>JAPDVR010000001.1:28335400-28743699 GCA_026230005.1 Gila orcuttii
GAAGGAGGGTGAAGTCTGTGCAGGGGGCAAGGCAGTTCAGGCGGCCAGGGTGGACCAGGCGGTGAAGACCCCTCGGGCAGCCACGGCGGTGAAGACCCCTCGGGCGGCCACGGCGGTGAAGACCCCTCGGGCGGCCACGGCGGTGAAGACCCCTCGGGCGGCCAGGGCGGTGAAGACCCCTCGGGCCGCCAGGGCGGAGCAGACACCGGCTCAGGAACAACAGACACCAGCTCATGAACAGCAGTCACCGGCTCAGGAACAGCAGTCACCGGCTCAGGAACAGCCACAAGAACTGTAACAGTCACAAGAAGAGACACAAACACAGAAACAAACACTGGCTCTAGCTCTGGAACAGACATTGGCTCCGGCACAGGAACAGACTCGGGCTCGGGAAGAGGAACAGACTCGGGCTCGGGAAGAGGAACAGACTCGGGCTCGGGAAGAGGAACAGACTCGGGCTCGGGAAGAGGAACAGACTCGGGCTCGGGAAGAGGAACAGACTCGGGCTCGGCCATCTTGTCCGTAGACACTGGCTCGGAAGAAGTGACGTGAACGGTCTCTGGATCAACAGAAGTGATGTGAACAGTCTCTGGTTCGGCCATCTTGTCCGTAGACACTGGCTCGGAGGAAGTGACGTGACCAGTCTCTGACATGGCAGACGTGACGTGAACCGCCTCTGGATCAGCAGAAGTGACGTGGACAGTCTCTGACTGGGCAGAAGTGACTTGGACAGTCTCTGGATCGGCAGACGTGACTTGGACAGTCTCTGGATCGGCAGACGTGACTTGGACAGTCTCAGGTTCGGTTGGGCTGACGTGAAGCTCTGGCTGGACGTGGCTGACGTGAAGCTCTGGCTGGACGTGGCTGACGTGAAGCTCTGGCTGGACGTGGCTGACGTGAAGCTCTGGCTGGACGTGGCTGACGTGAAGCTCTGGCTGGACGTGGCTGACGTGAAGCTCTGGCTGGACGTGGCTGACGTGAAGCTCTGGCTGGACGTGGCTGACGTGAAGCTCTGGCTGGACGTGGCTGACGGGAAGCTCTGGCTGGACGTGGCTGACGGGAAGCTCTGGCTGGACGTGGCTGACGGGAAGCTCTGGCTGGACGTGGCTGACGGGAAGCTCTGGCTGGACGTGGCTGACGGGAAGCTCAGGCTCGACAGGAATAAGCTCCGGCATGTCGGTCTCGGCGGCGGCCATCTTGTCTAGAGACACTGGCTTGGCGGCGGCCATCTTGTCCAGAAACACTGGCTCAGCGGGACTAACGTGAAGCGAAGGCTCGGCAGGAATAAGCTCCGGCAGGTCGGTCTCGGCGGCGGCCATCTTGTCCATAGACACTGGCTCGGCAGCAGCCATCTTGTCCATAGACACTGGCTCGGCAGTGGCCATCTTGTCCGGAGACACCGGCTTGGCGGCGGCCATCTTGGGAATAAGGATCAGGCGTCGCCTACTTGGCTGGAGATTCCCCTTAAATGCTGCTGGATTCATAGTTTGTCGGTCGTTCTGTGATGATGCAGCAAGGACGAAGCAGAGAGAGAATCCAAATGCAGTTCATTTAATAAAATAACAGGTGAAACAACGGGACAGGAACACTGAAGCAACAACAACGACCGACAAAACACAACTGAAACACAGAGGTATAAATAGACAGGCAAACAAGCTAAACAAGATAACAAGGGGGCGTGGCTAATCAGAAACACATGGGAACAATGATCAGACAATTAACAAGACACATGGCAAACAGGGAATCACATGACCGACAAGAACAAGGAACAAGACACAAAACCCACACCGTGACAATCTACAGGGACCGAAAGTATGGTGTACTGGTTGGTTGTGTCCAACCTATTGTGGTGGGCCGGTCTGAGCAAAAATGCCAGGGCCCTTTTTTTGTCCCAGTCCAGCCCTGATCCCAGGTAACGACCGCATCCAAAAACACACAGGTAGAGGGAAATCTTTAAAAAGACGCGCTCTACCCGTGTAAGCTCTTTTAGGGACTGCTCTCCTTGGTGCTGAAGCACGCAGGGGAATGGTCACAGCGAACACAGACACCTTATACCTTACCAGCTGTAAAAACATATTGTTTTTGCAAATTTGAAAACAAAAAAGACAGAAAGAGAGAGAGAGAGAGAGATCGCCCACGCTGCAGTGCTGTATTGCCCGCACCAGACTGGAGAGGTCCCATTGAAAGCTCACTTGTAACACTCTTAGTCGAGAAAACAGCATAGAAGTGCTCGGCTCCGAAGCAAAAAGCTGAAGTGCAAATCTCACCTGCTGCTCATTATATACCTGCACTGCGTGGCTGAACAGCTAATGCAAATGATTGCACGCCAATATGCATTGGCTCGTTTAGTTTCACTCGAAGTAGATTGGCCTCTGTAGTGAGATTCCTATTTGTCGGTCACAACGTATGTAAAGAGTGACCGACTGATAGGGAACTGGTCTCCAGAGAAAAAAAAGAGAGGTGAGAGCTCTGCAATGAACTGTGATTTGTTTATCTTCTGTAAGTTCTTTAACATCTGTGAACGTATACATCATCATATCTATATTATTGTGTGTGATCATATTCATTTTAGCAGCAAGCACTTCATGGACTTCACAGATCAAGTAAATGTATAAGTAAAAGTGTATGCTATAAGTAAATACTGTCCTGCAAAACAGTAAAATATATAGGCACTAAATTATTAAAGCATTTAATAGTATACAATATTTACCCTGTAGGCTATGCAGTGGTTAAATTGGGCCGGGGCTCTCCGGGGCTCAGCCCCTGCACATAAGCCTGCTCGTTTGCAGTCAGTTGCCTACTGGAAATGATGTCACATAAAATTTTATGAAAGTGATGCTTTTGAAAACATATTCATTCTGACAATAAATGAAAGATTTTGAAATGGCATGTCTATTTTGTCTCGGCGTGATGAGATGAGAACAGTCGGAACACGGCCGTATTCTTGTTTAGCTGCTTAATCTCGTTGTCAGTCGACCATGATCGCACACCGCTCGCGCATCTAGGTGACACGGATAAAGGTACGCAGCAATATATAATGAATATTCCTGGGAGATCCGTAGTTGCGCGGGATGTGGAAGCGCGCAAAAGTTCCAGAAATGTACAAAAAGTGCCCTGGCCTTGAATGACAAGGTAAGGAAAATTAGACTAAATCAAAATTAAATAATCAAGACTAGGTTGACCATGTGATTTTTCTCAGGAGATGTTTTGAGCATTTTACTTCAGACACCGGATTATCAGCAAACTGCCAAGAGAACTGCTAGCTGGCTACTCAAAATAAACTAGCAGTATATTCAGTCAGCATATTTGTATTTGATCTGTGTGAATTGCAGAAATATAAGACTTGCTAGACCTACATTTAGCTACCAAGCAACATTTCCACAAGGATAGATTGATTTTATTTTTGTGACTTGTGCATATCTTGATGAGAAATGATGCTGAGTGTTTGTGTGTGTGTGTGTGTGTGTGTGTGTGTGTGTGTGTGTGTGTGTGTGTGTGTGTGTGTGTGTGTGTGTGTGTGTGTGTGTTGTAATAGTATAGAGAGAGAATGGGAGAAGGAAGTGTGTGTGAGGTGGACCTGGTCACCACAGACCTAAATCTTCTCAGCTGTTGCTACTGTCATATGCTGCACTGTCTCTTCATGTGGCACATTATGTTTGGCACATTGGATGGGTCACTATATATCATAACAAGGTAATACAATGTGTAATCAAGTGATGACGGATTAACAGTAATGTAAATGCTAAATGTCCTAATAACTGTTGATACTACAACAATGCAAAATATATCCTCTTAACCTTGCAGTTTTTCTCTCCAGAAAGTGCTATTTAATGGTTTATTTAAAAAAAAAAAAATCCCGGGTCGGGGGGGGGTTGGGGGATGGAGGGGCATGCCCCAGGACCCCCATAGGGAGAGCACCCCCACATAATAAATCCCAATTTAACCCCTGCCTGTATGTATTTATTCTTCATGAATAAACGTTTGGCGTATTTCAAAGTCCAAATCTTCTCCCTCTCTGATCCACTTTGCAAAGTCCTCAAAGGAAAAACCAAGAGTGACAATCCTAAATGATTACCCTGAAAGCAAAAGCTTCTCTATTCACATCAGCCATGGAAAGAGACAAAACTCCTCATTGCAAAGGCCCCACCTGAACAGGAACAGCATAATGATTTTAGCAGGCAAAGCAACCAGGTAACCAGTCAATTTCTTCTTATCACTTGCCCTCATACACACCAAACATGTGTTCAGAGAGAAAACACCTGCCACAAAGGGGTTTGACTATGGAATATGACTTCCACCGCCTGCTCCAGCTCATTTTAGGTACTGAAACATAATGCAAAAATACACTGATCCAAATATCCACAGCGTCCAGCTGCACCTTTATCATAACCTAAATTCTTAAAATTAAAAGGCAAAATGCATTGTTTTGATCTTTTTTTTTTTTTTTTGTAAATACTGGTTTGATCCTCTGTCATAACTATCATATTTCTACTATGTTGGTGGCTCTGCTGGACCTTGCAGACCAGCACAGGAATAGACACTAGGCTATATTTACTCCACCTAAACTAGCTTTATTTATTGGTCTTACTTGGATTCTGTTGTTTGGATTCAAGTGAACTGTAAAAAGTAAATTAGTAGAAAGAGCAGAACATAAATGCACAATACAAATGTTTATAGTAGGTTTGTAGTTTATAGTGCTTTAATAAAAGCAGTTGATAATGTTAATTATTTCCTGCTCAAATGTTAAGAACAGCCTGATGTTTCTCTTTACTCACAGAAAATGGCATCAAACCTTTGTCATGGCTGTCTATTCCCAGTCCTTTCTCAAAGTAGATCAATGACTTGAGAGTCAAGAGATTGGAAAACAAAACGAATCACTAACTCCTCAAAACTTAATTAGCCTGCCTAATTAATTGCAATATTTGTTGGCAAAAACAATAATTTTATATTTTTTGTACATATCTGTAAGAAAGCCTGAGGGAAATGCCAACATTGTACTCATTTAGAAACTATAGAGCAAATTTTATTTCAGTGCACAAAGTACAGTCAAGAAAGAAACCAGCTTTTTCAGTCTCTCAGAATGGTCATTCAGAATAATTTTACAATGCAAGGTTTATTAGGGAAACGTCCAGTAACATTTATCACTTTGTCATTAAGTTTCTGAGAGACACAGACTTAGCCAAAAGGATTTACATTTTTTTATTAATATTTTTTTTTTTTTAGTTAAGTTCCTATATCTCCTGATTCACACTCCAGTACAGTCGGTGGCGGTAATGCACCGTTAAGTTGGTTTGCCAACCGCCATAAAAAACAAAAGAAGAAGAAGAAGAAGAAGAAGTACGAAAGCCTGTCCAAGGAACCAAAGTTGTTTACCAAGTGCGTCATCAAAATGTAGGGAGGATATTATGTTTGAAAGTTTGTTATCACTATATCGTGTAAATAGTCTGGGGATTGATGTTCAGTTTTTATGGATACCAGCACATATTGGCATCCAAGGTAACGAGATGGCAGATTCTTTAGCTAAGGAAGGGTTAAAGGTAAATCAGGTAGAAGTGGCAGTACCAATTAGTAAAGCAGAGATTAAATCATACGTACGAAGCAAAATTAAGATACAGTGGCAAAAATTATGGGATAATGGAAATAAAGGAAGACATTTATTTAAAATACAGCAGAAGGTGGGGGAAGAAAAGACTCTGGGGAAGAGCAGGAGAGAGCAGGGATGATTAGCAGAATCAGGTTAGGTCACACAAGGTTAAATGCATCTCTGCACATTATAGGGAAGCATCCAACGGGAAATTGTGAGATATGCAGTCAATCAGAAACTGTGGAACATGTGCTGTTTGAGTGCCCTAAATACTCAAATCAAAGACTGGCTCTAAGGAATGGACTGGAACATGAAGGAATCAAACAAATGGATATTATAAATATCTTCTCAAATAATTCCGGAAAGATGGTGCTTAAAATTGTGTCAGTGTATCTACAACAAACTGGACTAAACATAAGGATTTAAACAAATGTAACTAAGATACAGTAGGTGGCGATAATGCTCCATATGGTTGCAAGTCGCCAGTAAAAACGAAGAAGAAGAAGAAGAAGAAGAAGAAGAAAGTTGTTTACCACACGGACCGATTATAGTGGGACACACAGGAAGACGGTCTTGGATAATGTTTATCTCTACACGCTTATCTATGTTTGTATAATGCGTTTATGTCTTGATGTAAGTACATCTGCATATGTATGTTTATTGAATGTATGTGATTGATGTTCCGCGTTCATTCTGCGGTCATCATCGCGAGTTTGGAGTGTCGTAGCGGCCGTAATTTGCCGTGAGAGAAACACACTAATCAGTATTATGATCGGCAGCATTCTAAACTGCGTAACCACTGTGTTTTACATAAATTGTACAATGTTACATTTCATGACTATTTGTATTGATAAAGCTGGTATTACTGTTAAGGATGCAGACTTGAGTGTTAATCAGTGTTATTGCATTTGTTTGACTATCATGCCAGTGTGTAAATGATTCTCAGAATATGGTTGTAATTATATTTCTTTATTGTTCCTTTAGACCATTAATACAGACATCATTGCGAGAGAATAACTGGTTCAGATGACCACCAAAAGACTGTTCAATAAATACATCTTTGTGAAGAATCTATTCTCCGACCTCTGATTCTCTGACCGGAATCACGTACATATTTGACCGCCTCAAAAAAAAAACGTCAACGTCAACCTCAAAAGAAAAACATCTCGCAGTGGTGTCAGCTCTCAATCCAGGACCAGTACTGGCGTGCAAAGGCAAAAGACCTCAACTTCAATTTTGGTCAAAATGAGTTATTGCCATATTTGGAACAATGGAGATCAGTTTTATCATGTGGACAAATATCTTGCGTCAATTTTGTTCTTTTCTGCTAAAAATAAGATGTTGTTTTTGCCATAACTTCCAAAAGCAGAGGGAAAGCAAAGGCAGAAGACCTTAACATCAGTTACAGTCTTTTAGCCTTGTACTGCTGCACTTTAGAACGCTGTTATTTTAAGTTACAGTGGAGTTAAGGCACTCTGCCTTTGTTTTACCCACCAGCAACGCGTTTGCAGCGCTGAAGTTACGGTGTTATGCCTATATGTAATTGAAGCACTTTTGCAACACGCATTAAATAAAGTGAAAATAAAATTGTTGCAGTGGTTGTTTTCTATCTAGCATTAAGAATTTCCTATTCTCGCGGGGGAACTATGGTAGAGATGGCTTTGAAACGCAAACACCAAGATCAATATGGATGATATGGATAACGTTACATGAAGAAAAAAAAATGTCTACTTCAGATTTTGTTTAATTCAGCTAGGATTGTGACGATGTTCGGCTGGATTGCCCTCGAGTTCCACGAGAGGGCGCCTCCACTCCTGCACTGCCTTCCTTTGGACTGTTCACACACACACACCCTGAACTGATTACGCACTCACCTGTTTCCACTGATCACTCTCACACCTGCATCTAGTTCCACGCGCAGCTCAAAACACATTAAAACCCCACTCACACTATTACCCTTTGCGAAGTCTTGTTACATTGTAAGCGTACATCTCTGAGCATTATTCTCTGAGCATTATTCTCTGTTTTAGTATTCCGTGTTTCCCTGGACTCTTAACCTTTGCCTGTCTTCTGGACGGTTTATGAATCTGTGCTGCCTGCTTCGACCTAAGCCTGTTATCACCACGAGTTACTGGATTGCCCCTTGTTTAACTGTATGCCTGGGTTTATGTCTGCTTATGTTTAAGTTGAAATAAAGTGCTGCACATGGATCCGACCGCCTCTGTCCGTGCGTTACAGAAGACTTCGCCAAACGAGGATCCAGCAGACTTTCAGCATATATCCACTGTGGTCAAGACCCGAGCTTCAATGCTAGCCTCTCATCATTTACAGCTGACGAGACTAACCTCTCTCCTTGAGGAACTAGCAAGCTCCATACTATCATTGTCTCCGCAGAGCTCAAGCACAGCCGCTAATCAAGCCCAAGCTCCCGCTGCACCTGTTCCACCGCAACCCAGTGTGAGTACTGCATCTAACTATCCCAGTCTGTCATTCCCTTCTTATGATGTGTTTATCACCCTATTCAGAGAGGCTTTTGAACTCCCCGCAGGAAAGGAGGATTCTGAGGAACTGCTCTTGTCCCTGCGTCGGGGAGTTTCGTTTGCGGCGGATTTCTCTCGCTCATTCCGCATGCCGCTAATGCCTCATCTCGCCAAACTGTTCGATCCTGCCTTGATGACCGTCAGAGGGACTTTCAAGTATTCCGTTTCTGCCAAACCCACTCATCGTGTCGGACCCCTCGAGCCCGTATTCAGCGCTGGTCCTGTTGAACCTGCTAATCCAGAGACCACAGAGGTTTCTTCGGCCGAATTGGAGCTTGAGCGCGTGCCTGCCGACTCGAAAGAATCAAGTACCGAGTCAAGTGAGTCTACCGAGTCAAGTGAGTCTACCGAGTCAAGCCCAGTGAAGCGCCGTCGCAGGAGGACTCGCTCGGCTACTCAGGCTCCAGTGAGCACACCCAGACTTCTCGCCTCGTCCTGCTCCGCCCTGGCCTTCGCCTCGTCCTGCTCCGCCCTGGCCTTCGCCTCGTCCTGCTCCGCCCTGGCCTTCGCCTCGTCCTGCTCCGCCCTGGCCTTCGCCTCGTCCTGCTCCGCCCTGGCCTTCGCCTCGTCCTGCTCCGCCCTGGTCTCCGTCTGAGTCTGCTCCTTCCTGGTACCCTTCCAAGTGTGTTCCACCCTGGTTGCCTTCCAAGTGTGCTGCCCCATGGTCTCTTGCCTGGCCCTCCATCCCAGCCCCCGTTGACCTCCCCCCGGAGCTCTTAGGAGCGTCTGGAAGCCGCTCCTTAAAGGGGGGGGTTATGTGACGATGTTCGGCTGGATTGCCCTCGAGTTCCACGAGAGGGCGCCTCCACTCCTGCATTGCCTTCCTTTGGACTGTTCACACACACACCCTGAACTGATTACGCACTCACCTGTTTCCACTGATCACTCTCACACCTGCATCTAGTTCCACACGCAGCTCCACACACATTAAAACCCCACTCACACTATTACCCTTTGCGAAGTCTTGTTACATTGTAAGCGTACATCTCTGAGCATTATTCTCTGTTTTAGTATTCCGTGTTTCCCTGGACTCTTAACCTTTGCCTGTCTTCTGGACTGTTTATGAATCTGTGCTGCCTGCCTCGACCTAAGCCTGTTATCACCACGAGTTACTGGATTGCCCCTTGTTTAACTGTATGCCTGGGTTTATGTCTGCTTATGTTTAAGTTGAAATAAAGTGCTGCACATGGATCCGACCGCCTCTGTCCGTGCGTTACAAGGATACTGGTAGGCCTAACCTTACAAGTTTTCTCGTGCAATACAGGGTGGCTAGCTGCCTGCCAATCTGACACTCACTGACAGAAAACAAACAACGCGAGTGGGTTGGGGACGCCTCACTATACGCCTCACGACACACCTCCCCTGGCGAGGAGAAAACGTTACCGCGCACACAAACCAACCCAGCAAATATAACTTAGATCGCAGCTTACCTTTTTATTTTAAACATGGTCAAAATCCATGGAAAACAACATCCATTGAGAAGACAAATCCATTGTTTAAATCCATGTGCCGGCTGGCTAGCCTAAAGTGCAAAGTTGTCCGGAGGTTGACATTCAATTTGAAGTGTCGCACCACGTCCGGTTTACACCAACCACTATAAAATTGTCCCGGTTAAACAGGTTACTTTCCTACCTCTTAAAAGTTTATTTTACTTAAATTAAGTACAACGATAAAGTTTTAAGATTATCCACTACAGATAATAGCCTTCATTTTATTTTTTAATATTCTATTGATGTAATATTAAGCCTTACTATACAGAACTCACTAAATGTTATTTTAAGGCTATCATTGTTGTCATAGAAATGTTTGTATAGAGTGATAAAAGTCAAAATGGTAAAAAAATTTGAAGTTAAGGTATTTTGCCTTTGTGTGACCCATGATTGTTTTGCAGATAATACAAAGGCAGAATACAGTAACGTCCGAATAAAGGTCAAAGGTCAAGTTTGAGCTAATTTTTTTTTATGTAGATAAATATATTCATTATGACAACTACTTGGCATACCTATCATACAATTGGCTGGACAACAAAAAAACTTTAAACTCATTTTTCTCAGTTTCACACTCTGGTGAGTTAAGGTCTTTTGTCTTTGTAGGGCAGAGTAGGCGTTCCATTACGTCCGCTGGCGTTTATGTCCCAACAGAGCTCTCTAGCATCCAGACTGCTATGTTGGAGGAGAAGATCAAACAGAGACAGTAAAGTAGTCTAAGGCAGCAAGTAGTAGAGGACTCGCTGATTGATCTGGAATACCAAAGACTGCAGGTGCAAGCTAAAGAAGCCCAGCGCAGGCAAGAGGAAGCGTTAGCCGCAAAGGAGGCCCTGTTGAAACGACTAGAACGACAGCGCAAGCTTCAAGAAGCAGAGGCTGAACTCGAAGTAGCTAAGCTTGTATTCTCTATGCTCTCCGTAGACTCTAGAGCGACCACTCCAGTCCCTACAGACTCTGGTTCTCCAAATGCTCAACAGCTTGCATCATGGCGCAGCCAGGCTTGTTCACCGCAGTTCACGGTGTGTCATTACCGTCGAATGTGGCCTCTCAATCTTCAGGAGTATTCACCATCCCGACCTCTGCTGCGCACCCCATGAGTAGCGGCATGCAGCGTGTGACACAGCAGCCTGTTACTGCCACACTACCTACCCTTCGCTACAGGCTAAAAAAACAGCAACAACACCAGTGACAACACTTCCAGGTCCGTCGCAGCTCCCTGTCTTCAGCCACCAAGCATCGGCGACGACACTCCATGCTCCTGGTTATGTTAAAGCATCTGTGCCTCTTCCCCCAACGGCCAACTCAACTCAACCGAGTCCAGAGCTTCTGCTCTCATCAGCCTATGGCATTCCATGACACACGTTACCCGTTTTCGAGAGTGGTGCTGAGAGTGACTTTGCTTTGTTTAAGTTAGCATTGGACAATTTGTTGAGTAATCACCATCATATCAGTGAACAGTATAAATACCATGTTCTCTTAAGTCATTTGGAACTTCCTAGTGCCCATCAGCTAGCTAAATCCTTCATGTATCATCCCCAGCTTTACACTGCTGCTCTGCAGGCACTTCAAGACAAGTATGGACAACCAAGACAGCTTGTTCAGTCTGAGTTGGGTGCCATCTTGAGCACCCCACCTATTAAGTTGGGTGATGCTAATGCCTTCGACTCATTTGCATTGTCAGTACAGACTTTAGTGGGTATGCTGAGAACTCTTGAAGGCCAGAATGGTTACAAGCTTTTGTGTGGCTCGCATGTAGACTGTCTCTTGAGTAAACTGCCACCAGCCTATCGCGACAGTTTTGTTGAATACTGCCTAAGTCGGGGTATTCTCCAGACCGGCACCGACAAGACCTACACATTACCTGATTTCGCCGACTGGCTCCAGATTAAGTCCCAAGCGAAATGTATCTCTAGGAAAGCAGCGACTATGTTCCAGAGTAAAACTCCAAAGACCCTCGGTAGAGCTAGAGGAGTACTTTATCCAAAAGGGCAGCCAAGGCCAGTTCTCCTGACACGTGAGAGTCTAGCTAAGACTCCTGAGTCAACAGCCCCAAAGTCTATCCCCAAGCCATACTGTCCTCATTATGACAACAGGGATCATACCTCAACCCTTGTGAGGCATTCAAGAAGTTGACTACCTCCCAGATTGTATCTTGGATTAAAGATTGTAAACGATGTTGGAGATGTGGACGGTCCCATGCTGTAGAGTCTTCCAACCTCAAACATCCATGTAGAATCTGTAAAGAGCTAAATCTCACAGTTCTTCACGATTCCATCAAAGACACTACCAGTGCTGTCCTCACCATCAGCCTCCCATCAACCCGGGTTTACTTGGACAGACCGAACCGTACACCCAGAGTCATGCTGAAGGTTGTCAAGGTCCTCCTTCACAATGAACACCACACAATGGAGGCACATGCCGTCCTTGACGATGGGTCAGAGAGAACACTCGTGCTTTCCCCAGTCGTGCAGCAGCTCAAGCTTACCTGTACCCCAGAGTTACTTAATTTACAGACTGTTCAGCAATCTCCCACAGAACTCGCAGGTTCGTCCGTTTCCTTCGAGGTCTCAGCAGTCACCAAACCCATGCAGAGGTTCACTATCCCCAATGCCTTTACTGCGACTGGTTTGAGTCTTGCGGAACATAACTATCCAGTGGCTGCGCTCCAACGAGCTTATCAGTCCCTCCAGAAAAACGCGATTATGCGATCGCATGATTTAGTGCATAATCAGCCAAAGTCCGCATATTCATGCGGGGGCCGCATTTTTTCAAATACACCGCACTTTTGCCGTATAAATTTGCCGATTTCCACGCAAAATATGCAGGGCTTGCATGATTTCATAATCCCCGCATTTTCGTTGCAAAAAAGACACTATATCTTAGCAGAAAGATGTTGCGTTTACTTCACACAAGAGCAGCCATTTCTCCCTGTTGCCATGGGAACGCTATGAAGTGACGTAATTACGAGACGTGAACATCATCGATAAGCTGCAAACCCCACGACGAAGCCATGATGAAGCCCGCAAATCATCAGTCTCATTTGCCAACAAAAATAAGCGCAAAAGACCGCGCAAAGCAGTTTCCCGGTGTGTTACATGAAAGTGGGGGCAAATTATTTTGCACTCCGTGCAAATGCGTGTTGGACCCATAGACTGTAAAAAATAGGTTGGACCACAGGCGGAAGTCGACGCTGGACAACCACTTTGCCACCGCCAAACATTCGAGGATGGTTAAAGCAACAGCGAAGCATTAGTAGTATGTAAATTTACGTTACAGTAAGAGATTGCACTTTTTGCATGGGAAGCACTTATTTTAACAGAAGATGTCTGTTTTGTATAGCTACCTCTGTAAAACAGGAAGCAAACATTTTATTTTTTTATATTTTATTTTATTTTTTATGTTTTATTTATTCATTTTTACAGAAGTTGTAGCATATTCATTTTGTAAAGCTACAAAACTTGTTTGACTCAATGTTTTGTAAGTTTGTGTTTAACACCATGTGTTTATTAAGGTCTGAAATAAAAAAAGATGAGAACTTAAATATTCCCAGCACTTTCTGTGATGTAGTATGCTTGCTTATCATAGGAAGTAATAAGAAATTACCCTTACATTAAGGTAGTAGCCTAGTGAGAACAGGGTGTTGGGGAATCACCTTTTTTTTTCATCAAACAGTTTTTACAAGTTCCCGCAGTTTTTGCAAGTTCCCGCAATTTCATCGCATAAAATTGCATAAATATCCCGCATATTCCATCGCATTTTTTAAGAAAAAGTGCCGCATAATCAAGGATTTTTGCCCGCAACAATCACAAAAAAACTCTGCATTTTTCTGGAGGGACTGGCATATCGTCATCTGAGATATCTTCCTCTTCCCCCTGTTGACAGAGTCAAACCACTACTCCTGATTGGTTCTGACATGCCGCACCTCTTAATGCCGATACAGCCTGCATGCAGAGGACCAGACGGAGGTCCAATAGCCATCAGAACACAGCTGGGATGGTCTCTTCAGGGTCCCATGAGCCCCAAGCAGCCCTCACGGTGTTATCAGCAGTGCCTTCATATCACCACCACTCCACTTCAGGATGATCTGATTCGGCACGTCGAACGCCTCTGGCAAGTCGACACCTTCAATGAGAAGATGGTAACCAGGTCCAAGCAGGACAAAGGCGCTCTTGCTATGCTCCAGAACGCCACAACCAGTGTGAACGTAGATGGCATTCAACATTATGCCACACCATTGCTCCGACGCATGCCTATGACCACATTCCATACAGACAAGGGTGCTGTTCTTCCTAGTCTTCGAAGTACCGAGCACAGATTGGCACGAGATCCTAAATTAGCAAAAGCCAACTGCACTGAAATCCGCAAGTTGGAATCTGCTGGATATGTAGCCAAGATAACTGCAGAAGAAGCACACAGTACCTCGAAGTTCTGGTTCATTCCACACCATATCATACAACACAATGGAAAGAACAGGATCGTCTTTAACTGTTCATTCCAACATCAGGGTCAGTCCTTGAACAGTCAGTTGCTTCCTGGTCCGATGCTGGGATCCTCTTTGTTAGGTGTGCTCCTGAGGTTCCGACAACACACAGTAGCCGTGAGTGGGGACATAAAAGCTATGTTCCATCTGGTACGTTTGTTGCCCAGGGACAAGCCTTTGTTGCGGTTTCTTTGGAGGGACATGTGAAGAGACCAATAGCCTGAGATATATGAATGGCAGGTGCTTCTGTTCGGAACTAAATGCAGCCCGTGTTTCGCAATTTTCGCCCTCCAGCGCAGCGCCCGAGACCACCAGAACGACCAGGTCAGTCTGGTTAACATAGTTGAGAATTCCTTCTATGTTGATAACTGCCTGCACAGCACTTCGAACTCTGATGAAGCTAAAGGAGGTAGTTGATGGAGTTCGTCAATTACTGTCTGAGTGAGGCTTCGACATAAGACAGTGGGCCTGCAACGTACCCTCTGTCATCGGACATCTTTCTGCTGAAGCACTGTCTGCTAACAGTGAACTGTGGTTGACAAAAGCCAGTACAGACCTACAAGAACCCACTCTGGGCCTACGGTGGGACTGTCTCAGTGACACCCTAGGTTATAATTTGCGATCAACCGAGCCCCTAGAGCCTACCATGAGAAACGTGTATAAGACCTTGGCCAGTCAGTATGACCCGCTGGGGTATATCATCCCGTTTACCACCCGGGCCAAGGTTCTCATCCAAGACCTATGGAAGCAGAATTTAGGCTGGGATGATCCAATAACACCTTTAAAACTAAGAGAGAAGTGGCTAACATGGATACAAGAGATTCCTAATCTCCTTCAGCTGCAATTTCCTCGACCTTATGCCCCAGCCTGCGCTGATCATCCTAGTGCCATCCTGGAACTCCACATATTTTGTGACACGTCAGAAAGAGGATACGGCTCAGTGGCTTATTTGCGTACTACTGATGATCAAGGCCATGTCAATGTCGCCTTTGTTCTGGCCAGATCCAGAGTGGCTCCCAGAAAATGCCTCGTTTGGAACTGAGTGCAGCCCTGGCTGGCGCCCGGTTAGCTAAAGTGATCCAGACTGAGTTGCCTCATAATCTCCAGACAGTCACCCTCTGGTCTGACTTAATGACTGTGCTGAACTGGCTCACCTCTGAGTCCTGTCGCTAAAAGGAATTTGTAGGGACACGCATAGCAGAAATCCAGACCCTCACAGACACTGCTGAATGGCGGTACACTGATTCAGCTCACAACCACGCTAACCATATCACAAGAGGCCTGACACTGACTCAGATAGCAGGACCCCACCCGTGGAGTTCAGGACCCGACTTCCTCCTTCAACCTTCTGACCAGAGGCCATCTACACCCGTCACTAAGGTAGAATCGGAGATCAGTGAGTTGAGGAAAACTGCATTCATTGGCACTGTCAAAGTTGCCAATCATTTACTTGTGGACCCCGATCAATCTCACACATGGCTAGAGCTTATTGAGGCCACTGTCAGGTCCCTACACGGGGTAGCCGCTGCAAACAGTGACTCTTCACTGTGTTACGTCCAAGGGCGTATATTTTTGTGAAGTGCATGGTACTGTGGTCTGTGTGTGCTTTCTTTGTTGTTTTCTTCTTCTTCTTCTTTCGTTTTTTGGCGCGTTGCAATTTCTTTGTTGTTTTGGTCTCTGCTGCTGCTTTTGGCTCCTCCCACTTTTTCACTCTGGCAGGTAGCTGATTACGTCTCCAGCTGAACCTGCTTATTATCCAGGAGGGACGCAGCATAAAAGCCAGCAGAACTATCATTCAGAGAGAACCTTTCTCCAGAGCATGATCTGTGTCCTACCTGGCCCAGTTGTTGAGAGCTGTTATGTTCCTTGTCGTGGACCTGTGCAACACTGTGCCTCTTTCTGTTGTTTTGGCCTAGAGAACTGTTGCTTTAGTGTTGCTTATTGTTAACTGCTGGAGCCCATGGTCTATTGCTTCTTTGTGAGACGTCCCAGTCCATACCTTTTGCGTTATCATTTAAGCTGTTATTTATCTGATTATTTGCTTTGTTCATTGTCTGGGAACTGTAGGGAGGTGGGTGCCATTTTTATTTTATTATCCCCTGTTTTCTCCTAGTTTGTGGTCAGGTAGGGAGAGAGTGTACATTTCTGTTATTTATTTGTATTTTTTTAAGAGGTTTAGTAAGAAATTGACTCCCCCTGGCAGACTAAACTTTTGTTTGTTATTTTGGCATTGCCCCCTCCTGAAGTTTTTGTTTCCTTCCCAATTTACTCTCTAAGTAAATTGTGTCGTGTTAAGAACTTTTGAATAAAATTGATGAAAAGGACTTTGTTTTGTGGGCGTAAATGGAAACAAACTAATTTAGAGGTCTTTAGAATCGTGTGGAAAGACAGTATGTCACGTTATAAAAAGGCTCTAAAAGCAGCCAGGGCTGAGCATCTCCGCAAACTAATAGAAAATAACCGAAATAATCCAAGGTTTTTATTTAACACCGTGGCTAGACTAACAAATAAACAGACATCACCAGAGCAAAATATTCCGTTACAGTATAGTAGTAATGATTTTATGAATTTCTTCACTGAGAAAATAGAAAGCATCAGAAACACAATTGTAAATGTACAATCTTTTATGGTGTGTTATGATTCAGCCTCAATTATCGCCCCTCAAGAACAACTACACCGCTTTACAACTATAGGACAGGAAGAGCTAAATAAACTTATCATTGCATCTAAACCAGCAACATGTTTATTAGATCCAATACCCACTAAACTACTGAAAGAAGTGCTACCTGTAGTGGAAGAGCCTCTTCTCAATATTATTAACTCGTCTTTATTTTTAGGTCATGTTCCAAGAATATTCAAGCAGGCAGTAATAAAACCTCTCATTAAGAAACCAAAATTACATCCAAATAACCTAGCAAATTACAGACCCATTTCAAATCTTCCATTTATGTCTAAAATACTAGAAAAAGTTGTGTCCGCTCAATTGTGTTTTTTCTTGCAAGAAAATTATATCTATGAAAAATTTCAGTCAGGATTCAGACCGCATCATAGCACAGAAACTGCGCTAGTTAAAATTACAAATGATTTACTTTTAGCTTCTGACCAAGGCTGTATCTCAATACTATTTCTACTCGATCTTAGCGCTGCGTTCGACACTATAGATCATAAAATACTCTTGGATCGACTACAAAACTACACTGGTGTTTAGGGACAGGCATTAAGCTGGTTTAGATCGTACTTATCAGACCGTTACCATTTTGTCTGTTTAAATGGTGAAAAATCGAAGATAACGTCAGTAGACTATGGAGTGCCGCAAGGATCTGTGATAGCGCCCTCTGCTATTCTCAATATATATGCTGCCATTTGGTAATATTATAAGAAAACATGGAATTCATTTCCACTGTTATGCTGATGACACTCAATTATGTATTTATGATGAAAACACTAACTTATCTAAATTGACAGTGTCTTAAAGATATAAAATGCTGGATGACGTGTAATTTCCTGCTATTAAATTCAGATAAAATGGAGGTACTACTTATTGGTCCAAAAAACTACCCACAAAACCTCGTACAATACAAATTTAATTTAGAAGGATGTCCTGTTACTTTATCCACTACAGTAAAAGACCTGGGTGTTATACTAAACCACAATTTGTCTTTCGAAAATCATATTTCATATGTAACAAGAACAGCCTTTTTCCACCTTAGAAACATTGCTAAGCTACGTAACATGCTATCTGTTTCTGATGCAGAAAAGTTAGTTCATGCATTCATGACCTCGAGACTAGATTACTGTAATGCTTTATTAGCTGGCTGTCCTGCATCCTCAATAAACAAGCTACAGTTAGTGCAAAATGCAGCTGCTAGAGTTCTTACTAGGTCAAGAAAATATGATCATATAACACCAATTTTATCATCTCTACACTGGTTACCTATTAAGTTCCGTATCATTTACAAAGTATTACTACTGACCTATAAAGCCCTAAATGGTTTAGCTCCTGTGTATTTAATGGACCTTCTATCACCCTACAATCCATCGTGTTCTTTAAGATCACTGAATTCGAGGCTTCTGGTCCTTCCTAGGATATCTAAGTCCACTACAGGAGGGAGGGCGTTCTCACATTTAGCTCCTAAACTCTGGAATAGCCTTCCTGATATTGTTCAAGGCTCAGACTCGCTGTCCCAGTTTAAAACTAGATTAAAGACGCATCTCTTTAGCCAAGCATTCACATAATGCTTACCTTTTATACTGCTGTTGAATCAGATCGAATGCATTAATATTATGAACAGCAGCTATGCTAATTATTTCCCATCTGCTTTTCTGCTGTTATCTCGGGACGCTAGTCTCAAGGTAAATAGCGTTCATCAGCTCCAGTTTGTATCCAGCCTCTCACAGAGACTTCAGATGCTCCAACACCTGCGATGAGATGACTAAACGTCTGTGAAGAGACGACTCGACGCCTGTGAAGAGACGACTCAACGCCGGCGATATGTTATGCCCTAAATTAATACATGATTAACTAACTGTATTTTTCTATGTACATTTCTGAAATGCACTTTCTGTAAAGCTGCTTTGAAACAATTTGTATTGTCAAAAGCGCTATACATATAAATTTGAATTGAATTGTGGTGCTGTGGCAGGGCCCTGACTATTGCTCTTTAAAATCTTAAACCTTGTTACGTTCTGACCCCTAGACATTCATAGGACGTAACAAATGCAAGCTGATGACTATGTTGAAGTGGAGAAACTTATCCTGGCCCAAGCTCAGCAGGAGTCATTCCCACTAGAAGTCCAAACTTTGAAGACTGGACGGCTGATTCCAGCTTCCAGCCGTTTGGCATCCCTTGCACCAGAGTATGATAAAGACACAGGTCTTATCAGAGTAGGTGGACAGTTACGTAGAGCTAGTGACCTTGACCTTGATGCTATATTCACCCTATACTGTTAGACCCTGGTCATTCTACAACGAAGCTGTTAATTAAAGAGACGGATCGCCGACTTCTGCATCCTGGTTCTGAAAGGGTGCTAGCGGTATTTGCGTCGCCAATATTGGATACTTTGGGGCAGGGAAGCCGTCCGTAAGCATCAACGCAAATGCCAAGATTGTCAGTTCTGGCGAGCCAAGCCTGAAGTCCCCCAAATGGCCGATCTTCCATCCTGCAGGCTGCAACTTCACCAACCGCCGGTCTATTTTACTGGGGTTGATTGTTTCGGCCCCCTTTCAGTCAAGGTTGGTCGTCGTCACAAAAAAAGATGGGGTATCCTTTATAAGTGCATGACAACCCGATGTGTGCACTTAGATCTGTTGGAGCACATTGACACTGATGCATTGACACTGATGCAAATGTTTATAAACTGATGAAAGCAGTTATGACCATCTGTCCCCTACTCCCTCATTTACGCCCTCTTCAATGCAACATGAAATAAAGTGACACACCACTGAAGGCCTGCCTTAAGACAGATTAGTTTATCCTGTTTATTCAATTCAATTCAATTCAAATTTATTTGTATAGCGCTTTTCACAATACATATTGTTTCAAAGCAGCTTTACAGAAAGTGCATTTCAGAAATGTACATAGAAAAAATACAGTTAGTTAATCATGTATTAATTTAGGGCATAACATATCGCCGGCGTTGAGTCGTCTCTTCACAGGCGTCGAGTCGTCTCTTCACAGACATTTAGTCATCTCATCGCAGGTGTTGGGGCATCTGAAGTCTCCGTGAGAGGCTGGATACAAACTGGAGCTGACGAACGCCATTAACCTCGGGACTAGTGTCCCGAGATAACAGCAGAAAAGCAAATGGGAAATAATTAGCATAGCTGCTGTTCATAAAATTAATGCATTTGATCTGATTCAACAGTGCTATAAAAGGTAAGCATTATGTGAATGCTTGGCTAAAGAGATGTGTCTTTAATCTAGTTTTAAACTGGGACAGCGAGTCTGAACCTCGAACAATATCAGGAAGGCTATTCCAGAGTTTAGGAGCTAAATGCGAGAACGCCCTCCCTCCTTTAGTGGACTTAGATATCCTAGGAAGGACCAGAAGCCTCGAATTTAGTGATCTTAAAGAACGCGATGGATTGTAGGGACGATAGAAGGTCCATTAAATACATAGGAGCTAGACCATTTAGGGCTTTATAGGTCAGTAGTAGTACTTTGTAATTGATACGGAACTTAATAGATAACCAGTGCAGAGATGATAAAATTGGTGTTATATGATCATATTTTCTTGACCTAGTAAGAACTCTAGCAGCTGCATTTTGCACTAACTGTAGCTTGTTTAATGAGGATGCAGGACAACCAGCTAATAAAGCATTACAGTAATCTAGTCTTGAGGTCATGAAAGCATGAACTAACTTTTCTGCATCAGAAACAGATAGCATGTTACGTAGCTTAGCAACATTTCTAAGGTGGAAAAAGGCTGTTCTTGTAACATATGATATATGATTTTCGAAAGACAAGTTGCGGTCTAGTATAACACCCAGGTCTTTTACTGTAGTGGATAAAGTAACAGGACATCCTTCTAAATTAAAGTTGTATTGTACGAGGTTTTGTGGGTAGTTTTTTGGACCAATAAGTAATACCTCCGTTTTATCTGAATTTAATACCAGGAAATTACACGTCATCCAGCATTTTATATCTTTAAGACACTCTGTCAATTTAGATAAGTTAGTGTTTTCATCTGGTCGTGATGAAATATATAATTGAGTGTCATCAGCATAACAGTGGAAATTAATTCCATGTTTTCTTATAATATTACCAAGTGGCAGCATATATATTGAGAATAGCAGAGGGCTTAACACCGATCCTTGCGGCACTCCATAGTCTACTGACGTTATCTTCGATTTTTCACCATTTAAACAGACAAAATGGTAACGGTCTGATAAGTACGATCTAAACTAGCTTAATGCCTGTCCCTGAACACCAGTGTAGTTTTGTAGTCGATCCAAGAGTATTTTATGATCTATAGTGTCGAACGCAGCGCTAAGATCAAGTAGAACTAGTATTGAGATACAGCCTTGGTCAGAAGCTAAAAGTAAATCATTTGTAATTTTAACTAGCACAGTTTCTGTGCTATGATGCGGTCTGAATCCTGACTGAAATTTTTCATAGATATCATTTTCTCGCAAGAAAGAGCACAATTGAGCGGACACAATTTTTTCTAGTATTTTAGACATAAATGGAAGATTTTAAATGGGTCTGTAATTTGCTAGGTTATTTGGATCTAATTGCGGTTTCTTAATGTTTATGACGGCCGAAAGTAAATATTTTTGTCTTTAAATGTCCGACTACTGTCAGTGACTTATTTTGTGTATTGTTGTGTATCGGTGGTCGAATGGCACTCGGTGTTGTGGATGTTTTGTCCTGGCCTTGGACTAAAGTGTACACAACATACAGTGTGTGTTTTCTGACAAGATGCATCTACAACCTGTATGAAGCGACAAAACATCCACTCATACAGACCGCTCTAGTGAACAACCCCGATTACTTAAATGATAAGCTGTTTTCTCACAAAAGTGATTTATTCGGTGTAGTGAAGCCTCCTCTCCATTTTCATCCATTCATAAAAACGGCCTATGCTCTCCTTTCCTGCATACCAGTGTTAGCATTAGCCGTTACGCTTTTTTGGCTAAAGGTCGTAGGCTTGTCATCTAATGGCTTTGATTCAGTTCTCTTTTAGAAGATGCGCCATAGCGCTCCCTAGCGTATAACAGTTAAAACATGAAAACCCAGAAAATTCGAGAAGGGTATTTCTGTGTCCCTCCCGCATTACTACAAACCATGCCCCTCCAAGTTACACCTACTACACCTACTAATTACGCCTCCCATGATGAAACAAGCATGAAATAACAGCTTAGTAAAACATAAAATAAATCATATAGTCAGATTAATATATAATTGTAATTAATAATTATTATAGCTAAAAACCTATCCCCCAACCCAAAACCTTACCCTAAAACTACCCTTACATAAAATTTAAATTTACTATTGAGTTTTACTTAAAAACTGAGAAAAACAAACATGACGACTTATAGCGTCTGGTGATAATGTTATACAATCTGTATGCCTTATCACTAGGTGGCGATAGTGAAGCTTTAAACCGAAGAAAGTGAAGCAGAAGAAAAGCAGTACTAGTGGCAATCAGTGAATCCAGAGGGAGGGGCTCTGATGACATTGCGAATGGCTGTTTCATAGAGAGCCTAAGTCCCTCCCTCCGCTTCCGGCTCATGGGACCTTATTTCGGAAAGAATATGTATGGTAGTCAATGGCGAGAGACAACTTATTTTTTTATTCCATCTGAACTGTGCCCTGAATTACACGTATGATGTTTGTCAATTTAAAAGATAATTATGAAAGTCAAGAAAGTCAGTTTGTCATAAAACAGAAGAGTAACATTTAGTTTTCGCTCAATGAACTACATCTCTCGTCTCGCACCACTAATGAACCATTCTGCTTGTTCTGTTACATTTTTGTGGCCTTGGCATTCCTGCTATAAGAACCTCAAGAGCAAAATCTGGAACTTTCTATTCTACAAGTTCATCTTTCTCTTTGGTGTGCTGAATGTGCAGACAGACAGAGAGGGAGCTGGCCATGTGGTGTCTTTGTTGCTCTGCACTTCTCTTTCTCCAGCTCTTTCTCCAGCTCTGCAGAGTTCGTTTTGAGCATGTAAGTAAATATATTTTCAATTGATATCCAGAAACCCAATACTCAGAGAGAGAAATCCAGTGCCTGGAAAGTTGAAACTGTTGAAAACACAGATGACCTACCATGTGACTACTCAAGTCCATATCAATTTCAGGTTGAACATTATAAATAGCATTAGAATCCTTGAATCCTAGTATGTTTAGTAAGATAATTTTTAGTTTAGTCTTAGCACTAGAGAAGATTATGCTTTTAAATCAGTATCATTCCCCCATGTAAGTGCTCTCACCTGCACAGCAACAGTGAGGCTAATGAGGTCACTGTAACACAAGATTCTGTTGAGCATCTATATTATTTTGTCATAACCATCTCAATGCAATGTATTGAATGTAACTTTGTATTCAATATGACTTGAGGATGATATTGTGTGTTTTGTATTTCATAGCTCTCTTCATTCTCCATCATGACTCTGGGCAGCCATATGCGCGTGTGGTCTGTGTTGATGTGTTTGTTTGTTTGTGTTCTCTGGGGGGCTCACTGTCTATGTGGCCTGGTGGGGTTTTCCCATGAAAGGCACACTCTCTATTTTATGGCAGTTGAAGTAAGTTTATATTTGTGTGCATGTGAACCTGTTTGTATGTGTATCGGAGTCTGTATGCATGTGGAAGCAAGTACTGTTTGTTTTTAAGTGTAGACTTGTAAGTGTAAGATTCTTAAAGGACAAGTTCGATATTTTACACTTAAAGCCCTGTTTTAAGATCGTTTCTGATGAAATAGAACGAGAATTTTAGTTCTCTTACGAGAGTATCTCTCATACTGCGTAATATCTTACGCTATGGGGAAAACCTCTTTTCCACGAGATATTGAAGCCAAAAATTATCCTTAATTTTGAATTAATGTAAAACGCTGTGCAGCAGCATGCAGACATAGGCAAGACGGCTCACGCGCCTATTGGCTGCCCTGCGGCAACAGCAGCAGCCTATCGTGAGAGGCGCTGCGTGACACATATCCAATGGGGGCATTTCGCGCCCATTTCGACACGTCCCGCCAGAAAGGGCGTGGTCTCGCCCTATAAATATAGCTCGAAAAGGCTGGTATAAGAACACAGGGCCACATTACTCGAACATCTCGAGAATCTGGGTCTCACAGTCAATTGGGCGAAGAGCTCGCTGTCTCCCAGCCAGAAAATTTCTTTTCTGGGAACAGTGCTGGACTTGCTATCCATGACAGCGCGTCTGTCGCCAGAGCGCGGACGGGACATTCAGCACGCCGTGAAATCCTTTCGCCGCGCCTCGATTGTCCAGCTCAAAAGGTTTCAGAAAATGCTGGGCCTCATGGCCTCAGCAGCTTCAGTGCTCCAGCTGGGTCTGCTTCGCATTCGCCCACTGCAGCTGTTTCTGAAAGCACGAGTTCCGCCCAGGGCATGGACCGCTGGTCTTTTTCGCCTCCGGGTCGATCTGAAATGCGTCTCAGCTTTGGAACCTTGGAAGAAAACCGACTGGTATCAGTCAGGTGTGAGTCTGGGGACTCCCTCGAGTGTGAAGGGGGTGTCCACGGACGCCTCCACCTCGGGATGGGGAGCGCTGCTCGAGGGCAGACCGTTCTTTGGCCAGTGGTCAGAACGGGAAAAGCTCCTACACATAAACTGTCTGGAAATGATGGCAGTCGACAACGCGCTACGGCGCTTCTGTCCCCAGATAAAGGGTCACCACGTCTTGGTCCGGTCGGACAACATGTCAGTGGTGGCATACATAAATCGCCAGGGCGGCATCAAGTCCCGAAACCTTTACAGGCTAACGAAATGCCTCCTGGTCTGGGCTCAGCACAACCTGCTTTCACTGAAAGCGGTGCATGTGCCTGGTCACCTGAATCTGGGACCAGACAGACTGTCCAGAGACAATGTCCTAGCAGGGGAATGGTCGCTGCACCCGCAGACGATCCAACTGCTGTGGGAGACATTCGGCAGAGCGCAGGTGGACCTGTTCGCTTCTCACGAGAACGCTCACTGTCCGAAATATTTCTTCAAGAGCAAGGACGCGCTGGCCCACGTTTGGCCCCGCTGTCCCCTCTATGCTTTTCCCCCCGTCTCGCTCCTGCCTCAAGTGCTGGAACGAATCAGGGAAAACGGATGCCCAGTGCTGCTTGTGGCTCCGCTCTGGACAAACCAGACGTGGTTTCCAGTCCTGATGCGGCTGACCAGCACTGCCCCGTGGCCAATACCGTTGAGGAAAGACCTCCTCTCTCAGGCCAAGGGCTCGATTTGGCATCCTCGCCCGCAACTATGGTCCCTACATGCATGGGCCATATACGGGTACCCGCTAACCTCCCGGAAGGAGTGTTAAACACGATCAAGCAGGCGAGGGCCCCGTCTACTAGACGGCTCTACTCCTCGAAATGGTCTGTGTTCTCTGCCTGGTGTCAAGCTCAGGGCTTTTCACCCGTAGACTGCGGGGTCACGGAAGTACTCTCCTTCCTTCAAGAGCTGCTGGGTAAGGGCAGGACCCCATCCACGCTCAAAGTGTACGTGGCGGCCATAGCAAAACCTGTGTCTGGCCAGTCAGTGGGGAAAAACGACCTAGTCGTGCGATTCCTCAAGGGAGCCCGGAGGCTGAACCCTTCTAGACCTCCTTCAGTCCCGGTGTGGGACCTTTCTACGGTTTTGGAAGCCATGAAAGGTGCCCCATTCGAGCCAATCCATTTGTCAGACATGAAGCATCTGTCTTTCAAAACGGTGTTTCTTTTGGCTCTCGCTTCAGTGAAGCGCATAGGGGACTTACAAGCGCTTTCAGTAAGCGCGTCATGTATGGAGTTTGGGCCTAATGACTCAAAAGTCATACTCAAACCAAGGCACGGGTACGTGCCCAAATCCCTCAACACACCGTTCAGGGCCCAGGTTATTTCCCTGTGCGCTCTCTCGGTTCATGATGAGGAGGAGGATGCGAGTCTCCTTTGCCCTGTCAGGGCACTGAGAGCTTATGTGTCCCGCTCGTCTGCCTTCAGACAGACCGAGCAGCTCTTCGTTTTGTTTGGCGGACGATCCAAGGGACTGGCCGCATCAAAACAGAGCCTATCCAGATGGATAGTCAACGCCATAGCACTGGCTTACACTTCTAAGGGCCTGCAGTGTCCTTTGGGTGTCAGAGCGCACTCCACGAGAGGTGTGGCCTCGTCGTAGGCGTGGTATAGTGGGGTTACCTTGCAAGATATCTGTACGGCCGCGGGCTGGGCCTCGCCGTCTACATTTATAAGGCTTTATAACCTAGAGGTTCCCGCCTTACAAGCCAAGCTTCTGTCGGTATAAAATTCAGTGCTATCTGCCCCGCTGTGCCGGCCCAGATGCTGAGTTTTGCTTGTACATCGCTCACTGAGCGATAACACGGCTCCATGGGTGTTGAATAACCTGTACTATTACCCAGTTCAGGCTGAACACGTTCACCCTGTCTGTGTGAAACACTATTAACATAACTAGCTGCAAGGGTAGGGTAAGAAAAATAATCTTCTTTCTGTTTGAATTAAGATTGTTATAAGATTCTTACCCCATTGGCAGATAAATTTGCTTTTTTTAAGCATCAACTCACTTAATTTTGATTAATTCCCCCGGATAACAGGACATAATATCTTATGTCATTTTACTCATCTAGTAAATGCATCTTGATTTAAGATTTTTTTAGATATTTGGACTGGAAACAAGACAAAAATACTGAGTATGAAAAGCATTTTTTGCAGTGTAGGTCAATGGGGCTATATATATATATATATATATATATATATATATATATATATATATATATATTAGTGCTGTCAAAATTAAAATATACGCACACAATTTTTTCAGTTTAACACTTTAAAAATATTTAACGCAATTAACGCAGTATTTGTTTTTTTTTTCATCGTCCTTTGGCTAGCGTTACAATATATGATCATGCTCTTATTCAAGAAAATGCTTTTAAACCATTCACGCACGATAAGACAAAAAAAAAGGCAGTGCATTACTACTGCCGCACATGTCTGTGAATCTCCTGTCTGTGCAACACGCACACACCCGTGCGTACAGAAAGCCGCTTCATGCAGCGCTTGCATAGACAAAAGCTTTCCACTTTGTCGAGTATCCTCGCAAGAACAGTTAAATAAAGTCTTAAAGGGGCATTCGGCAACCCTAGCTATTTCTTAAGCTGATTTTCACTTTTGTTGTCGCATGTTTTCTCAACGAGCTCCCCCTACAGCTGTGAGGCGTATATATTTCACAACAATGTCGTAAGAAAACTCACTTGCGGCACCCTCCTCCCCCTTTCTACCGCTGCTCATGTGCATTTGTTATTATCGGAGCCGGCCAACTTTATCGTGTGGAGCTGTGTCTACCGAGGTGGGTAATACATCATACACATTGTGTGTGTTTCTGTCGAATTGCCCTAAAGCAGTTTGTGTTTCTCGCTCGTTCTCGCTTCTCACGAGACTTCCTATTTCCAACTTACCGGGACGTTAATCCTCATGTTGCAAGGATGGTTTTCCGCCTAGGAACGTTGGGGGCAGCGGGGAAAGTCACCATTCTCACCAGGACAGGTTATTAAACCATCCAAATGATTTCTAAATGGTTTTATTAAGCTGAAATAGTTGCCGAATGCCCCTTTAAATGAACACAAAGAGTTGTGAGAGAATAGGATGTGTGTTAGATCGGCGTGTGCGTCAGGTCTTAAAGTGACACCAGCCTATTAAACCTGCTGCTGTGAAGTCGGTCATTAATGTTAATCAAAGAACAAATAACAGAAAAAATCACTCACTGCTCTTGACTGAATAGCGTTTTTAGCTTTAAGAAGGATTAATCTATATTTAATTTATAATTTATGCAGTGAAGACTGTATTGTTTGATAACTTAATTAAATTTCTGTATATATCCTTCCTATTAGACTTACCTAAAAATGTAAAGCACTGTTTACAAGGTTACATGGGTCAGAAACGATGAAAACAATAACTTTTTCTGTATTTTGACAGGGCAAGTAAAAATCTGAACTTTTCTGACTGGGCCAATAGAAAACATCGAGCTCCAGTCCATAACTTTTTTGGGTTAAAAATTATCCAAAACAAATTTTTGAGCAAGTACATAACCAGCCAGTGTTCAAAACTATCTGCTTGCCTTAGCTCGACTCAAAACGGTAAGCTTGTAATAATGTTTTTTTAATTCCAGTGGTACTGGTGGATTTCTGCGGGAAATTTAAGCATGTCTTCGTGTCATTACGTCACATCTGTACGAAAGAAGGTGTCTCGGCTAGTAGGCTATATTGCGTGTGAGGATGTTGGAGGTGGAGATTTATAGCCTTTTCTCAAAGCACTTGATATAATTAAACTTAATAATTTGATGGTGGATCCAGAAAGGTTCAAACGACAATCACCAGTGACAACTGGAGATTCACCCATTGTAAAATGCAAAAGACTTTGGACTTCGGAGTGGCTACAGAAAAAAAGAGACTGCAACCGGGCCCATGCGAAAACAAGGATAAATATCTGAAGGGCATTAAATGTAGTCACTCAATTCTGATGTTGTTAACATTAACAATTTGAGAACAAAGTATAATTTGCACGGTTTGACGTGATATGTTAAGCAATCGTTAGATTTAATCAGAGCGATTTACTGCAATGCTTTTTTTCCCTTAGTTGGTCAGAACAAAAGTGGATGTTTGTTACTTGTTTAGATGACATTTTCCGGTGAAAATTCTTATGTTGGTCATACTTCCAAAAAGTAGAAACTGTGATTCTGAATGACAGCATCCACACCGCGCGGTGACTGACAGCCGCACATTCTCCTCAAAACATTGGATTCATCCACGTTGTGCCGTGCCGCGGAACAACCCACGTAAAGTTATTAATTCCGCGAATAACTGCAATTGCAGATTTCGAACAGAGATGGCGACAAAAAGGGAAAACTACAGACTGCAGCTTTAAAGAGCAGGCAAATGTGGCATTTATTATAATAGATTTATGTGAAGATTGTTTTAAGTTCACTTAAATTAAAAGTTGTTATGCTATTTAAGGCCTAATACATGTTACAAAATAATACATTAATACATAATTGCTTTCAATTATACTGTAATGCTGAATGGCTAAAATTGAGAAAAAAAAGTCAATTTCATAGAGACATCAGTAGCAGTATTGGTATTGGTGATACCTTCTTTCATTAAAAGCTGCCATTAAACAAATATTTAAAATACAGGCTACTGTATTTATGTTGTTTCTACGTTAATCTGGAGATTAAATGTGAAATTATTACTATATAAAAACATATAAAAAACTTTAATATTAGATTTTATTAATCGTGATTAATCGAAGTTGATTACAGAAAAAAAATGCGATTAAAGGTGGGATCAGCAGTTTCTGAAAAACACTTTTGAAAACTCTGTTGGACAGAGTACCAAAACACACTTGTAGCCAATCAGCAGTAAGGGGCATGTCTACTAATGATGGGGAGGAGAGAAGCACTCAGTGCACACAGCACAGACATTAGCCGAACGACTACAGAAAGAGAGAGATGGCAGATAAAAAACAAAAGAGGAAAATGTCTGCGGAACTTAAAATTAAAAAGAAGGCTAATGATCAGGCAAGAGGTTGGAATCGTGTTAATATCGGAGAGGCTTACCAGCGCTGGAGAGAACTCAAGGAGCGGAAAGGCCTAACATCGGACCACGAGGTTGCTTTATTGCTTCTCGATAGGTGAGTAACATTGTTTAGCTTTGTTTAACAGAACTAATATATACTGGCTTTTGCTTGAATATGCTTGTGTGTCATCTTGGGTTGTTTTTTTTATTTGCGATCTTATTGTCGTTCGCTTCAGCTATGAAAAAGACACATTGATTTCCACACCATATAAGCCTGGAGCATCTAAATCTCCTCCACTGTCTGTTTCAACTTGTGCACACACTCTGTCATCTTTTTCCAAGCGTTTGTCCGTGGCAACATTCCAACCTCTACCTCTACCTCCTCGTGTGCCGGGTGTTGAGCATAGTCTTCTACGAGAAACGGAGCTGAACCATTGACGTGTTAAAACACACATTACTACTAAAACACATTAGACATGGATTACCATAGTAACACATTGTTTTATTGATGACATCATACCCTCTGCCAGCAGGTACAGCATATTCTGCCATAGTTGTTGCCTGGGTTACGGTCACGTACAAGTGTGGGGCGGAGCTATCAAAATAGGGGCGAGATCTTTTTGGGGTAGGGGCGTGTTTGTTTTGGTGATTTCAAATATCAACATTGGCCAAAAGTGTTTTTCAAAAACTACTGATCCCACCTTAAATTAGTTATTTTTTTAATCGATTGACAGCACAAATCGTATATATATAATAGTGTATATATATATATATATATATATATACACTCACCTAAAGGATTATTAGGAACACCTGTTCAATTTGTCATTAATGCAATTATCTAATCAACCAATCACATGGCAGTAGCTTCAATGCATTTAGGGGTGTGGTCCTGGTCAAGACAATCTCCTGAACTCCAAACTGAATGTCAGAATGGGAAAGAAAGGTGATTTAAGCAATTTTGAGCGTGGCATGGTTGTTGGTGCTAGATGGGCCGGTCTGAGTATTTCACAATCTGCTCAGTTACTGGGATTTTCACACACAACCATTTCTAGGGTTTACAAAGAATGGTATGAAAAGGGAAAAACATCCAGTATGCGGCAGCCCTGTGGGCGAAAATGCCTTGTTGATGCTAGAGGTCAGAGGAGAATGGGCCGACTGATTCAAGCTGATAGAAGAGCAACTTTGACTGAAATAACCACTCGTTATAATCGAGGTATGCAGCAAAGCATTTGTGAAGCCACAACACGCACAACCTTGAGGCGGATGGGCTACAACAGCAGAAGACCCCACCGGGTACCACTCATCTCCACTACAAATAGGAAAAAGAGGCTACAATTTGCAAGAGCTCACCAAAATTGGACAGTTGAAGACTGGAAAAATGTTGCCTGGTCTGATGAGTCTCGATTTCTGTTGAGACATTCAGATGGTAGAGTCAGAATTTGGCGTAAACAGAATGAGAGCATGGATCCATCATGCCTTGTTACCACTGTGCAGGCTGGTGGTGGTGGTGTAATGGTGTGGGGGATGTTTTCTTGGCACACTTTAGGCCCCTTAGTGCCAATTGGGCATCGCCTACCTGAGCATTGTTTCTGACCATGTCCATCCCTTTATGGCCACCATGTACCCATCCTCTGATGGCTACTTCCAGCAGGATAATGCACCATGTCACAAAGCTCGAATCATTTCAAATTGGTTTCTTCACTTTATTAGGTACACCTGTTGAACTGCTTGAGAGCGCAAATATCTAATCATTCAATCACAATCAATGAATTTAGGTAGACATGGTCAAGATGATCTGCTGAAGTTCAAACTGAGCATCAGAATGGGGAAGAAATGTGATTTAAGTGAGTTTGAGCTTGCCATGTTTGTATGTGCCATACGGGCTGGTCTGAGTATTTCAGAAACCACTGATCTACTGGAACTGTCATGCACAACCATCTCTAGGGTTTACAGAGAATGGTCCGAAAAAAAGAAAATTTCCATTGAGCTGCAGTTCTGCAGTTCTGTATGCCTTTTTGATGCCAGGGTTCAGAGGAGAACGGCCAGACTGGTTCACGGTGCTAGAAAGGCAACAGTTACTCAAATAACCACTTGTTAAAAGCAAGGTCTGCAGAAGAGCACCTCTGAACGCACAACACATCAAACATTGAAGCAAAGGGACTACAGCAGCAGAAGATCACACCAGGTGCGACTCCTGTCAGCTAAGAACAGGAAACTAAGCCTACAATTTACACAGGCTCACCAAAATTGTTCAATAGAAGATTGGAAAAACGTTGCCTGGTCTGATGAGTCTCGATTTCTGCTGCGACATTCAGATAGGTATGTGATCGTAAAAACCTTGGGTTCATGCACATCAACATTAGAAGTCTACTCCCAAAGCTAGACTTACTTACAGCTCTTGCACATTCAGCTAATCCTGATATACTGGCCGTATCTGAATCCTGGCTTAGGAAGTCTGTTAACACCATTGAAATAACAATCCCCAACTATAATATCTTTCGGCAAGATCGAGTTACGAAAGGTGGTGGGGTAGCAATCTATTGCAGAGATAAGCTACAGAGCTCAGTCATCTTGTCCAGATCTGTACCTAAACAGTTTGAGCTTCTACTTTTAAAAATCCAGCTATCTCAAAACAAGGCTATTACTGTTGCTGCCTGCTACAGACCCCGTGCGGTGCCCTTGACTCCATATGTGAACTCATTGCCCCACACCTATCCTCTGAGTTTTTATTGCTTGGTGACTTAAACTGGGATATGCTCAACCCCCCAGTCACTTTACTTTCTAAGCTTGATGCACTCAACCTTACACAGATTATAAATGAACCTACCAGGTTCAACCACAAATCAGTGTCGAAGGGAACCCTCATAGACGTTGCCCTGACTAACTTGCCTTGTAAATATACCTCTGCTGTTTACAACCAGGATCTTAGTGATCACTGCCTTATTGCCTGCGTCCGTAATGGGACCGGGGTCAAACGACCACCCCTCATCTCCGTCAAACGCTGTCTAAAACACTTCAGCGAACAAGCTTTTTTAAATGACCTGAACGCTATTTCTTGGTTAAAAATTAATCTCATCCCGTCAGTAGAGGACGCTTGGCTGTACTTCAAAAGTGAATTTCTCTCTGTTCTGAATATGCATGCCCCTTTTAAAAAGTTTAGAATGAAAGATAGATACAGTCCTTGGTTCACCACAGAACTGACCTCCCTCAATCAACACAAAAACATTCTGTGGCATACCGCGCTCCTCAAATAAGCCCCGCGATATGCAACTTTTTAAAGAAGCCAGAAACCGATATACTCAGGCAGTTAGGGAAGCAAAGGCCCACTTCTTTAAACAGAAATTTGCTTCCTGCTACACTAACTCCAAAACGTTTTGGGACACCGTTAAAACTTTGGAGAACAAAGTCTCCTCCTTCCAACTTCCTACAGCCCTAAAAATAGATAATACTGTTACTACAGATAAGGTTAAGATATTAGAGAACTTTAATAAGCATTTCGCTGAAGCCGGCCATGCCTTTTATCTAAATACTCACCCTCAAGCTAGCTGCCCTAAAACCACAACACCCCTGTGCTCAGCCCCCTCCACACACTTTTCCTTTACCCCTATCCAGAACGCCGATGTACTGAAAGAATTGCAAAAGCTGGACCCATACAAATCAGCTGGGCTGGATAATTTGGACCCACCTTTTTAAAATTATCTGCAAATATTATTGCTGCCCCCATCACCAGTCTATTTAACCTCTCTCTCTTATCTTCTGAAATCCCGAAAGATTGGAAATCCGCCGCAGTCATTCCCCTGTTCAAAGGGGGAGACACCCTCGACCCCAACTACTACAGACCAAGATCCATCCTACCCTGTGTTTCCAAAGTTTTCGAAAAACTGGTCAACAAACAAATTGTCAGTCATCTCGAATTCCACCGCATTCTTTCCACTATGCAGTCTGGTTTTCGTGCTGGTCATGGCTGCACCACGGCTACCCTAAAGGTCCTGAACGACATCATAGCTGCCATTGATAAAAAGCAATACTGTGCAGCCGTCTACATCGATCTGTCCAAGGCTTTTGATTCGGTTAATCACCGTGTTCTCATCAGCCGACTCAATAGCCTGGGCTTTTCCCATGACTGCCTCGCCTAGTTCTCCAACTATCTTGCCGTCAGGGTCCAACGTGTTAAATCGGAGGGCATCTTGTCGGGACCCATGCCTGTCTCTATGGGGGCTTTTTTTTCCCTCTACATCAACGATGTGGCTCTCGCTGCTGGTGACTCTCAGATCCATCTTTATGCAGATGATTCCATCCTGTACACGTCAGGTCCTTCGTTAGATACTGTGCTCAAAAATCTCCAGGAGAGCTTCATTGCCATTCAACAATCCTTTTGAAACCTTCAGTTATTACTAAATTCTGGTAAAACTAAGTGCATGCTTTTCAATCGATCACTGCCAACACCTGCCTGTCTACCTAGCATCACCACGCTGGATGGGTCTGAGCTAGAATATGTTGATACATATAAATATCTAGGTGTCTTGTTAAACAGCTCTCTCTCCTTCCAGCCACACATTAACAAACTAAGATCTAAAATTAAATCTAGAATCGGCTTCCTCTTCCGCAATAGGACCTCCTTCACTCATGCTGCCAAACTTGCTTTGGCGAAAATGACTATCATTCCAATGTTCGACTTTGGCGATGCCATTTATAGAACTGCCTCAAACCTTCTGCTGAAAAAACTAGACGTGATCTATCATAGCGTCATACGTTTTGTTACAAATGCCCCTTACAACACCCACCACTGAAAGCTCTATGCATTAGTCGGTTGGCCGTCATTAACTACTCGGCGCTTAACTCATTGGTACCAACTTATTTACAAGTCTCTGCTTGGCAAAGTCCCGCTGTACTTAAGCTGTCTAATTACCTTCGCTCTACCTACTCGTAGTCTACGATCTAGTAGGTATATAGCCTTAGTCACTCCGAAAGCTTGCACAACATTTGGCCGCCAATCCTTCCAGTTTGCAGCTGCAAACGACTGGAATGAACTACAAAAAACCCTAAAACTTGAAACATTCATATCACCAGTTGCCTTTAAACTACTCCTTTCTGAACACCTGTCCGATCTATGTACCTGCTAGCTATCTTCAACTTCTCTCTTTTATGTTATGCCCGCATTGCACAGTGGACCTCTTTCACCTGCACTACTGTTATATCTGCTGACTTTCTTGTATTTACTTTCGTTGCTCAGATATTTCTCAAATGCTCTTTCCCATAATCGCGGTTATACAATCCATGCACCCAAATGATTTACCTGCTAGACACACTTTAATCCTTGTATATCCAGTAAAATGATTTTTTTGTTTTGTTTTTTCAGGTTTTGTTTTTTTGTACTATTATATTTATTTTACAATATATTCGCTAGTGTTTTAGCTATGCTGTTCAACAGAACCACATATACCTTATCCTCTTATTGTGTTTTACTGTAATCTGTAATTTGCACTCCTGTGTTTTGTGTACTTATTATGTAACTCCATGTTGTCTTGCACATTTTTCGCCTTTTTCTTGGCCAGGTCGCCGTTGTAAATGAGAATTTGTTCTCAATCGGCCTACCTGGTAAAATAAAGGTAAAATAAAAAAATAAAATAAATAGGGTTAGAATTTGGAGTGAACAACATGAAAGCATGGATCCATTATGCCTTGTATCAACGGTTCAGGCTGGTGGTGGTAGTGTAATGGTGTGGAGGGTATTTTCTTGGCACACTTTGGGCTCCTTAGTTGAGCATCATTTAAACGCCACAGCCTTCCTTAGTATTGCTGCTGACCATGTCCATCCCTTTATGACCACAGTGACATATTCTTATGGCAATTTTCAGCAGGATAACATGCCATGTCACAAAGCTCAATTCATCTCAAACTGGCTTAGTGAACATGACAATGAGTTCACTATACTCAATGACCTCCAAAGTCACCAGATCTCAATCCAATAGAGCACTTTTGGGATGTGGTGGAACAGGAGATTCACATCATGGATGTGCAGCCGACAAATCTACAGCAACTGCGTGATGCTATCATGTCAATATGGACCAAAATATCTGAGGAATGTTTATAGTACCTTGTTGAATCTATTGCACAAATAATTAAGGCAGTTCAGGAGGCAAAAGTGAGTCCAACCGGTACTATCAAGGTGTACCTAATAAAGTGGCCAGTGCTTGTATATATATTACACATACACAAATGTATACACATCTGTGAACTTTATTTACATGGTGGTCGGGAAAAGCATAAAACTTCTTCAGAACTTTCCCTATTTGGATCCATTGTCAGGTTTTTATATAATGATGGTGGGAAAATTATGACATTTATTTTTTGGTGCGCTATTCTTCTGATAATAAAAATGCTTCTTTATCAGCATTTTCTCAACAACAAAAAAAATTGGCTGTTTAAATTAAAGGAAAATTAAATTTGTATGATGGGTTTGGCTGATTAGTCACATTAGGATAAAGAATAATAGGTAAAACAATTTTTTATAATTATATATATAGGCTATATATATATATATATATATATATATATATATATATATATATATATATATATATATATATATATATATATATATATATATATATTCGGTTTTATCAGAACTCAAGTAAAGTACAAATTCCCCAAAATAATTAAGTATAATAGTGGAGAATTACTCTAGTACTTTACACCTCTGGTAAATGTATACTGTACCTATAAGACGTGATTTTGAATTCTCTTGTCATATGCATTTATAGGAGATATATCCTTATATGTTCTTTAGGATATGTGAATTGAAATCTCATTTTGTTCAGGTACACAATTCACCTGTATGACCTGATCTGTGAAGATTCCTGGGAAGATAAAGAGGTCTGTATTTATTTTACAGACTTTGTCATGGAGATGGGTATTCTTTTACAGATATGATGCATCATATCCACATGCTGGTGAGACAATCATCTTATTTTTTTTTTTCACTTTTATGTTAAAAACAATTAATTTAACGAACCATTTAAACAGTTTTTTTTATTATTATTACTAGGCCTATTAAATAATAGAATCATTTACATATTTTCTTGTCTTTTGCCTTTTCCAGCTCTATGGGGATATTTGGTTCTCTGGGGCTGATTTGATTATATTGACAGACTTAGATAATATACAACAGCAAGACAATTTTTTTATAGCATTTTCAGAACTTTCCAAAATATGAAAAAATAATTTTATTTTATTTTTTACTTTTTTTTCATAATTTGGTGCCAAGGTATTATAACTCAAAAGTATAATGTTATAAATGTACTTTTTTTTTAAATGTAATTATTAAAAACATTGCTAGATTTATTATGTTAATTACTGTGGGAATGTTGTCACTGTCTGTGGAAATGTTTGAATAATAGTTATATTTCTACTTAATGCTAGTGACATGGAAGTTTCTCAAACTCCGTTTTTCCCTCTAATGTATTATTATGCTGAATGCTGGTTTATTTTTGTACATAAGTAAGGTAACAGCTGTTGTATGTGCACTCTGTTTTGGTAATTTGCTGTAATGAAGTGAGAAAAGACAGTCCTCCTAAATCACTAACTCTTGGCAGGTTTTCTATGGCTACAACGGAAGAGCTGGCATCTCATGATGACAGATGTGCTGTTTGCTGGGAAAAGATGTACACAGCATACAAACTGCCCTGCAGGCACCTTTTCCACAAGTATGAAAATTACCACAATTAAGATAGAGAAGGGTCTATTATTCATCCACCCTACTGAATGTGAATGTAATCTCCCATGCAGAACTAAGTTGAATGAGTGACTATGAAGTATTCAGTATTTGGAAATAAATAGACAATTTGCTAGGAAACCTTTTTACATTGTCTCTAAGATACTGGTATCTGTGTGTGTTCTCAGGTCATGCTTGCGTTCCTGGCTAGAGCAGGAAATGTCATGTCCCACATGTAGGATGTCTGTAAATATGAGTGGCAGTCATACCAGAAATGAACAGGAGGGGGCATCATTGTCAGTAGTTTGGGCCCAGCTGCTGTGGCAAACCCAAACAGAGCTCCAATCAATTACCAAAGTCACCTCTTCAATTTTGATGGTAGGCCTAAAGCTAATAATTGTTTTAAACATTGAAAAAATATACACTTCTCAAAGTAATTGCTCATATTGGCCTATCTTAAGACTCAAAAGTGAACCCTCCAAAATGGGCCAGCTTTAAACTTCTAACTGCTGACTCAATGGGTTGTTAATGTACACAGTATGGGCACATTTGCTTTTTATTATGCTTTTTAACAGAGTTTGGTTATTGCTTCAAAGAATCTTAGACTTTTCCTCTGCAGTCACTCTTAAATAATATTTTAGGATTGTTTTGGGTATTTATTGAAATATCCTCAATAAATATAACATTGTCCCTATATCGTTGTTTTCTGTTTAAATAGTTGCATTTTTATCTCATAACCATTATTAATTTACTGCTTTGCAGGCACACCAGGAGGAATAAATGTTTCATCTGCAGATAGAGCTACCTGAGTGACCATTTATAGAGGTTTCGAAACCAACAAATTAAGAAGAATGTGCCACTGACTGCATTTATCTGTGTCTCTCTTGACAGATGTAAATTGCTCTCCTGAGTAGATGTACACATAATGAAACATTGAGTTCAAGTTGATTGATGACACCTATATTAGGCAAGGCATGTTTATTTGTATAGCACATTTCATACACAATATAATTCAAAATGCTTTACATAAAAAGGATTTTAAAACATAAACATAAAATAATCACAACAAATGTGTAAGAAATAAACCAACAATAAAAGCAAAGAATAAAAAAATATAAAAAATGGATATATTAGAAAGAAGTCAGTGAAAGTACAGAGCAACTGTGGAAATGTGCATATAGAAATAAGTGTGTTTGTTCAACACTAATGGGCATATTCTGCCTATCCTTTCAAATTGCTTGATGGTACTGTAAAAAACAAGTGCAAGGTTAACAGTTCTAAGTGCTAAGAAGAGGATGCTACTCTGAAAAGTAAAATGTAACGCATGGTTTTTATATTTCTTTATATAGGCTAAATAAGGTGTGTGTGTGTGTGTGTGTGTGTGTGTGTGTGTGTGTGTGTGTGTGTGTGTGTGTGTGTGTGTGTGTGTGTGTGTGTGTGTGTGTGTGTGTGTGTGTATTTTAAATTTTAGAATAAATCAGAAATTTTCCTCTCAAACGTTTTAGTAGGCTATTCCATTACGACATTGTATTACATAGGCTACATTTGACGATATTATATATATTATAAGTTTTTGTATACTTTTTACATTGCCTGTATATAACTAGTTTTATTGTTTTGCCAAATAAGGCTAGTGTATTATTCAGTGTTTGTGTGCCAACTAAGAAATGGGACGACATTGCACAATGGCCAAAGCACAAAGATTTTTACTAAAGTTTTATCGGGGTACCCCCGGAACGCGATTGGGCTTGTCTGGGTCGTGATTGGTCTGGTTTTGGATATAAATTGGACTGGTTTTGAATATAAATTGGGCTGGTTTTGTTACGCAAACCTGGCAACCCTGCGGGAAACACGTGCAAGTTCCGCAAAAAAAAAAAAAAAAAAAAAAGATTACACCACTCAACATTTAACATCTCTTCACGTCCATGAGTAGGCTACATTTAAGCAAGCCTCCTGACTCGGTGAGTAGCTAGTGGTATTTATAATATACTGTGTATTTTACGAATGGACATTTCAGGCGTGTTTAATTCAGTTTGACATAACGGAGTAGGGGATATCTGAGCCGTTTGACCTTTTAGCGTTCACTGCTTTTAGCGTTCACCCCAAACTTGAAGATTACAGTCCTGTTGAGCATCTTCACCGTTTAGCAGGTAAGGGTTAGGGTTAACATAATAGTAAACATAATAGTTCATTAGCCTACTCGTAGGCGTGTTATCACACTAGCCTACATTAGGCTTGACAAACGTTTGACATAAAGTAGGCTATAGCCTACTACCAAGTTTTTGTAAGCTGTAACTTATGTTCCATAACATGTTTCAATGCTAGAAACATGAAAAGCACGTTGTTCGGGCTAACATGCATGTTATCAGTGAATTGTATAAAATGACAATTCGTAATCGGAATTTTACATTACATTTTACCCTGTCTCTCAACTTTTTAATAATTGTTTTTATTATTATTATGATTTGGGGTTTTTTATGGATTTATATGTAAATGGTTAATTGTGTATTTGGCCTGCGGGTTTGCTGGGGAAAGTTGAGTCTTTTTTTTTTAATATTGTAATTAGCCTATGATCCGGGGAGGAGTCTATTAACGTGTATCGATTCCAGGAGTCTGAAAGTTACAGTATGTTTTCATAACGATAAAACTTTAAATAAATAAATAAAACAATGCAAATAATTAAATGACACATTTGAAATTGGCACGAGCAACCAAAAAAAAGCTTTAAAAATGGATTTTTATAATCTAGCTGAAGTTTGTGACAAACTCCCTATGTGACAACTAGCCCAGGTCTCCCCTTTACGTATTTCTTTTTGGAATTTTTATATAATGCATGCTCTTTTGAACAGTTTTGACACTTGTGCATGTCAGTTTGCAAATTCTGATTTTTTTTTTTTGTTGACTTTATATTATCAGCACCATAGGATGTTAATATATAAAGAAGCAGGCATCAGAGGCGCATGGAAACAGTGGTTCATATGCAGCCTTCTCTCACTTCTTCATGGAGTAATATCCGAAACCACTAGAGCACTGGATATAATGACAAAATATCCACTAATTGATGGGTAGGACTCACTTTTCACTTTTTCATTCACTATTATTTTTAATCTGCACTTTAAACATAACTGGTTTATGATATATATATATATATATATATGCCTTACTCTAATGCTAAAAATGTGTCACAATCAGCTGCTGGGTCATTATTTAGTAGAACGAAATAACTCCACATGATGTTTCTCTGTCTCTGTCATTCACTCAATCAGTTAAAATGTACAGGTGCAAAATCACCGGGTGAAAAAGTTAAAATCTTGTAAAAACATATGTAGTTTTAAACACTATTTTAAATACATTTGTGCAGTATAATTACCTTAAATGAAGATAACATGGAAAATGTGCCATGCACAACATTACACGACACTGTTTTTTACAAGACTTTTATGTTTTTTGGCCATTCATTTACACGGCAACGGCGTTTTGGTGGCCTGAAAATGCAACCTTTTGAAAACAACACTCTTATCTCCATGTAAACTAAAAAAAAAACACGAGTCTTTGAGAACGGTGATGTCATGGACATGCATAAGCTATTATGTGTTTAGTCTATTGGCTTGAATTTTTTTTTTTTTTTTGGCAAATGAAAGGATACTATGGAGCCCGGGAAGTCACCTGTAGAAAAAAAAAAAACAATCCGTGGCAACGGTTTTGCAATCCGTCCCCTCAGTTTATAAACCGTACTCACAAATTCCTAAACTGTTCCCTTGGTTTAACAAATTGTGCTCACGGATTAATAAACCGTACCCACGAGTTCCTAATCCGTGCTCTGATTTGTAAACCGTGCCTTCAGTTTTGGCAATCTACAAATTCATAAACTGTGCCCACGCTTTCGCAATCCGTTCCCACAGATTTATATATATATATATATATATAACTCATATGTGTTTTTTTTGTGTGTGTGTGTGTGTGTGTGTGTGTGTGTGTGTATATATATATACACACACAAAACACATGAGATATATATATATATATATATATGTATATATGTGTGTGTATATGTGTATTTTTTTGTAGTGTAGAAATGAACAATACAGTAGGTTCTGCGCTACCTATCAAGTTGATATTGATTTACATTTTTTTTTAAATAACCAGCTAGTAGCCTATTCATTTATATTTATTAAGAATATAGACAACCCTTATTTAAAATCATTCCCTTTTGTTTTCTATTTATAAAAAAAAAAGAACAGCACATGAATCTATTATTCAAAGTTTCATCGGAAACCACAAATGCCTTACTCTAATGCTAAAAATGTGTCACAATCAGCTGCTGGGTCATTATTTAGTAGAACGAAATAACTCCACATGATGTTTCTCTGTCTCTGTCATTCACTCAATCAGTTAAAATGTACAGGTGCAAAATCACCGGGTGAAAAAGTTAAAATCTTGTAAAAACATATGTAGTTTTAAACACTATTTTAAATACATTTGTGCAGTATAATTACCTTAAATGAAGATAACATGGAAAATGTGCCATGCACAACATTACACGACACTGTTTTTTACAAGACTTTTATGTTTTTTGGCCATTCATTTACACGGCAACGGCGTTTTGGTGGCCTGAAAATGCAACCTTTTGAAAACAACACTCTTATCTCCATGTAAACTAAAAAAAAAACACGAGTCTTTGAGAACGGTGATGTCATGGACATGCATAAGCTATTATGTGTTTAGTCTATTGGCTTGAATTTTTTTTTTTTTTTCAGCAAATGAAAGGATACTATGGAGCCCGGGAAGTCACCTGTAGAAAAAAAAAAAACAATCCGTGGCAACGGTTTTGCAATCCGTCCCCTCAGTTTATAAACCGTACTCACAAATTCCTAAACTGTTCCCTTGGTTTAACAAATTGTGCTCACGGATTAATAAACCGTACCCACGAGTTCCTAATCCGTGCTCTGATTTGTAAACCGTGCCTTCCGTTTTGGCAATCTACAAATTCATAAACTGTGCCCACGCTTTCGCAATCCGTTCCCACAGGTTTGTAAACTGTACTCACAGATTTGTGGTCCCTCCCCCATTCTGTGTCGGCTTATTCAACCATTGCATTGTTTAAACTTTATTTTTCAAAATGAATAATTTCCTAAATTTTCTAAAAAACTGATTTAGGCATTTAAGCTACATATTCAGAAGACGTTTTTATCCAAAACGACTTACAAAAAAGGAACAAAGCAATTCTTCAAATGTCAGTCATAATACAGGTTAGACAATAATACTAATAAAATGTTAAAATAAAGATTAAATTAAGATGCTAACCATATATTTATATATCGCATTGCTTGTTCCACCACACAAAGGACTGTTTTTAAGGTGACAATCCTTTATACATGTGAAGATTGTACTGTATCTTGAAGATGGTTGTATTATATTGTATCTTCTGTTATGAAGATGACTGACATTTAGGTATTTCGTTAAAATAAGCACATAATGTTGTACAAAAAAACGGACATCATCACAAGTGGTTATAAGAATGAATCAACACTATAACATTTTGTCATCATGAAAAATGAAAGGTTCCTTACAACAGACCCATTGAAGCCTTTGTTTTCAAAGGTTTTGACATTTTCTTAAAGGAAGTAAAAAGGGACTTTATATCAGAGGAGAACATTCTAAAATTGGAATTACAGTGTGTTGTGTATTTACGAAATGCAAATTGACCTTTCTGTGTTTCCTTATACCCTCCTATGTTACGTGATTGTTCTACGTAAACACCGTAGAGTTTGAGTATGATTCGTTGAAATAAAACGGCAAATACTTGTTTACGCTTACTCCTGCCTCTCGTGTATTTATCTAGAAAATATAAGAAATGTATAACAAAGTTGGCGACGAGGACCCTTCGTACCACGTTAAGTTTTGTTGTTTTTGAACGTTAGTCGAAGTTTCAAGGCTAAAAATGTTCGCGGCGTGGATTACAGACCCCGACCACGCCATTCTTCATGAGGGAGAGTAAGTGTGGATGCACGCCGAATCCGTAAACGGTTGCGACAGTTGGAACCGAACGAGTTGTCTTCGCTGGAAGGAAATGGAGTGAAAGACAGAAAAAGTTGATGACGGAACGCAGATCAAGAAAAAGGGAGGAATCACAACAGCTGACAACCTGAAACAAAGAGGAGTGAGTTAAAAAAAAGGCTGGATTAATTGGTTGTATTGGACCATTTGATAAATCAGTAGAGCAGTGGATTGCTTACACTGAACGTTTTGACTACTTTGTGCTGGCAAACGAAATAAAAGATGAAACAATTGTGATAACATTTCTAAGTGTCATGGGTGTGAAAACGTTTAATCTGCTGCGCAGTTTAACTCGGCCACAGAAACCAGGCGACAACTCAAATGAGGAAATAGTGGGCTTACTCAAGGACCACTATTCACCCAAACCACTGATTATCGCAGAGAGATTTCGTTTCAATAAAAGAAATCAGCAAGATGGTGAATCCATCTCACAATTCGTGGCTGTGTTGAAACGATTATCCTAGCATTGTGAGTTTGGCCAGTCGTTGAGCGACACCATATGTGATAGGCTTGTCTGTGGTCTTCGAAGTGAAGCTATACAAAAACGACTACTAACTGAAGGTAACTTAACTTTACAGAAGGCCATAGAGATAAGCACTTCAATGGAAATGGCCACAAAAGAGGCACAACAACTAAGTGCATCGACCCATGTCAAACTCAGATAAACCATGTTATCGCTGTGGAAAAGTTGGGCACCAGCCTGAAGATTGTTGGTGCAAGGACATGAACTGTAGAAATTGAGGCAAGAAAGGCCACATTGAACGTGCCTGCAAAAACAAAAGGCACAACCAAGCAAAAATGCTGGACCTAAAAATTAAAATTACCAGAAATTTAAACAAAAGCATGTGAACCAAATGGAAAATGCCTGGCACAAACAGAGTGATTCTGGATCTGAGGAAGAGGATGCCTTGTGTGTTTTATCTGTTTCAGGAGATGAACAGGGCTATTGGGTGACTCTTCTAGATGGTAAACCAGTATGGATGCAGGTGGACACAGGAGCTGTGGTATCACTGGTGTCAGTGAACATTCAAAGAAAAGCTGCCACATCTCGCACATCAGCCATCAAACATTACACTGAAGACCTACACAGATGAGAGAGTTCCTGTTAAAGGGGTAATCAGGTGACAGTTGAACTAAATATGCAAAAAGGAAACTACCACTGGACATTATTGAAGGCAATCACCCAGCTTTGCTAGGAAGGACTTGGCTGGAGAGGATTAAGTTGGATTGGCGCGAGGACCATCTGGTCAGTGAAAACAAAAAACTCCAAAAAAAGTATGGCGTGGGCTACGCCAATTGTGCCGGTCATAGAAAAAGACTGGTCCTTTCGACTATGTGGCGATTTTTAGGTGACCGTGAATCCGGTCCTGACCCCAGAGCAGTATCCCCTGCCTCATATTGAGGATCTTCTTTCTGGTCTCGCTGGGGGCCAACGGTTCAGTAAAACTGACTTGTGCCAGGCATACTTGCAGATGCCGTAAACCCGTAAGTTCTCACAAGAACTTCTTACCATTGAGACCCATAAGGGGATGTGCCAATATCAGCGGCTTCCCTTTGGGATTACCTCGGTCCCGGCACTGTTCCAAAGAGCATTGGACCAGATTCTTATTGAGCTGACTGGGGTGCAGTGTTACCTTAATGATTTGCTTATCACCGGAATGGATGAGACAGAGTATTTGAGTAACCTAGAAGCCACCTTGCAGAGACTACGGAGTTTTGGACCGAAAGTCAGGAAGGACAAGAGTGTTTTTTTCTGCCCTTCTGTTGAGTATTTGGGCCATATTTGTTGACTTACGTGAAATTTGTGCCAAATCTTGCTAACAGGCTGAAACAGTTGCACGAGCTACTGAACGAATCCAAAAAGTGGGAATGGAATAAACAATGTGAAGAATATTTTAATGAGGTGAAAACAGTCTTAGCCAAGTCTGAAACTCTCACTCATTTCATCCCCGCTCTGCCTGTGCAGCTGGCATGTGACGCATCGCCCTATGGCATCGGGGCTGTGGTGTCACACATCATGCCATCGGGTGAGGAAAAACCCATTGCTTTTGTATCACAAACTTTGAGCAAGGCAGAAAGTAACTATGCCCAAATTGAATGAGGCACTTGCTGTTGTCTTTGGGGTAAATAAATGTCATCAATTCTTGTTTGGTAGAAGATTTACGCTCCTAACTGATCACAGACCTCTCACCTCCATCTTTGGCCCACATTCAGTTATTCCTTCACTTGCTGCCGCAAGAATGCAGCGTTGGGCCCCCCTTCTGTCTGCGCATCAGTATGATATCAAGTACAGAAGATCGGAACCTCATGTTAATGCTGATAGGCTCTCCCGACTGCCATTGCCCACTACACATCCAGAACCAGCAAAGGCAGAAATGTTCTATTTAAAAGAGGTAGACAATTCCCCTGCAACAGCAGCTCAGGTAAAAAAAAGCACACACGTACTGACCCAGTGATGTCCAAGGTTTTGGATCTCGTGTTCAGAGGGGAAGTGGGAGAAATGTCTCCGTTCCTAAGGCCTTATGTGATCAGGAGAAATGAGCTTACAGTTAAATCTGGATGTCTAGTGTGGGGCTCAAGGGTCATTATTCCACCACCATTGAGACAACGAGCAGTGGAGGAACTTCATTCTGGACACTGTAGGGTTGTTCGGATGGAGATTGCCCGCAGCTACCTTTGGTGGCCAGGTGTGGACTCTGAGATTGAAGAAAAAGCAAAAATGTGCAGTGCATATCAAAAGCTGAGAAATTCCCCTCAACCAGCCCCGTTACACACCAGGCAATGGCCCGAGGAACCATGGGTGAGAGTCCATATTGATTTTGCAGGGCCATTGGAAAACCATATGTTTTTAGTTCTTCTTGATGCCCACAGCAAATGGCCAGAGGTTGAGGTAATGAAATGCATGTCATCATTGAAAACTCTGGAAGCCCTTCGTTCAATTTTTGGCCGGTTTGGCTTGCCACAGCAACTTGTCAGTGACAATGGGCCTCAGCTGGTCTCAGAGGAGTTTGAGACTTTTATGAAGGCCAATGGGATTCAACACATTTGATCAGCACCTTATCACCCGTCCATTAACTGTATTGCTGAGTGGTTTGTCCAGACAATGAAGCAAGCTCTTAAGTAGACACAGGGTAAAGGATCACTGAATCAACGCCTCAACACTTTTCTACTTTCTTACAGAAACCCCCCCCCCATGCCACCACCAAAGTGTCTCCTGCCGCCACTGTTCAAAAGACAACTTTGCACACGTCTGGATTTGTTGAAACCCCTGAAAACAAAACAGACTGTTCAAGCGCAACAACACCTTCAGATGGAACGACATCTAAAAGCAAAACATTGTTGTTTAAGACCTGGAGACCAAGTGGTAGCTCGTAACTATGGGAAAGGTGTCAAATGGCTACCAGCAGTAGTGATTGCACAAACAGGGCCAGTGTCTTACGTAGTTAAACTGGCTGATGGTCATCTCATCTGGAAAAGGCATGTAGACCAGTTATTAGCTGCAAATTCATGTGACCACTTAAGAGAACAGGTGACGATAGATCCTTGCTCCAGAATACCAAGATCGGTCTGAGAATTCTTTCACACCAACCCTCGAGAATGCACAGACTGAGACTCTACCAAGTCAGGCGAAAGAGACTGAGAGGATACAAGTCAGTCAGTGCCCGTCAACCCAAACCCTTGCGAAAGAGACTGTAACTGTGAATGTACCTACTGTTCGGCCATATCCTAAAATAGAACGACGACCTCCAAATAGACTGGCACTCTAGTTAGTGACCAACCCACAACAATGGGGCAGAATAATCCCCTGGGTTATGTCCGGGAATAGAGGTAGTCTACTAGTGTTGGGTGATATGCTCCATTTTCATATCGTCCTATCGTCAGCCTGTGAGATTGGCGATACACAATATTATCGTGAGGGGGCGGGGCTTACTTATTTGATTATTAACTTGATTATTTGCTCATTAATTTGCTTGTTTTATTACTTCATTTTATACGAGAATATTTTTTATTATTTTGCTAGCAAAGGTGGAGTGTTTATTACTAGGCTATCAGGTTATTTCCCGGTAGTAGTGAGGTAAAAAAAGTCATACTCTGTCATACTCGAGTATTTCAACATGTCAGCGGGAAATTTACGGATGATCCTCTCATGCCGTTACAGATGCAGCATTTTGACTGTACTTCTGCACGAGATGAAAACACGTTTTAATAATTTCTAAGGTCAAGAAAGAGTCAGAGTTTGCAATATATGTTCTCCCACCAGTGCTCTCTCTGTCTGGATGCACTTCACATAGCCTACGCGCACTTCAATAAGCCCAAAGAACGCGGGTTCTTGTGTTTAAAATGCCGGGAGAAATAAGGTACAGAAATCTAGCTGAGTCGATCGGAAGCTTAAACTTATGACTTGACTCCGATAAAGGAAAACAGGTTAATGCGTTTACATGACCAAATGCATTGTCAGTTTATTCAGAATAATCGGGTTAAGAACGTGCATGTAAACGCACTCATTCTCTGAAAGTAGAAACTAGAAACTGACTGAGCTTTCGGCTGTTGCTGCATTAACGCCGCGTTCTCTCAGAGACGACGTTGGATATAACGGTATAGCGACTATCTTAATTTACTGGCTTAATATTTCTCTTGTGGACCTATATGATGACAGTGAAAAAATTAGAAGAATATTTATTGTTAAACAAGTGTTTGAAGCTGCTTTTGATTTTTATAGATGGCAGAGTTGTGCTGTGTTCGTGAACACCGCGTGTCGGTGTTGTCGCAAGTGTTAGGCTATGCGGTGATGTCGTTATGAATTTAGGCAAGGCAAATTTAGGCCTATTGTAGTTCCTAATATTAATTTAATAACAATACTAGCTTTATAATAATACTACTAGCCTAGGCTTACTAATAATAATTTAATACGTTCATGGTAAAACGAGCCAATTATCGTGTTGATATCGTCAAAGGCATCTGCCATCGGCGAAATCTCAGACTATCGTCGATACACAATACTATCGTCTATCGGCACAACCCTATAGTCTACCCTCTTTCCCTAGTTAGTAATAAAAAATATTAAAAAGATTTATCTTCTGGATATTGTTTGCATCTGAAGCTAAAAGAAAATGTTACTGTTGAAGTAATGTTTTTTTCCAACTACAAATTTAGGAGGGAGGATTATGTTGTGTATTTACGAAATGCAAATTGACCTTTCTGTGTTTCCTTTTACCCTCCTATGTTATGTGATTGTTTTACGCAAACACCGTAGAGTTTGAGTGTAACATTCGTTGAAATAAAACTGCAAGCACTGGTTTATGATTTCTCCTGCCTCTCGTGTATTTATCTAGAAAATATAAGATATATATATATAACACAGTGAATGTTTCTGGCTTTGTGAAAATGAAATTTACATAGAAGACAAAGTAATAATACAGTATTATCAAGATTAATATCCTTAGAATGAAAATTGAACAAAAAATGATAATTATGTAATTTGACTCTATAGACATGTTCGTTCGGCTCGAGTGCACTGTAGTAAAAGAATGCACAGGTGCGTAGTCTTTCTTTACAAAGTGACATCGCCAACCACTTGTCTGCCATGCATAATACAGCGTTATTAGTTGTTTTTGCGGATCCGTGTGAATGGGGATCGTTTTGATAACGTTGTCATCTGTACAAAGAAGAAACGCTACCTTTTTTTAGCACATCGTTGCCTTGTAAATGTACCCTTAGTGGAGGATTTCTGTAACCTGGTGGAAAACAAACACTTTTTATATGAAAATGACATGAAATTACCAATATAACCAGTAGATGGCTGCAGAGGACCACTCATTGGCCATTTCCAATAGTTCTTTATATTTTGCTTTTGAATTTATCAAATTAATATTATAATACATTTTTACAATTTCATTGTGCTGAAGTATGAAGTATAGCAAGAGTAGGAAAAGTCACAAAGTCTTGTAGGTCCCCTAAAAAGGCTTATTTTTTTAATTTTTTTTTTAAATTTGCTAAAAAACGTGAACTTAATTTTCAAATGAAAATGGCATCATGATGCATTTTTAAAGTATGCCTTCATGGGTGTGCTCCATTTGTTGCTGGAGGAAAACAACAGTGTGATGTGGGGTTAACGCAGTGGTTGGGAAACCGTCTTTTTTCATATTAGTTTAAAGGGGGCTGAGGCAATCACGAAATGAGTGTACAGTTGATAGCAAATTTTTATTGATGGAAATTTAGGGAGGCTAAAGCCCTCCCAAAATGGGCCTGGTGACGCCCCTGAATGGCAAATGACTTCATCACAGAGAGGGATGTAGTTATAAAACAAATAAGTACAACCCCTGCTATAAAAATGGAGCTGTGATGTCTTTTGATTTCACACTGCTTCTCTTTCTCTTTACTCAGACACAATGACCTTGCACTACGTCTAAGAATAATTTATAGCAACAAACTGAGGGGGATCAATATGCACAACATTCCTCATGTGGCTACAGATATCAGTCGCCTCACTGCTGGTCATGTTGGAGGGCAGGTAATTTCTGATCCCGACTTTAATTTATATATTTAAATATCCTGTACTTAGATTTGCCACCCACTACAATTTGTGGGTGTTTGTGTGTACTGCCTAGTTATAGACACAGATCAAGTGCTGGGCCTGATGCTCAAAGTCGTTCTACCACAAACTCCCCAAATTCACACACAGCTTCTAAATTGTACAGTTTCATAAGAAATATATAATTATTAGGTTTGTAGAATTTCACGCTAACTGTATACTAATTTGTTATTGAACAACTCCTTACACCTATAATTTAGTTCCCCTCACACTAATGGACATTTATATTGTCTTAAACTCCACTCTACTCTGAAACTCATCTAAATCAACAAAAGAATGGCTTCAGCAAAGAATTAATGTTTTGTAATGGCCCAGCTAGAGCCCAGACCTGAGTCCTATAGAATCTCTCTGTGGGGACCTGAAGCAAATTAACAGATCTGGAACATTTTTGCAAAGAGTACAAAAATATTTCAAAGTCAAGATGAGCCAAGCTCATAGACCTCTATCCTAACAGAATAAGTGCTGTAATAGTCAAAGGGTGCTTCAACTTAGTATTTGTTCAGGGGTGTGCACACCTGTGCAGTTAGTTATTTTACTCTGGAATGTGTCACTTTTGTTATCATTGGCATTCCAGATGTAATTTTTATATTAAAGGAGCAAAAGTTCTGATATGATTCATCTTTTTCTTTTTTTTTTACATAACAAAAAACAGCTGTTTTTATTAGGGGTGCGTAGATGTACGCACAATGTACAGTACATTTCTTTAATATATTATTATTTTCACTGAACCACCAATTGTTCAAAAAAGTGTTGTTACACTACTCTTTCTTAAAATTAATGATTCCTTGAACAGTTTGGGCCCACAAGTGAGTGTCCAGATTGCCTTTTTTTGTTTGTTTTCGAGAAATAAGCCCTTGATATTTGTCAGGTTTTTGCAGCGTACGTGTTGTGCACGGCTCAGGATAAGGATGCTGTCAGACTGACCTTGGAACAGATTGATGTAATTCATCGTGTATGTACTGAAAACCCAGAGCTGGAACTGGTCACTACAGCTGAAGGTACTACCACCTTCGACCTGACAAAAAATTTTTTTTCACTTTGCTGTGACTGAACATTCTGAAGTTCTCTAACGAGAGGTTCTCTCGTACTACGTAATATCTTACGCTATGGGGAAAACCTCTTTTCCACGAGATATTGAAGCCAAAAATTATCCTTAATTTTTATTTAATGTAAAACGCGTTAAAGCAGCATGCAGACATTGGCAAGACGGCTTGGGTGCCTATTGGCTGACCTGCGGCAACAGCAGCAGCCTATCGAGAGAGGCCCTGCGTGACGCCATATCCAATGGGGGTGCTTTGCGCCCACTAAGTCACGTCCCGCCGAAATAGGCGTGGCCTTGACCTATAAATATAGCTCGACAGGCTGATACAAACTGATTTTTCATCTCTTCAGCGAAGCTCACGCATCGCTGGATCCAGAGCGAGAAGCCGCGCCATTTGAGAACAAGCCTTCTGCGGGACAAGCCACTGAGTCTGAAGCCGCTGGCCTTCACCTCGCCGCCTTCAGCCGTCGTACCTGCTATGCTTTCCGGCGTTATATCCTTTTACCTCTGCTGAGAGTGTGCGTTCACCGCCGCGACTCGCATTCTCTCTCTCTCTCTCTCTCTCTCTCTCTAAAAGAGCTAGCGTCTTTTTCAAGATGCCTAATTACTGTGGCTCGTGCCGAGCCGCACTCAGCGACGGGGACCGCCATATCATCTGCGTTTCCTGCCTGGGTGAGGATCACGCGGCTCTCGCCACTGCACTGCACACTATGGCCATACTGCAGATCTTCCAGGCCGACCTTCTCCGTAAAATGGACGAGGAAGGACCGGAAGCTATCAGCGTGCCGTATTTAAGAAGGGCTACAGACCTGGCTCTACGCCCTGCGAAATCTGCTGCACAGGCCATTGGGCGAAACATGGCTTCTCTCACCGTGGCTGAGAGACATCTATGGCTGACGTTATCGGAGATGACGGACTCGGAGCGCTCGGTGTTCCTCGACGCGCCCATCTCCTCAGCTGGCCTCTTTGGATCTGCCGTCAAGGATTTCATGGACAGATTCGTCGAGGTTCAGAAGACGTCAGAGGCAATGAAGCGCTCTAGTTCAGCAGCAGGTCGCTCAAAACAGCCGTCTGCTCGGAGCTCCCGCCGCCGCTTGTCAGCGCTGCCAGGCCCGGGACCAGAGACCACGCTCTCGCTCTGCTGGCCACCGCCCCCCTCCGCCCGGGCCCTGGCCAAGGATTGAGATAAAGCCCGAGGTCTCAAAAACTTCCTAGCCTCCCTAGGAAAACGACGGTGTTCAAATCCCGCTGCGGCCGGATTTTCACCAAAACTTCTCGCTCGTTCAGTTCCAAACAATGTGACTGTTCCAGTGTATATAGCAGTAAACAGGCCGGTACCACAGCCCACTTGCCTGCACACAAACGCCGTTTTTACGGCGACCCAGATAAATCTCAAAAAGAGTGTATTTTCTGGTATTCCGGCCACGGCCGACGGTGTTATGAGTGTTATAAAAGTGCCCACGACTCAGTGCTCATTCCTACACACAGACACAGCCTGCCACAGTACAGGGCTCGCACAAATAAAATCGACTCATGTCGATTGTGCATAGTGAATGTGCCCACAACACAGTGCCCACAAACACTACACAATGCATGTCCAACGGTTTCTGTAAAAACGAAACCAACACACATTCAGTCAGCTCAGGCCGACGGTGTTCTCAGTGCATTGAGTGTGCCCCCTGTCCCGCGCCCACATTCCCTCACAGACATGTTAAACCCCACAGGGTTCGTCCTGCTCGCTCGCTCTCCACAAACTGTCATAGAGAAGTCGAGCCCGGCCAGGCTGCCCGCTGTGATCAGCGCGCCCCCCGCCTCGAACACTGCAAACACAGTCTTTACTTTTCAGCACACCGGAGCTCTCTGGTCGCCACTACGTTGCAGCCAGAGCCCAGATCTCATTCTACCTCTAGCTATTCATGCAAATGCGTGGGCAAAGCTTCCCAGGGTGTCAGAATGGGTGCTGAACACTATAAAAAGAGGCTATTCGCTGCAGTTCGCTCGACGCCCCCGCCGTTACACGGCGCGAGTCGAAACTACGGTAAAGAACGAGGTAGCTCATCTACTTCGAGCCGAGATAGCGAAACTACTGAGCAAAGGGGCCATAGAACCTCAGGCTCAGAGCGAAGGGGGTGTATACAGCAGATATTTTCTGATACCGAAAAAAAACGGGGGTCTCAGACCCATTCTAGATCTGCGACAGCTGAACAGAGTGCTTGTGAAACGCCAGTTAAGAATGCTTACAACCAGGAAAAACCTTGCGCAAGTTCGCCAGGAGGACTGGTTTATTTCAACAGATCTGAAAGACGCTTATTTCCAAATACAAATAGCGTCACGTCACAGGCGATTCTTGAGATTCGCCTTCGAGGGCCAGGCATATCAATACACAGTCCTGCCGTTCGGCCTGTCCCTGGCACCCCGAACATTTACGATGTGCATGCGCGGCTCTCGCACCCCTGAGACTTCGGGGCATGCGAGTTTTGAACTACTTGGACGATTGGCTGATTCTAGCTCGATCACACTCAGAGATCATAGAACACAGGACCATATTACTCGAGCATCTCGAGAATCTGGGTCTCACAGTCAATTGGGTGAAAAGTTAGCTGTCTCCCAGTCAGAAAATTTCTTTTCTGGGCACAGAACTGGACTAGCTGTCTATGACAGCGCGTCTGTCGCCTGGGCCTGGGCCTCATGGCCTCAGCATCTTCGGTACTCCAGCTGGGTCTGCTTCGCATGCACCCACTGCAGTTATGGCTGAAAGCGCGAGTTCCACCTCGGGCATGGGCCTCCGGTCTGTTTCGCCTCAAGGTCGATCTGAAATGCGTCTCAGCTCTGGAACCTTGGAAAGCAACCGACTGGTATCAGTCAGGTGTGAGCCTGGGGACTTTCTCGAGTTTGAAGGTGGTGTCCACGGACGCCTCCACCTCGGGATGGGGAGCGCTGCTCGAGGGCAGACTGTTCTTTGGCCAGTGGTCAGAACGGGAAAAGCTTCTACACATAAACTGTCTGGAAATAATGGCAGTCGACAACGCTCTGAGGCGCTTCTGTCCCCAGATAAAAGGTCACCACGTCTTGGTCCGGTCGGACAACATGTCAGTGGTGGCATATATAAATCACCAGGGTGGCATCAGGTCCCGAAACCTTTACAGGCTGACGGAACGCCTCCTGGTCTGGGCTCTGCACAATCTGCTTTCGTTGAAAGCAGCTCATGTGCCTGGTCACCTGAATCTGGGACCGGACAGACTGTCCAGAAACAATGTTCTAGCAGGAGAATGGTCGCTGCACCCGCAGACGATCCGACTGCTTTGGGAGACATTCGGCAGAGCGCAGGTAGACCTGTTCGCGTCCCAAGAAAACGCTCACTGTCTGAAGTTTTTCTCCAAAAGCAGGGATGCGCTGGCCCACGTCTGGCCCCGCTGCCCTCTCTATGCTTTCCCCCCGTCTCGCTCCTGCCTCAGGTGTTGGAACGAATCAGGGAAAACGCATGCTCAGTGCTGCTTGTGGCTCCGCTCTGGACGAACCAGGCTTTGTTCCCAGTCCTGATGCAGCTGACCAGCACTGCCCCGTGGCCTATACCGATGAGGAAAGACCTCCTCTCTCAGGCCAAGGGCTCGATTTGGCATCCTCGCCCGGAACTATGGTCCCTACATGCATGGGCCATCAACGGGTACCCGCTAAACACGATCATGCAGGCTAGAGCCCCGTCTACTAGACGGCTCTATTCCTCAAAATGGTCTGTGTTCTCTGGCTGGTGTCAAGCTCAGTGCTTTTCACCCCAAGACTGCGGGGTTACGGAAGTTCTCTCCTTCCTTCAAGAGCTACTGGATAAGGGCAGAACCCCATCCACGCTCAAAGTTTATGTGGCGGCCATAGCAACGTTTACCGTCTGGCCAGTCACTGGGGAGGAACGATTTGGTCGTGCGATTCCTCAAGGGAGCTAGGAGGCTGAATCCTCCCAGACCCCTTCAGTCCCTGTGTGGGACCTTTCTACGGTTTTGGAAGCCATGAAAGGTGCCCCATTCGAGCCAATCCATTTGTCAGACATGAAACATTTGTCTTTCAAGACAGTGTTTCTTATGACTCTCGCTTCAGTGAAGCGCATTGGGGATTTACAAGCGCTTTCGGTGAGCGCTACGTGCATTTAATTCGGGCCTAATGACTCAAAAGTCATACTCAAACCAAGGCACGGGTACGTGCCTAAATCCCTCAACACACCGTTCAGGGCCCAGGTTATTTCCCTGTCGGCCCTTCCGGTTCACAACAAGGAGAAGGACGCGAGTCTCCTTTGCCCTGTCAGGGCACTGAGAACTTATGTGTCCCACTCGTCTGTTTTCAGACAGACTGAGCAGCTCTTTGTTTTGTTTAGCAGGTGTTCTAAGAGACTAGCCGCATCAAAACCGAGCCTATCCAGGTGGATAGTCGATGCCATAGCGCTGGCTTACACTTCTAAGGGCCTGCAGTGTCCTTTGGGTGTCAGTGCACACTCCACGAGAGGCGTGGCCTCGTCGTGGGCGTGGTCTAGTGGGATTACCTTGCAGGATATCTGTACGGCGGCAGGCTGGGCCTCGCCGTCTACATTTATAAGGTTTTATAACCTAGAGGTTCCCGCCTTACAGGCTAAGCTTCTGTCGGTCTAGGAATCAGCACTGTCTGCCCCGTTGTGCCGGCTCAGAATGCTGAATTTTGCTTGTGCATCGCTCACTGATCGATAGAACAACCCCAGGGGTATTGAAAGACCCGTACTACTACCCAGTTCAGGCTGAAGGTTTTTCACCCTGACAGCGTGGTACACTGTTAATATGGTTAGCTCCCGTGGGATGCTATTTATGGGGAATGACGCTTCTAGCCTCTCTTCCCTGACTCTCTGTGAGTCTATGGTGATTATACACTATATGAGCCCCGGGCTACTGCCCTTGGGACTTTGGTGTCGGATCCCAGTACGCACGGCGTTTTACACTGTGTTCCCCATAGCGTAAGATATTATGCAGTACGAGAGAACCTCTCGTAAGAGAACGTACTCGGTTACTAACGTAACCTCGGTTCTCTCTAGAAGAGGGAACGAGTACTGCGTATCTTGCCATGCTTACAACATACTCTGGTTTGCTTCGACGATGAAAAACCAGTTTGTATCAGCCTGTTGAGCTATATTTATAGGTCAAGGCCACGCCTATTTTGACGGGACGTGACGTAGTGGGCGCGAAGCGCCCCCATTGGATATGGCTTCACGCAGGGCCTCTCTCGATAGGCTGCTGCTGTTGCCGCAGGTCAGCCAATAGGCACGCAAGTCGTCTTGCCTATGTCTGCATGCTGCTGCAACGCGTTTTACATTAATTCAAAATTAAGGATAATTTTTGGCTTCAATATCTTGTGGAAAAGATGTTTTCCCCATAGCGTAAGATATTACGCAGTACTCGTTCCCTCTTCTAGAGAGAACCGAGGTTACGTTAGTAACCGAGTACGTTTTCAACTTTATACTAAACAGTTTAAAGTAGAAAAAAAAATTCTGTCATTTACTCACCCTTATTTCAAGTGTTTTTATTATGTGGAATAAAAAGTTAATTTGAGAAATGTCTTTTTCCCATGCAGTGGTTTGCCATTGAAGCTTGTTTCCTACACTAAAAAAAAAAGAATGTTTTATTCAAAGTAATTGCGGACTTTTTATCTCACAATTCTGACTTTTTTTCTCAGTATTTATTATACATTTAAAATGTAATTTATTCCTTTGCTGAATTTTCCTTTATTCCAAAGCTGAATTTTCAGCAGGAATTACTCAATTAAAAAAAAAAAATTACAAAAGATTTACTGTCACTTTTGATTTATTCAGTGCATAATTTCTGAATAAAAGCATTAATTTCTACTGATTCTAAACTTTTGAACGGTAGTATATAGAAGTGTCTGCAAGAGTTCTGTGTGAAATATGTGTAGTACTCGGAGTAGTCTCAGATAGTTTCAGAAAATGTATATTCTTAATGTTTATACATGATGGGGTTAAATTAAGAATGAGTTACTACTTACTCCTCAGTGTCTGTTAGTCAAAATATACTATAACAAAAATGGACTCCTGAGGTTCACCTTTTAAACAACCATCAATTCAAGACACACAGACGTTTTGTTTTTGTTTTTATGAAGACTTGTTTTATCCATAGACATGATTTTTATACTCTACCAACTTTACATTCTATACGCTAACCCTTACAGAAATTTTCAGGAAAAAAAACAATTTAGTATGGTTTGTAAATGGTTTTCCTCATGGGGAATGGGGACTGAAATTTTGTCCCCACAATGTCAATAATTTCAGGTTTTACAATCCTTGTGAGGACTTTTGTTCTCCACAATGTAGGGAATACTTGGACCACACACACCAAAACTAGTACTATATTAACAAGCCATATGGATTAATAGATGTTGTTTAATATAATGTAGTAAGACCCCATGACAACATGATAATGGACATAGTTTTTTGAAGACTGAATTGCATCAGATGACTTGAGCTAAATGGCAAGTGCTTGGTTTAGCAACAGCTATAGCTGTACTCAGCCATGATCGCAGTACATAATCTGTTCACCTCATTTTACAATGGACACTCCTGTCCATTGAGCTCATTATTATTGATTTGGAGAGAAGATAAAAATAAAAGGATTACACATGGTTTTAAATATTTGTGTCTTTCAATTGTTATTTTTTTGTGTATGTTTTAAGGAATGAGGAATAGTAGAAAAATCACATGTCTCATCAGTGTGGAGGGAGGCCACTCCATCGACAGCAGTTTACCAGCACTACGCATGTTCTACCAGCTTGGAGTAAGATCCATGGCCCTCACACACACCTGCAACACGCCATGGTAAATACTCACCATACATGTACAACACATGCTAATAATAATAATAATGACGTGTACAGTCATAAAAACAAGTTTATTAATAGTGAATTGAGAGAGGAACACAAATGTAACACGTTCTGCATACTTTCAGATACTGTCCCAGAATTAAATTTAATTTATTTTTGGTCTGTTTCATGTAGTTAAATTATTCAACTTTCTTCTATAATTTCACTTGTAGGGCTGAGAGCTCATCTAGTTTTTACCCATTTTACCAGCGGAAGAGCAACAGCTTGACAAAATTTGGCAAGGTAAGGTTTTCTTATTGATGGATATAAGTCAATGAATCAATATAAAATGAAATCGATGTGGATCAAGGTAATTTTAGAAGATGAAGTTTAATTTGAAATAGTTACAGACAGTTGAGTATTTAGTGGGAAATATGACCCTGTATTAAAGGCCTCTTTTGACTTCTATATTTGGAAATCCCTTTATTGTGTCCTCTTTTTGAACCCAAAGACTAGAGACAAAAAAATACTAGAAGCTCAAAGTTTATTTATTTATTTATTTTGGCTAAAAAATGCCTTAGATCTTGGAGAAAATATTCATTATCATGATTTTTATATCCTGTTTGTGCAGTAGTTCATTGTTCTTAAAAAATATTGTGAGCATATGTATACTAAAATTGCTGCTTCTTTTTTTTTTTACCTAGGATATATGAAAGACTAAAACATCATTATGTTGTTGTGGACAATTAACCTATTGTGTCATATTAATCAATTACATTAGAAAAACTTGAGCAAGCTCTTCAAAATCTGAATCTACGGTTTTCATAATTATGATGCATATACTTGTTCTTGAAGTGTAACAACAATTATCAGTACATATTTTGCAGTGGAATTCACTTTGGCACTGATTAAGTTTGATGTACATCATACAAATTTACCCGGACTTGAATTGAACTTAATGGATCAGAACTAACTGTTTTGCAATCGTAATTAATGAATTTAACCATTTCCTAATGTCTATCTTTACCTGCTCACCCCAGGCAGTGGTGAATGAGATGAACAGGTTGGGAATGCTGGTTGATCTGTCCCATAGCTCCTGGGAGACAGCCAGAGCAGTGTTAAACCATTCTACCGCTCCAGTTATTTTCAGCCACTCGTCAGCCTATGCTATCTGTAACAATACTCGCAATGTACCTGACGACCTGCTACTGCGTCTGGTGAGACTGTTGTTTGGTTTGCTACATTAAAGGATTAGTTCACTTTAAAATTAGCCCATGATTTACTCACCCTCAAGCCAACCTAGGTGTATGTGACTTACTACTTTCAGACAAATACAATCTGAGTTATATTAAAAAATATCCTGGCTCTTCCAAGCTTGATAATGGCAGTGAATTGCAACCAACAATTTGAAGCTCAAAAAAGTGAATCCATCCATCATAAACTAACTCCACACGGCTCCGGGTGGTTAATAAAGTCCTTCTGAAGCAAAGCGATGAGCTTGAGTAAGAAAAATATGCATATTTAACGTTACAAATTAAAGTTCTAGCTTCCGGCCTAACGGCCATACGCAGTCTACTTGCGTATAAAGCGCAACTTACGCAACTTGTGACGTCATAAGTAGCGTAGTGCGTCATGGCGTAGCGTAAATATCAGCAGTTACTTAAGTGTAAAGCACAACTTGTGCAAGTAATGCTCAAGTCCAATTTGTATGTTCGTTTGGCCGGAGGTTATTTATTTTACTTTACAAAGTTTTAAATATGAATATCTTTCTTACACAAACTCATCGCTTTGCTTCAGAAGGCCTTTATTAACCCCCCGGAACCGTGTGGAGTTCATTTATGATGCATGGATTCACTTTTTTGAGCTTCAAGCAATTCACTGCTATTATCAAGCTTGGAAGAGCCAGGAGATTTTTTTTTTTCTCTGATTGTATTTGTCTGAAAGAAGAAAGTCATATACACCTACAGTAGGATGGCTTGAGGGTGAGTAAATCATGGGGTAATTTTCATTTTAAAGTGAAATACTCCTTTAAGCTCTATGTGGACAGGACTAGATTTCCTGGAGGACGTTAGATAATTTTATGTTTTACAGGCATACTTTGTAATTTTAATACCCTCGGAAATGTCCGTGTTAAATGCGAATATTTATGATTGCGGATTTTGTACTATCCCAGCGTTCTCCTTTGTTTGTTTTTTTTACCTACCTGAGAAACTATTTGCGCACCAGTCTTCCGCGTGCTTTCATTTCAATATATTCCAACAAAAAAATAAATTACAAAATTGATAAATCGAGATTTCCCTGCTCACTTACAGTATGTTTATTATAAACAGCCACTTCTATAAACTTATGTGAAGTTTATTTATATAGGGTTTTCATAATAAATGAAAATTATATCAATAAATAATTCATTAAAAGACAAATGTCAAGCATGATACATCCAAGCACAGCAGATGAACTTATGTAATGCCCACATCTAGAAATAAACCGAGATGTTGAATTCCGACATCAGGTGATAAGAATTGTTACTCGAATGTCATTTAGAAAACTAGTCCTGTCCGATTAGGGCTTTAGACATAGTTCTCAAAAACAAAACAAATGGCCAGTTTCCAAATCTCTAAATTTTACTTACTAAAAAAGACAATAGTGTAAATTGTACTCTTTCTACTTTTACCTACCTGTATATTATGAAAAGGACAAACTTTGCTTTCTTTCTAGAAAGAGAATGGTGGGCTTATCATGGTGAATTTCTACAGAAGTTTTATAGCATGTTCAAATACCACAAACGTGTCTGTTGTGGCTGGTAAGACAACAGACACAATTTTTATTTTATTTTTATTTAAAAAAAAATAATTCATTATGAACTTGTTTGGGGTTTTTTTTAGATCATTTTGATCATATAAAACATGTGATTGGCACTGAAAGCATTGGGATTGGAGCAGACTTTGATGGAGCACAAGGGCAAGTAAACATTTCATCTATATTTACGCTACAGAAATCTCCTGCATTAAATGCACACTTCTTTGGTAACGTGCCTCTACGGAGTCCATGCTTGCAGTATTCTGCAGAAAACATCATAGATTTCTGCCGAATTGAAACAAAACTGTTTTACATATGCTACACCCCTTGCATGCCCATTTATAGATATTTGACTGATTCGATAATGTTTTCATCTACCAATAAGACTGTAGTACTCTCAGCACCATTAAACACATTTTACAATATTTAAATTAATTCCAAAGATTTCCACACATATCCCTAAGAATCACAAAGAAAAGCATACTGATTCCGCGTGGCTTGTGCCCCTTAAATAAATGTTTGATTGTATTAAAGTGTGCCTGTGTTTTCACAGATTCCCTCAAGGGCTTGAGGATGTCTCCAAATATCCAGCACTAATTGAGGAGCTGATATCAAGGAACTGGAGTGAGGAAGAGCTGGCAGGAGTGCTAAGACTGAACTTCCTTAGAGTGTTCCAAAAGGTTGAGAAGGTCAGGAAATAATTTCTTGTGTTCAGTTTCCATTTCAATTAGGTCAGTAAAAGTAGCAATCAATCATGACATCTTTAGGGTTTGTACAAATATATACTGTAGCACACATATAGTAAACGATTCACCCTTGCAATCAACATTAGTGAACAAACATACACTCTTAAAAATAAAGTTTCCACTTCCAAAAGAAGATCCCCTTAAGAACCTTTTAGTGAACAGCTCTTAAAAAAACTTTTTTTTTTTCCTTGGTGTGAAGAACATTTCAATTATCTGAAGAACCCTTTTCCACTATAAAGAACTTTTTGTGAAATTAAAAGTTTTCCATGAATGTAAAAGGTTGCTCATGGAACCATCAATGCCAGTAAAGAAACTTTATTTTTAAGAGCGTAGTATACTTATGTACCTAAAAATATACTTAATGTCCATATGTTTGTTGTAGACTGTTCTCTGATGTAACAGGCCTTCCTGACTTCTAATTATTTTATCTTTGGTCACAGTCAGCACTTGTCAATCTCTTTTTGGTTTTCTGTGAATATAGCAAAGCTTTTAACTCTTTAAAGGTCTTCTCTTCTTGACTACTTCTTTCTTTTTGGCACTGGGCAACTTCAAAAGACAGTCCTGCCAAATCACTGCCTGAGGTTTTTTTGTACGCATTCTTAATTATCTTATTCCTCTGCCTCTTCCTTCCTTCTACTACAATGGTGATCTTTACACTCCTAGTGTAACTCCTACACACAATGATCCCCATTAATTTATCTAAACACTGCAAACTTAAGACCTACACTCATTACAGCCACGTACAAAGAAACAACAACTATATTTTCTCATCGTCCACCGTCAGCTTGACCCCTTCTGTGAAATTACAGTTGTTATTGCAACTTCCTCTTCAAAAGAGCATTACATCTCAAATCTGTCTCTCCTATTACCCCCTATCCCTGGTTATTAGTGAACCGCTCCAAAACCAAACAGATCATATACCATGACAGAAATAATATACATGTACATATCACACCTTACCATGCTCTTCTAGATAAGGTGTGATAAGCTTCCTCCAAATGTCACTGCACTGGTTCTGCACATTCAGTCTGAAGAGATGTAATCTAGCTGCACTTAGTTTGGACCACAACCAATGCAAACTGTTTTCTCCATTAGCCTTACATATCACTTCCACAAGCTAAAGAAAACCCTATCTTCTCATGACTTAAATTTGCTTTGTTGTAGATTTGTATCTTTTTATATATTTGGAAGTTTCAAAACACCTTTAAAAAAAATTAAATAATAATAAATCAACATTCTTTTAATCATTTTCTTTCTTTCTTTCTTTCTTTCTTTCTTTCTTTCTTTCTTTCTTTCTTTCTTTCTTTCTTTCTTTCTTTCTTTCTTTCTTTCTTTCTTTCTTTCTTTCTTTCTTTCTTTCTTTCTTTCTTTCTTTCTTTCTTTCTTTCTTTCTTTCTTTCTTTCTTTCTTTCTTTCTCTCTCTCTTTCTCTCTCTTCCCCTGCCCCTGCCCTCCAGGTACGTGATGATATGCAATACACTTTACCCAGCGAAGTTGAAATCCCATTTTTGGAAGCAAACAACAGCTGTCGTGTGATACTGACTAATCCAGTCAGGGTGGACAATAGCTTTCGAAATGGAAAAGCTTCATTGATGCCTGTAAGAGCTATCGCCTGGGTTATCATACTTTTTATCCAGTTACTGTAATCTTCATTCAGACAATGAATCTTCCAGAGACAGTATACAAATCAAATGTTCTACGACACACTGCCTTGAGATTGCCTTGCCAACACTTGATTTAAATCTTAAGACAAGTAGTTGAAGTCCAAAGACACTTTGGAATTTTGTAAACTTATGTTTGGTAACAGTTTCTGAACAAGACCATACTTTAGCTATGCATATTAATAAACTATTATAGTGTACAGATGACATTTCTGTAAATGAATAAAAAATAGAGTTTTGTGTTCAGCTCATGAGATAAAATTAAGTAACAAACAATCTGCATTGTTGCATTATCTTGTACTGTAATAGCATATCAGTAAGAGGCATCTGTTTCTTTCATTCTGTTTCTTTTTTGTGGCATTAGTAGCATTAAATATATGATTTTTTGTATTATTATTAAACAAGTTTATTATTATAACAGTAATTATTGTTGTTATTTGTTTCCGAATACATTTCTCAAACACTCCTTTTACCTCTTACCTTGGACCAATAAGTAAACACCACTGAGCAAGTTGACATGTTGAACTGCTCAAATTTAGAAATTAATCTTTTGGAAGAACCAGAGAGCCATAGTGAATGCTTATATTTATCTGCAAATGATAAATAATACTTTATAATATGATACGATAATACTATATTAAATGAGGAAAAAAATACTCATCATCTTTACAATGCAATACCACCTGTTTTTAGCTACCTTCTTTTAGTCAAACCATGAGGTTTGCAGTTAAAGGTTGTATTTTTTTCCCCAGGCAAAAATAAGATTATATAATACAAATAGCATATTCTGCAATTCATAGTGCACTTTATTGTAACTTTCATATTTTTATAGTTTTTAAAATATATAATTATCTTAATACTATACATAAGTCAACTGCAAAAAGTGTTTAATCTTTCTCTTGAGCATGGAACACTATACAGATGTAACGCTATACAACCGGTAAAAGATCATTATATTTTTTATATATTTCAGATATAAATGTTGTTCGTAAAGTCTTTCATATTTTCTTCTATTTGTATTACAAATGTATATTGTCTGTACAGTTATCATGCCCTAAAAAACGAAAAGACTTTGTATCAGTATCCAAAATGTCTCCTCAATGCGAGTTGCGTACTAAAATTCAGTACATTGAAAATAACAAAACTGTTCATTTACAATCTCTTAAAAATAAGTGATAAAATTCAGTTATAAATTACAAAATCTACAGAGCTATTCATATCCAATATTTATCCCATTCCAGCTCCTTTGGTTATTTTCTAAAGCAAATACATTCAATACAATAGGGAGTTTCTACAAATAAATAATAAAGCCAAAATAAATAAAAAATAGAAGCACTCAAATGGATTTTTAAGTTCAGCACTTGCTATAATTTAAGCTCAGCAATAGAATGGCAGTCTTGAATGTACTAGAAAGCACTAGTTACATGGCCAGTGAAAGTCATGATAATTGCGTGTATTCTGTCCTATATATTAAAAAAGAAATTATGCATGTAATTTTTTATATATATATATATATATATATATATATATATATATATATATATATGTATATGTGTAAGGATATGTAAAGGTTTTTTTTTTTTTTTTGGTTTGTTTGTGTTTTTCTTATGTTTTTTTATTTTTATTTTTTTATTTTTTTTATTAGTCACTGTTAACGGATGTGAAATATGTTTCTTGGTTCTCGCCCAAACCACGATTTTCTCTAATTGATTGTTAGCTTGCTTGAAAGTGCATGTTGCTACACCAGAGATATGAAGTGTAGTGGTGGAAAAAGCTCAAATGTTTTAAAGGGATTTAATGTTTTACGTAAGGATTGTTGTTCGGGGAATCGTCTGTTATTTTATGTAGCAAATATGGCCTACATTCCAATGTTATGGCATGATTGTGGAATGAGTTCAGTTGAATAGGTACACATCTGAAACGGTTCTAACATGCTATTGAAATATTTAAAGTGAAATCAATGTATTGAATAGTGCCATTCAGTTTATCATTGAATATATATTTAGGCTGGCATAAGATGTTCAGTATGCATATACCAATTTTTTTGAGTTGCACTAAATATAGTTTACAGTAACAGTGGTCTATGAATTGATCTTTGGCCTTTCACGAATAGATAGTGATGACCTCACGACCTCCACCTCTCACAAGCAACACTCTTTCTAGACCCTCAGTCAACACCTCAAGAAATTCCATATCTGAAACCTGTGAGTTAAAGAAACAGCCTGAGAAGTATCGATAAATTAATACAATAGATAATAGGGCAGTTTTTCCCAAATTAGGTATTCTTTCATGGCTGATTTACCCATATTCTGCCAAAACTAAGCACACTAGCAATAGACAGCTTTACAGTGTTTTTTTTTTTTAACTATCACTAGGACACATTTCTCAATATGTAGGTCACTTTTTCAAAACTCTTCACACAGTGAGCACAACAGCTGTGGATGTGGGCTAAACTCTTCATCATTTATCATTGCTTTGGAACAAGTTTAACATACACAGGATAAGATGTTGCTATACTTTGTGCTAGCATGTACCTGATAACTGCTGTTGGTGGTTGAAGCAGCTCCATGGAGACCAGTTAGTGAGGAAAGGATGACAGAGGAGTTCTCAAGTGGGCACCCTCCTTCAACGTTTCATTGATAAGCACACTACGCCTTCAGAGGGCTCCATGGCGAGTTCTGGCATCTCAGAATCACCCCCCTCTGTTTCCTTCCTTGCCACTAAATTATTTTGGGGCCCAGCTAAGATCTTGCTTTTTCATCCATAGCCACTGGCTACTTCTTTCTGCTGCCTCTGACAAGGCTTTGATGACAAGGTGTAAACTCCGCCCTCTAATCCGCATGTCCCTGAGGAGTCTGGTAGTTGTTGCTGCCACAAAGCCTCTACATCCCACTTTCACAGGGTACACTTTGGTACTCCAGCTGCCATGCTGTGCCTGAGCTGCTAGCTCAGCATAGCACAAATGTTTGTTCAAATGACTCCTCCACCCCATCCTCCCAGGGCAAAGTTCGACAACGTAAGCCTTCTTGGGTGACGAGGACCAAAGTACGAAATTAGGTCTTAAGGTGGTATCAGCAATCTCTAACGGAAATACCACTAGGTATTGGCCTATTAGGCCAAAATGGCGGCGCGCATAGTCACAGTGGCTCAGTGCTCCCTAAAACAATGCTGTATGTGGCTGCTGTTTGTATTATTTTTTATTGTTAAGACCAGCTGGGGTAAACCATATATCTCTTATAACAGAGAGGAATTATTGTATATCGGGAGAACATGTGAAGCACCTATAACGAGTGCCTTCCAACACTCGCACAGCATTCCACCAGGAATAGCCAGAGCACCGGCGTCTCCATGGATTGCTTCACCGAGCGGAAAGCGCCGGAGACGGAGGAGGGAACGTAAACAAAAGCGGGGCTGCAGGTCAGGCGTCTTGGCTAGGCTAAAGAGGGCTCCAAACAGACCAACATTGCCTAGTCTTTTCGTCGCGAATGCCCGATCCCTTGGGAATAAGATGGACGAACTACATCTAGATATATCAAGCCGGTCAACCATACGAGATAGCTCCGTGATAATTATCACTGAAAGCTGGCTACACCCGGGGATCCCAGACGCAGCAGTTGAGCTAGCAGGTCGCTCACTACATCGAAGCGACAGAACAAAGGACTCTGGTAAGAGCCGCGGAGGTGGACTTTGCATATATGTGAATGAGGACTGGTGTACAAATTCTACTATTACTGATAAGCATTGTTCACCAGACCTGGAGCTGCTAGTAGTTAAGTGTAGACCTTTTTATCTGCCACGTGAATTTACTGTTGCTGTGGTAACAGCGGTCTACATTCCACCAGACGCCAACGCTAATTTAGGACTGGGCCATATACTAGCAGTTATAGACAAACAGCAAAACAATTACCCAGAGGGCATTTTTATCGTGGCTGGTGATTTTAATCATGTTAACCTTAAAACTGTGCTACCCAGCTTTGATCAGCATGTCAAGTGTGCAACACGAGGGAATAATACAGGTGCTGGTCATATAATTAGAATATCATGAAAAAGTTGATTTATTTCAGTAATTCCATTCAAAAAGTGAAATTTGGATATTATATTCATTCATTACACACAGACTCATATATTTCAAATGTTTATTTAATTTAATTGTGATGATTAAAACTGACAACTAATGAAAATCCCAAATTCAGTATCTCCGAAAATTAGAATATTACTTAAGACTAACACAAAAAAAGGATTTTTAGAAATGTTGGCCAACTGAAAAGTATGAACATGAAAAGTATGAGCATGTACAGCACTCAATACTTAGTTGGGGCTCCTTTTGCCTGAATTACTGCAGCAATGCGGCGTGGCATGGAGTCGATCAGTCTGTGGCACTGACAAAACTGACAAAAGGTCATTGCTAAAGAGGCTGGCTGTTCACAGAGCTCTGTGTCCAAGCACATTAATAGAGAGGTGAAGGAAAGGAAAAGATGTGGTAGAAAAAAGTGTACAAGCAATAGGGATAACCGCACCCTGGAGAGGATTGTGAAACAAAACCCATTCAAAAATGTGGGGGAGATTCACAAAGAGTGGACTGCAGCTGGAGTCAGTGCTTCAAGAACCACCACACACAGACGTATGCAAGACATGGGTTTCAGCTGTCACATTCCTTCTGTCAAGCCACTCTCGAACAAGACACAGCGTCAGAAACGTCTAAAGACAAAAAGGACTGGACTGCTGCTGAGTGGTCCAAAGTTATGTTCTCTGATGAAAGTAAATTTTGCATTTTCTTTGGAAATCAAGGTCCCAGAGTCTGGAGGAAGAGAGGAGAGGCACAGAATCCACGTTGCTTGAAGTCCAGTGTAAAGTTTCCACAGTCAGTGATGGTTTGAGGTGCCATGTCATCTGCTGGTGTTGGTCCACTGTGTTTTCTGAGGTCCAAGGTCAACGCATCCGTCTACCAGGAAGTTTTAGAGCACTTCATGCTTCCTGCTGCTGACCAACTTTATGGAGATGCAGATTTCATTTTCCAACAGGACTTGGCACCTACACACAGTGCCAAAGCTACCAGTACCTGGTTTAAGGACCATGGTATCCCTGTTCTTAATTGGCCAGCAAACTCGCCTGACCTTAACCCTATAGAAAATCTATGGGGTATTGTGAAGAGGAAGATGCGATACGCCAGACCCAACAATGCAGAAGAGCTGAAGGCCACTATCAGAGCAACCTGGGCTCTCATAACACCTGAGCAGTGCCACAGACTGATCGACTCCATACCACGCTGCATTGCTGCAGTAATTCAGACAAAAGGAGCCCCAAATAAGTATTGAGTGCTGTACATGCTCATACTTTTCATGTTCATACTTTTCAGTTGGCCAACTTTTCTAAAAATCTTTTTTTTTGTATTGGTCTTAAGTAATATTCTAATTTTCGGAGATACTGAATTTGGGATTTTCATTAGTTGTCAGTTTTAATCATCACAATAAGATGAAATAAACATTTGAAATATATGAGTCTGTGTGTAATGAATGAATATAATATCCAAATTTCACTTTTTGAATGGAATTACTGAAATAAATCAACTTTTTGATGATATTCTAATTATATGACCAGCACCTGTATACTGGACTGTGTATACTCTAATATTAAAAAGGGATACAGAGCCTCTCCCCTAGCATACCTGGGCCAGTCTGATCACCCGTCACTATCCCTGATTCCAGCGTACTGCCCTGTTATTAAAAAGCAGAAACTTATTGACAGAACTATTAAGAGGTGGCCTGAGGATGCATCTTTACAGCTACAAGACTGCTTTGAACGAACAAACTGGACCTTATTTTTTAATCAGGATGTGAATGAATATGCCTTTTCTGTTCTTTGTTACATTAGAACCTGTGTTGAAAACATTACTATTAATACACGCATCAGGACTTACCCTAACAAGAAACCTTGGATGACTGCGGAGGCACATGCCCTTCTGAGGGAGCGCAACATAGCTTTTAAATCCGGGGACAGATCATTATATAGCACAGCCAGGCACAACTTGAAAAGGGCATCAAGCAGGCTAAAGCTGTGTACAAGGAAAAGATTGAAGACTACTTCACCAGCAAAGATCCAACACGGGTGTGGCAAGGGATACAACAAATAACCAATTACAGGGGCAGCCGTGAACCATCTACAAACATCAACGCCTCCTTGGTTGAGGAGCTCAACCATTTCTACGCCTGCTTTGAAACTTCTGGACCAGATAACGGAGCAGCTCCTCCCATTGCTGATACAGACCTCACACTTACGGTAACAACAGAGGAAGTGAGACCTACCTTTAGGTCTTTGAACACTAGGAAGGCCGAGGGACCTGACGCGATTCCAGGAAGAGTGTACAGAGAATGTGCCCACCAACTTGCAGATGTCTTTACAGACATCTTTAATATGTCTATGGCCATAGCAACTGTACCGACCTGTTTCAAAACAACAACCATCATTCCAGTACCCAAGCAAAGCCACATCAGCACTCTGAACGACTACAGACCTGTGGCGCTCACCCCCATTGTTGCCAAGTGTTTTGAGAGGCTGGTGATGAAGCATATTAAATCTGCCCTCCCCCCAACCTGGACCAGCATCAGTATGCCTATAGGGAAAACGGGTCCACTGAGGATGCTATCGTTACAGCCCTCCATAAAGCACTGACCCACCTTGACAAGGGAAAGAAATATGTGAGACTTCTCTTTATAGACTACAGTTCAGCGTTTAACACCATCATTCCTAACCAGCTGGTCACCAAACTCCTTGACTTGGGCCTCCAGCAACAGCCTGTGTATGTGGATTAAGGATTTCCTGACAGATCGCCCACAGACAGTGAGAATGGGCCCACACCAATCCTCTAGTCTGTCCCTCAGCACTGGAGCACTGCAAGGCTGCGTGTTAAGCCCATTGCTATATTGCATCTACATGTATGACTGCATCTCCATCCACCCCTCGAATACAATGATAAAATTTGCAGATGATACAACTGTGGTGGGAGAAATCTCGAACAGCGTCGAGAACGCCTACAGAGATGAAGTTGACAGACTGACAAGATGGTGTAAAGACAACAATCTGACCCTGAATGTCAAGAAAACAAAGGAGATCATAATTGACTTAAGAAGGTGTGAGAAGGATCCTCAACCCCTCATCATGAATGGTGAGGAAGTGAAAAAGGTCTCCTGTTTTAAATTCTTGGGGATCATGATCTCAGAGGACCTAAAATGGGAGATAAATACAACCTCCATGGTCAAAAAGGCGCAACAGCGGCTCTACTTTTTACGAATACTAAAAAGGAACAACATGTCTGCTGAGCTGCTTAAGATCTTCTATCAATGTTCCATTGAGAGTGTCATAACATACTGTATGACTGCATGGTATGCCAACTGCTACCATCTGGTAGGCGGTATTGGGCTCTGGGAGCACGCACCTCCAGGCGGAGTTTTATCCTCAGGGCCATCACAGAACTGAACAATTCTGCTCCTCCACCCCCCAGTCAGCACAGCTGCACTTTTTAGATAGTGACTCTATGCAATGGGACTTCAGTGCAATGTTGGATGCACTGATAAAGTTTTTATATTTTTCTTATTCTATTTTATTTACTGTATGAGTGTGTTATGAAAGTGAGTCCCGTTTTAGAGGTTGCACAAACAAATTTCGTTGTATGGTTCTACTGTACAATGACAGTTAAAATCTATCTATCTATCTCTCTATCTATCTTCCCTCCGATGTCTACTCAGTCACTTGCTGATGTTCTGATGGCGGGGGACACACTTTTGGTTGCCTTGACCCCCTCTCGGACCAAAGCTATCACCTGTGCAGGATTTATTATTTGTGGTGGAAGGGAATTTGCACCAGTTCGTTTAGTTTCCAGTATGGAGGCGAGGCTCTTAAAGGTGCCATATGTTAAAATTGAGGTAAAAATATCCAAAAAATGAGCTACACGTATCAGAAGAATGAGAAGAAATAAGTGCAATGATGTCATTAAAAAAATGACAAGTTATAGTGCTGCCGAGATATAAACCTGAATTAGCATGCTAAATTACTAGCCCCGGCCCGGCCGGTGTCTAATACCAGTTTCGGCCATGGGAGGCGGTATGCGGGCAACATACATAACCACCAGCCAAACTGCAACACACGAATAACTCGCACGGCTTGTATCTCTTTAATCTCTAAAAATCTCCAAATGCTCCACGTGAAACTGCGGTCTTACTATAGTGTCAATTGATTTGATTAATATGCGCGAGGGAGAGAGAGCAGGGCCGCGCTCGTGTTGTTTGTAGACGTGAGAGTGCGCGCGCGGCGGGCCGAGCGCTCTCTCTCTCTCTCTCTCTCTCTCTCTCTCTCTCTCTCTCTCTCTCTCTCTCTCTCTCTCTCTCTCTCTCTCTCTCTCTCTCTCTCTCTCTCTCTCTCTCTCTCTCGTCTCTCTCTCTCTCTCTCTCTCTCTCTCTCTCTCTCTCTCTCTCTCTCTCTCTCTCTCTCTCTCTCTCTCTCTCTCTCTCTCTCTCTCTGCTCGTAATGGGCCCTGTCAAGCGCAGCGGCAGCAGTCATTCTATTCTACATCCCTCACCGATCAAATTAGGCTTTGGCGGGACAAAGCGGACTATTTGACAGTTTTAGAAGATTAACAACCTGAAACTAAAAAACAGACTAGAGTAGGCCAACTTTCTGGAGGTATACTGCCCCCATTTGGTATGGAATATGTGGAGTATGAATTGATTTTTTCATACAGCAAGACTCGCCTTATAGGCTAATATGTTTGAGGGAAGCTGGCAAGTAACAAAGGGGAACTCTGGATCGTCACCCAGCCACTGATGAAGATTGACGGGTGTTGGAAGGACGTCATATGTAGCTCTGATTGTAAAAGTCAACCGACTTGCTTCCATCACCCACAGATCCTTCCAAGTAAACTTCCTCTTCTCAACACTCTCCCACTTCCTCCACTGCCCCATCTCTGGATTCTTTTAACATAATTTGTAATCTTACTTTCACACACTTGAATTCCTCTTTTAGACTGGTAAAAAGTACCCCATTCAGACCAATTCTGGTGAGACACTGTTGGACTCCAATCCACTTCTTAATATAACGTGTAACCCTTCTTTCCATCTTCTTCACTGCTGAGCTTGGAACCTCATAGATTGAAAGGGGCCATAGCACTCGGGGTAGCAGCCCAAACTGTACACACCAGCTCTTTCGTTATCCAGGCAATTAAGTGTTATCAATTTTTTGTAAACCACTGCTGATCTCCTTCTGCAGTTGTTATACCTCGACTTTGTCCTCCAGGCTTGCGTCATACTACCTTCCAAGACTTTTGACTGGTTGCTTAGAAACTGTTGGGTCACCCCGATGAAGAACCTAAGGTCCGTAAGCACCCCCTTGACAATAGAGATGCTATGTGATTTGTATGGTTTTACCCTTATACAAGCCCACTTGATGGTCTCTTGCAGTTTTCCAAGTAATCTCCTAGGACATGGAACAGTGGTAGTCAAGAGTTGAGATGACATCCATGAAAGCTCTGAGAAGAGGAAGGCACAGCTTATCTACTCTCTGGCCTCCCGCAACCCATTTTGAGGCTTGAATTATGAACCCCATGGCCATGGTGAATGCCAGAGGTGAGATCATACATCCTGCCATTATACATAATTCCAGGTGCTGCCAAGTGGTAGTAAAATCTTTAGTAGTAAAACAGAACTGCACATATTGGAAAGTATGCTTTTACCAGGCCTGTGATGGTATCTGGAATGTGGAAGAAGCTGAAGGCAGCCCAGAGAAGATTGTGAGGTACTAAACCAAAGGCATTGGTGAGATCCAAAAAGACTACATGGAGATCCCTCTTCCCTGCTTTCGCCATTTGGATTTGGTGCCAAATCATGCTTGTATGTTCTAGGCATCCTGGGAAGCCTGATATCTCTGCCTTCTGTACAGATGTGCCAATGTACCAATTCCTCTGCATCTACTCAGACATCCTCCTTGCAATAACGCCAACGAAGATTTTACCTTCCACATTCAGCAGAGAGATTGGTATGAACTGAATGATGTTTACAGCATAATTTCCCTTTGGTATTAGGACCTCACCTGCCCTGCGCCATGCTTTGGGTTCTATTCTCTTCTGCCGTGCTGTTCTCGTGAGTCTTCATAAAAGACTTAAGACATCTGGTGCATTCTTGTAAATCTCCATTAGGCCCTGGAGCTGAAGCTGTTCTTGCCTGGCCATTCTCTAAATTATGTTCTGGGTGTTTAATTGGTGGAATGTCCAATGGAATGTAAGGGGCTCATAATGCCTTGGATCAGAGTGGGTGTACTTCAGATGTTCTCCAAAACTTTGTAGTTTTCAAATCTCCACTTTTTCCCCCTTCAAAGGGCACCTTTATGAGTGTAAAAAGGATCTTTGTAGAACTGAGTTCTAGTTTGTTCCTTCTTCCTTAAAGCCTCTCCTCTGTGAAGGAAAGCAAGTCAGGTCTTAATGTCAGCTTGGAATACAATAATGTCTTCTCTCTCTACCTCTCTACCTTTTCCACTGCTTCCTGAACTGTCTCCTTTCCTGAATTGCATTTTGAATGTTCTTTGCACCTTTCTTTACTTGCACACCAAAGCGCTCTACACCATACTGACAGATGATATCCCCTATTACTGCAAATTTCTTTCCACTGGCCCCTGCACTTGCTCTAAGATCATGATCAAGTCAATATTAATCGTTTCCCAGACTTTCTTATCCACCGAACCCGGCCACTTCACCTGCAGTCTGTGCCCCACTTATCATTCTCTCCACTGTGGGTTTATAAAGCTGGTCGGGTTCTGCCATTGCCAACTCTGTGCTTGGGTCCTCCTTCCCTGTTACAGTGGTATTGATGCGCTGCAAGCTATGGTTTGTGTCCAGTTGCTGCACTTCAGTTGACTGATTTGATACTTTATGTAGAAAGTAATCAATATAGGGCCTCTGCCTTTCTTCTCCTAAGCACTTTATCCTGGTACCCTGGTGAATCCTCAACCAAAGCTGAGATTGTTTTTTTTTTTCCACGCACATGCACATACCTAGCCTGGTAATACCAGACTCTGCTACTTCACTTTGCTTCGTACACAGAGTCTGGAATAGCATAATAGAGAAGTGTTTTCTCTCTCGCTAGGGGGCGCGTACTGACGTTTAAAATCATTGGTTACCTGTAAGCCAATCAGATAAGTTTATTTATGACGTATGTTATGCGCCGACACAGCCGCATCGAACCACAGACATCATGCATCGAACTCAAATCTATGATCGAACTTCCACTGTAAACACTTGATGATGCAAGCGAAATACCGGAGTGAACATGGCTGTAAACGACTTTTTTGATCGGTGAGTGATGTAATAGAATGACTGCTGCGCTTGACGGCACAAACGAGCAGAGAGAGAGAGCCCTCTGGATCGTCACCCAGCCACTGATGAAGATTGACGGGTGTTGGAAGGACGTCATATGTAGCTCTGATTGTAAAAGTCAACCGACTTGCTTCCATCACCCACAGATCCTTCCAAGTAAACTTCCTCTTCTCAACACTCTCCCACTTCCTCCACTGCCCCATCTCTGGATTCTTTTAACATAATTTGTAATCTTACTTTCACACACTTGAATTCCTCTTTTAGACTGGTAAAAAGTACCCCATTCAGACCAATTCTGTTGAGACACTGTTGGACTCCAATCCACTTCTTAATATAACGGCCGCGCGCGCGCACTCTCACGTCTTTAAACAACACGAGCGCTGTCTTGCTCTCTCTCCCTCGCGCATATTCATCAAAATCAATCGACAAGATAGTAAAAGGTCGGAAGACCGCGGTTTCACGTGGAGCATTTGGAGATTTTTTAGAGATTAGAGACTCTAGGAACAACATCTCAATGAACAACACTAAATTCTAAAGGCCTGTCTCATATAGACGCCTGTCTCAAGTACAAGCCGGTGCAGTTCGACGATTTGGGGAAATAAAAGCCCGGGCTATTATTTGAAGTTTTACGGTATTTAAGACCTGGAAAAGCAAGGAGACACTGACCTGTCAAAAGGCTCCCCAGTTTCTCGCTGACGATCGGTAATAGTTGATAAATTAAACTTTTCCCAAAGGGAGTAGGGCCACAACATCACCTCCATTCAAAATGTTTAATACACACTCTTCTTGTTCGGGCTTCAGTTTGCTAATGCCGGGAATATTCTCCACAACAGAGCGAATTGCATTCGCGTCTCCATATCCTCGGTCGTTTTCGATTTCCCTGACCTAATTTTAAACTCGGCGCTTAGCGTCTACGTCACGGCTCTCAGCCCGCCCTCTGTTCGTTGATTGGCCCGGCTGTTTTCAGGCCGGTGGAAAACTGAAAGATAGGCTGCTGTCTCAGACTGACTACAGGAGCGAAATGAAATTAGCGGAAGTAGGAAGTCTGACGTAGTCAGGCTAGCACATACCTGCAATTTATGACCCATCTCTTTTGTTGCTGTACCAGTCTCTGCTATATTATCTTGTACCGTGCTGCTAATATTCATTCATTTCTAGTCCAGAATCAATTAACTTATTGTCAGCCAATGAGTCTTCTTGAACCCCCACTCTTTCATACTCTAGGGGTATTCTCTTTTGTTGTGTTTAAGTAGCTGTAGAGGGTGTCTCCAACATGCTGAAAATGTTGTAGCTAGGGTAGAATGGCTAGCTAGAACTAGTCTGTCCCATCAGGGTCTATTCCCTCCTGTCAGCGGTCTCTCCGAGCCACCACAAGGTATTTCCCCTGTTGTCAGCTGATCTTTCTCAGAATTCACTGGGAAAAACCTTTTAGCATCCCGTCTCTTCATAAGAGATCTGTGCTCTCAACTGCTGCTCTACCTAAGAAAAACCACAAAGTGCTTTCTGAAAGTCTGGTGAGAGAGTACTGAAAATGGAGTGTCAAAAGCATCTTCCACATCATCCTGCTCTCAATCAGCGACCATCAGACACAGCGTGTATGTCCACGATTTTCAGTGTGTGTGTTCACTACTCCTCCTAATGTGTGTGCACTAACTTGGATGGGTTAAATGCAGAGGTCATATTCCAAGTATGGGTTACCATACTTGGCCTTTATATGTCACTTTCACTTCACTTTCCCAGAAAGAAGTACTTATATGATGATAAAAACTATTCCTTTCTACAATTGCTCCATTACTGAAAGGCTTGCTAATGGTCACCCATTTCTATGGTTCCAGCAAGGAGACGTTAGATTACCGCTGGCCAAAGTATAGGCAGAGAAGACAGAGAGTGGGTCACAATGGCGACGATGTCCACCTTCTACCACTGTCCACACTATCCGCCCTGTTCCGGCATGGTCAGAATCCTTTAAAAGATCAGCCTGGTAGACCTGCAGCACCAACATGGTATCATAGTGAGCATAGTCTCTCCACTTCTAAACAGATGACACACAAATCATGTGTATCATCTGGTGTGATAAACTACACACAGCATTATACATCTCATAAATCTGCCAGTTATTGTTTATTTTATTCGGACATATTCACAAACACACTCAAACCGCAACCTGAAGTCAAAGAAGCTGATGTTTTCTCTAGGCGGCCTTTTGTAGCCGATTTGTGACGTCATATGAATCCGGTAACCAATTAAAATTGGCATATATTCACAAGTGCTTCAGACACCAGATCATGCGAAGTGATCCCATAGTTTTAACTCAAAAGCAGCGTTGAGTTCCACTTTGAAAGATAACTTTGTGTGTTTAAATTAAATGACCCAAGTATTAAGAAATGTGTCCTAGCTTTTATAAAAAAAAACTGTAATATATTACTTAGAGCATATAATTCTCTGTGAAAGGATACAGTTTTCATCACCCTCTGTGTTACGTGGAGGTCCTGGCATGTTCAGCAGCACGAGTCTAGCATCATGGGATTTATTAACAATAACCTCATTCAGCTTCACAGCTGTGTGCATCCGCCGAACATTTGACTGGTCACTGTAACACACACACACACACACACACACACACACACACACACACACACACACACACACAGTTTTGATTTAAACTAAGGTAGACCAATATCTTTTGCAAATGTATAAAATAAAAGTACTATGGCTCTAGTTTGCTTTTGGGGAAAATAGGTAATGCTACATTGAAAGCAAAACAAGGAACATGTTTCAGTGATCCTCTATACGCTTACTAATAAAAAACAAATAGGTCTACTGTTCAAAGACAAAAAGTAAAACTGTGCAGTGGTGCATTCCAGTTCTTGTTCCTGCTTTCCTACTCACGGTTTAATGCTGATTAGTTCTCTGAAGTTTTCTGGTGCATTGCTTCGGTTTCGTCTTTCTGCTTCTATTTTTTCACTTGTCCAGGTCATCTGGTTTTTCTCTGGCAATTCTTCAATTGTTTCCTCTTCTTCATCTGAGTATAAACTGCCCATTCTGATCAATGAGTGTCTATCCTTCACTAGTTGGGCCTACATTGAAGAGCAATGAGACCACATTTTAAAGAGCTGCTACTGCATATATTTGGCTTTTACAGTCAACAAGACATTAAATGTGTCAGTAGTATGGGTTACCAATTATGACTTGCCTAATTTTGTGACACGAAATGCTGCATTTCATGAAATTTGGTTACACTTTAAATGCACTATGTACACAAAAACAAAAGCCAGTTGCTTTTTCAGCCTAAATGTAGTCATCACATTTGGTGAAAAACATTCTAAATTACAAACTGATTTCCATGGACATAATGGTGAATGCACTTTGAATTTTGTGGATAACAGAAACGAAAAAATACTCCCAACATGTCACAAAATGCCTTTTGTCCACAAATTAGTAATTTTGTACTGTATTAAATATGCATTGTGTCCACAAAACAATATGGATCTTAAAAATAATGTGTAAGGCGGGTGCCAGAAAGTCTGGGCTACCCCTCGAGGAAGCAAAAGGCTCTCCTGTGAATTAACATTTAAACCCTCCCTTGCATAATTATGTAACAGCAACATCCGAGATGCAGCACACAGTGCAACTCAAACCTCACTCGCTTTGACAATCTCCCCCTTCTCCTCCTCACCTGAAACTCACTGAAAACCCATGAAATGTTAAATGTGTACAAAAAAGTAACTATACATGTTTGATATTATTTAAAGTGTCTCAGTGCGCCTGATAAAATGGTCTCATTCTCCCAACCATAATGAAAAGCTAAAAGAAGTTATAAAATATGAGAAAAGTGATGTGTCCCTCAAAGGTGTTCCCTCCACCAGATCCTCCATTCTGATCTCACAGTTGTGAGCCCCTCACTAGGGGACCAAATCTAATTACGCAAATTGAATTATCTGGGTTTATAAGGAAAATGAGCAAAAAGGTTCACTGAGTCTGAAGGTTGACTACCCACACAACCGCTGTGTGTAATTTTGCGCTAAAGCAAATGCGCTACTTGACCAACCTAAATTTGGGTACGTCTATTCTACCTCTTGTCTTAATTTAATGTTACTTTAGATAAGTGAACGTGAGAAATCACGGGCTTGGCCAATGCAAACTACAGTATTATAAGGGAAGTATAGTTGGTCAACTCATGCCTATAATAGGGCCAAAACCTCTACTAAAGTAAAACGATTGAATTAAGTTCAAGTGTATGCAATTCAAGGGGACTAAAAAGAAAAGTATATTTGATTGTGTTAGGGTGAATCCGACCGTCTGAGATGTTAGTCAAAAACCTCTGTTTGGTGACCAAAAACTGGCGAGATTGTGAACGTGAGACCAATAGTGAGCCTACGTGTGACGTTGCTCTACGCTATTACACAAGGTTAACTGACTAGAGGCCCAAAGAGAAGGAAATTAATAGTTGAAATAAAGTCGTTATTTTTGTTTGTTTTTGCGCACAAAAAGTATTCTCGTCGCTTGATAAACTTAAGATTGAGCCACTGTAGTCACTTGGACTATTTTAACTATGTTTTTAATAACTTTTCGGGGCTGGCAAGTTTGAGTCCCTGCAGAGGCCTATGGAGGAGTGATCCAGCTCTCAGATTTCATCAAAAATATCTTAATTCGTGTTCCGTCTTACGGGGTTGGAACAACATGAGGGTGAGTAAATACTGACAGAATTTTCATTTTTGGGTTAACTATCCCTTTAACCTTTATTTAACTGACAAGGACAAAGAAAAGATTTTCACAGTTTTCACTGACCAACTTAAGTGTATTTTGTAAATATAAACATTTTGATATTGACGGCTGCAACACACTCCAAAAACGTTAGGACAGAGGCATGTTTACCAATGTGTCACATCACCTTTCCTTTTAATTACACTTTTTAAATGTTTTTTAATGGGTTTTGAGGATACTAATTGTTGAAGTTTTGCTAGAGGAATTTTTGCCCAATCTCGCCTGATAAAAGATAGCTGGTAAACAATCTGTGGTCATCGTTGTCTGATTCTCCTTTTCGTGATGGGCCACACATTTTCAATAAGAGACAGATTTGGACTGCAGGCAGGCAGTCAAGCACATCCCTACTACGGTGTAGAGTGTCTAGAAACCACTCTGTTTTAGCATGTGCAGATTCTGCAGAATGAGGCCAGGCATTGTCTCTGTACAATCCTAACATATGCCTCGACGTCAGTGGTACCTTCACACACATGCAAGTCACCTGTTTGTACTGATGCACACCCATACCATGGCAGATGTTTGCTTTTTGTTCCTGTTGCTGATGAAAGTCTGTATGGTCCCTTTAGTCTTTGGGATTGAGAACTCGATGTCTGTTTTTCCCCAAAACAAGCTGAAATGTGGACTCATCTGACCACAATACAGATTTCCACTATCTTTTGGATCATCTGAGATGAGTTCGGGCCCAGAGAACTCAGCGCCATCTCTGCATAGAACAGATGTATAGCTTTCTCCTCACATAATAGAGATACAGAGATTCAAGTGGTATTCCTTGATGCAGCAGCAGACTGTGTTAAGTGAAATCAGTTTTCCAAAGTACTCCCGAGCCCATGTGGCTGTATTTAACACAGTAGCATGACGGTTTCTCATGCAATGCCATCTGAGGGCTCAAAGGTCATACAAAAGCGGTATCCTGCCTTGCCCTACACAGAATGAGATTTCTCTGGATTCCCTGAATCTTTTCATAATAGTATGTTTGTTAAAAGATGAAAGACCTAAATTCGTTGCAACCTTGCATTTAGAAATGTGATTTTTGAATTGGTTGTCAATTCTCTCATGATATTTGGCACAAAGTGATGAGCCATGACCCATCTTTGCTGGCAAAGACTGAGAAGCTCTTTTACACCCAAACATGATACCCTCACCTATTACCAATTCACTTTCTTATTGTGGACTGTTTCAAAAGTGTTTAACTTGGAAATTCTATAAGCTTTATTTTTTTTTTCACAATTATTATTATTATAATTTTTTTGCCTCTCACACATCATGTCGAGAAGACGCTGTGCTCTACAGTGTGAAGGTAGGCTAAAGCCAGTATTTTTTCACTGCCCAAGGACGAGCATGTGAAGAATCAGTGGTTAAAATTAATCTTTACCACAATGTCACAGCAGTATAATTCTAAACTTTTGCTGTGTTCCCATTATTTTACTGACGACTGCTTCTCAAATCTCGGAGTTCAATGCAGGATTCGCAAACCGCTTGCTCTTGAAAGATGGTGGTCAAAATACTTCGCTTTGAGTTTTATATTGTGTAAGTCTCCTGCTAACTGGCTAAAGCCTGGTTCACACGGCAGGATAATTAGGCCGATTTTAGCCCCGATTTACCCCTTCCGACAATCTTAAGTATGCTTCGATTATCGTAAAATAATCTGATTAGATATTCCTGCTGTGTGTGGTGTGTTAAGAGTGCTCTCGTCTGCTCGGATGGACGTCGGGACCGCTCCGATCTCAAATCGGGGATATCCAACATGTTGGATTTTTTTTTGGCCCGATTTCTCCTCTTGTGTGGTTTCCCCCGGGGACAAACAAGCATGCAGCCTGTGGACTGTGGCCTGTAGCCAATCAGAAAGCTAGGTGACGAGGCGCAGAGGAAGCACCAGGAAACAAAATCAAAACAGCCGTCCATGCTCGCGTTGTCTCCACTTCTTTGACCATCGGCTTTTCTTTTGATAACGTTTTTTTTCCGGTTAAAAACAAACTGCAATCATCCGCCATGATTGTTTACTCTAAAGTCACGTTTGATCTCGAGGGATTTTGCAAGATTTTCCGTCTGACCTGGGAATGCTCGGGAGTCAAATCGGTTTGTGTGTGATGTGTTGATTTTGCCGAATGGCTGCGCACCACACACTGTGCGACCAAAACTGTTAGACCCGTGATTTTTTTATCGCCGTGTGTGGGGTCTCTCAGGTTTGGAAAATCGGCCGACAATTTTAAAATCGTCCCGTGTGAACCAGGCTTTACCCATGTTCACTGTCTTACTGAAATCACTGTCTTACTGAAATACTTATGGTAATCAGTTGTGGGCCACTATAACCTACAACTGACCTATTAATGCAGATTGTCTGAAAGATTAAGCATTGAGCAAGATTTGTTTTACCAACTTTTATGTTAACGTACATCAGTCATTCACGCTAGAGCTCAGCTAATGTATGCACTGTTATTGATACAGTTTCCACATGTTCAATGCAATAAATTAGAAAAATACTCGGTAAATATGTACAAGTAAAATAATCGGTTTATTGATGGACATGCCCTTGTTAATGTTGATGGTAAGGAATTACAGTTGCATAATGTAGGCTACCTCAAACTGAGTAGTGTATCACTAAGGAACGTCCTGCTCGAGTCGTCCTTGCGATGGAGGTTCGGGTTGAATGAATAGTTCTTCCAATGTTTCCTCTTCGGATTTGCACTCGGATTTATATGGTAAAATCGACGTCATTGTTCGTTACTGTGTTTACTAGTTTGCACCATAGACAGTAAAAGAATTGGACACAGCGACCCCCTTGATTTTAATGGAGAAACGTGAAGCCCAGTTAGAAGCACTCACTTCCTGATGGCTGAGCTTACTGCACAGGCTCAAACTGAGCTTGACGACGTAGATGTGACGTGAGCAACCTGTCTGACAGTTGTAAATCTTCTAGTAGCTGTGCCACACACCGGATTATTTCCAATTCCTCAAAAACGTTGTTGAAATATTTTGTCCCGTTGCTTTTATGGACTCTCTATCTATGGGCTTCTCCGTTGACTTTATTTCACCATGTCCCTCCGATTGCCTCATAGACAGTAAAAGATTGCCTGCGACCTTCCCCTCCTGTCTATACGGTAATTTCTCTATTGTGCGACGAGAGTCGCGTGGTTATGACGCAATCGTTAGCCTATTTTTACAAAAACGGCTTCTACGGGGCCAAAATTGTAAGATACAAAGTAATGGAGCCTTTTATACATTGACGTGTTTCTTTAGAAATAAACAATGGACAAATTAAGTCTTTGGACGCCTCAGATGTAAAGTTATTCGCTGTCAAAGTGACGCCAAAATGAATGGGAGTCAATGGAATGCTAACAGCAGGTGATGGTCTGCTACAGTGGAGGCCCCCGGGAGGCTTCAGTTTCCGGCTGATGGATTACCCCCTTGGTTTGCACATGAGTTTACGGTGTAGGAAGCCTCAGGACAGCAGAGCTGACGTTGTTATGGCTATGGGCATTTTTGTTTGTGACGCTCGCTGTACGCGGTGCCCAATCACAACAGACTGAGCTGTCTGGCCAATCAGAGCAGTATAGCTCGCGGAAAGGAGGGATTTAGAGATATTGATTCATCTGACGAGTCGTTTGAGAATCATTGAAAATGTGGTGATGTGCAAATGTATATTATGAGAAAATTAAACAGTTTTTTGACCTTTGATGCATGTAAACCTGTTGTAGGAGACTCCAAAACAACATTAGAAAACTTTCAAATAATAGGGGCCCTTTAATGACTTCTGTATTATTCTTCTGTTGGTAAAAGACAATGTTAGTACAGAACAGACATAATAAATGTGAAGGTTGCTGTACCTCTCTGTCTCTCTCTGCACAGGAGAGCCTCATTTGTTTTAGCATCTGTGACCTTTGTTCCATCATCAGTGTCCGTTCATATGTATATGCTGAGATGTCGCTGTCGTGCTGCAAATAAAAACATTTGACAGCATGAAATTATAATTGCATAAATGTTTGTGATGTGTAGGATGTATAAATAGTGAAGAAAGTGTTCTGTATACCATCTCAACCACTTCCACCTCTGCTTCTAATCTCAGCTGGTACAGGAAGGTTGCCAGGTCCTTCTTCATCTGAATACTGTTATCGTCCATTTGAGCCACAGTGAAGATCCGCATCTTGCATTTACGCCAGACCTGAAGTACAAGAAGAAAACCAAATATATATATAAACATAGCAAAACCACAAAGTACTTATACCACACCCACAATAATTGTCCAACAATAATACAAAGGGGGGATAACTGCATAATTGCATAATTACAAGTATACAGTTATGCACTTTTAAGAGTTTGTACAACATACAAAGTTGAGTATGTAAACTTCACATTCCAAAATCTATCATTACAGAAGGCATAATACATTTCAGGTTCATTAGGGGGGTTTAATTAAGTATTTTCTATATCAAAATAGTAGGTGGATCCTGTTATAGAACAAGAAAACCCTAACAAAGGCTTGTTTGGGCTGATGCGTTAGTGTTTAAGATGTAGCCCTGTCTTACAATAAAGGCGTTTTACCTTTCTAACTAATATGAGTGCCTGGACGTGGATTTCCTTGTTCTACAACAGGATATACCTAGCATTTTTTTATATTTTGTTCCCCTTCTGGAGCATCCTTTTGTTTGTGAGATATTTTCTTTGTTGTATTTTTTATGTTGGTACTGATATAATGCTTAAAACAATCTAAATATTACTCTTATCGACAGTTTTTTTTTAAATACAAACTGTGAGCAATTTTATGTTACATTTGAATGTTAATGGCTTATTTTAAATTGCTAATTGTTCACCTTATGTTGTTTGAGAAGGAAAGGCAGGAGCATGAGCATTCCACCATCATGTACAATCCACCAGACGTCAATATATCCATCAGTAAAGCGCTCATGGTTGCTGGGATAGAATGACACATTTTTTGGGACCATCAGAGCCAGGTGGGCAGCTGTAGTACAGCGTACTGTATCTACAGTTGAGAGAATATGAAAGGGGAGTAGATTAACATCAGCCTGTTGTTTCTCAGTGAAGACAATTACAAGTGCACATCATTCATATAAATCTTGTTCTTACTAATAAAGGTTTTCCAAGCCCGTGGGTCTTCACTTTGTCTCCAGCCATATGGCCAACCCATAACAACTGTGTTGTGCTTCATGCCTCCTAGACCGCAGGACTGGATCAAATGTGCGATCCCCTCTCTCACTTTGGAGGCTACCACCACTTGACAGAAGCCCTTCACCCGCTCAATCTCCATCATGTTCTTTATTGCCTGGTGAAGGGTACAAACACAGCACAACCATGGAAACCTACTATAAAATAAATATTCATTGCTTCTACTTTAATATATAAATGTTGCCTCTTATTATTTCTTGAAAATACACTAGACCAAATTTCTCTCCAACTACAAATTTTGAATATGGCTGCAAAGTTATAAAGTACATATAAATATATATATATAAATATATATATATATATATATATATATATATATATATATATATATATATATATAGTAGTGGCGAAAAGTGATGTCTGGAAGGGATAATTGTTTGTAATGACTCTACAAGTTTGATTGAACCATTAAAATATGAGGAAAATATTTCATATTTTTTTAAATATTAGGGAAGAACAAAATGTCTATTTTCCTAAGCTGGACATCACTTTTGACCACTACTGTATTTGCATCTGTAATTTAAGAGCACAGTGCACAAGGTGATGGTAAAAGTGCATGTAAATCAGGAAACTTCACCTGTTCTGATGCTTGTGTTTCCCCATAGCATTCCAGGAAGTTTCCCTGTATCACAGAACCTACGATGGTTAGGCCTTTTCCTGCCTTCAGCTGTGAGGCAAAGGTAAGCATTCTGGGATACTTTACATGTAGATCCTCATCCAACTTCAGCAGAACCAGCAGCTGTGGCCTATTAAAATTATTTTATTTTAATGTGATTGTAGTGTAATTATTTATATGAAAAAGCAATACATTTAAAAAGTGACTGTGGTGATGTTTATATTGTTATAAAAATATTTCTAATAAAATAAAGGCTGATTTTTTTTTTGAACATTCTATTCATCAAAGAATGTTGAAAAAGTGCATCATGGTTTCCACAAAAATATTAAGCAGCACAACCTTTTCCAAAATAAATAAGAAAAAAAATGCTTGAACACCAAATCAGCATTTTAGCCTGAAGACTGGAGTGACGGCTGCTGACAATTCAGCTTTGCAATCACAGGAATAATTTACATTTTTGGTAATAGCCTTGGTGAACACAAGAAACTGACCAACCCCAAACTTTTGAACTGCAGTGTTACTGTCAGTACAATCACTGTTTGAAGTATGCAGGAGTATATTATTCAAAAATATCCTCCTGCTTCTTAAACATTATTTAAATAAATTATTTGAAAGTGTATTTTTTTGGAAATTATCAGCTGATAATATTTTAAATTAGCTTCACAACCTCCAGTTTTTGGTGTGGGGGGGTCCAGCTTCTAGGCGAAGAAGTGAGTAACGGGCGGCACTAAGAGACAACCCGCGGATCCCATCCCCCCATTCCTTCTCTGCTCTAAAAGAGAGAAAAATATACAAGACTGAAATTTGTAAAGTAAAGATGTATAATTGGTGATTGCAGTTTAATTTCAGATGTCAGGTTAATGGATGTAATTAGGAATCACTTACCCCTGGTACTCAATGTACTTGTAGATCATACCAGCAATGCCCATTGCTACAATGGCATAGTACCAAGAGGAGATAAACATAAGAGCTAAACACATACTCATGCCCAGAAAAGACAGAGCCCTAAAAGAGAAAAAAATACCTATTATTTTACTCTACACTTCAAAAGCGTGACCTGTTTTATTAAAGGTCATTTTTAAATAATTGCAGGAAGTGAATAACAGGTTTATATATAACATATAAGGGCTGCATCATATAATAACATCAAGGGCTGAGTTCCAGTGAGTTTTGTGATCAGAAGTTTGAGCTGAATTTAAATGTCACTACAAGAGAAGTTTTCAAAACATGAACAAATATGATCATCACATAAATGAATGCACACACAATCGAAATGCAAACTTACCAGTGGTAGTATCTAAACCGTGGTCTCCAGTTTGGCGTTCTTAAAAGTGTTTGTACTGCACATGCCAAGTTTACAAAAAGATAACACATCAGAAAAAACCTGTAAAGTGAACAAGCATTTATACACATTAGAATTAGTAACATGTAATTGCAATCCAGGTAAAAAACCTTATGGTATGAAATGAATGAATAGTTCATTTCTATTGAACTATTTCTATTGTTCATTTCTATTGAACCCGGGGGGGGGGGGGGGGGGGGGTATACAAGCCCATACGTTGCTTTAAAAGACACTTAATATTCATTAAAATTATCGATTTGACTGCACTGACACTATTGGATAAGAACAAAACTTTAACAGAATTGAGCTGGATGATGACACAACTCTTCTTATTCAACTTTGTTTTAAATTTACATATTTGCAACATCAACACCGTTATTGAACAGAATTGAATAAACACAACTGACTCGAGCTGAATAATGACACAATTGACTTTCATAGAACTGCTTATAGCTGAATTAAACTCATTTCATTATTAATGAACTTTAGCCAGCTATTGAACTGAACTGACACAAGCAGAATAATTACACTATTATCTTCTGTAGAGCACCTTTAAAGCATAATTTGAATTAGTCTCATATTTTATGAAGTTTGCATCAGTAATAGTTAATTTTCTGTTTATTACTGTGAAGTTGCTTTGAAACAATCTGTATTATATAAAGTGCTATATGAATAAAAAGGTGACAACTTGATAAGAAGCAACTATAAATTGATCTAGCCTTCATTTGACCAATAAGGTCAAATTCAAAAGAATTTAATATTCATTTCAAAATATGCTTTAAATGTATAAAAAAAGACAACACAATCAAATAAGAAACCATTAACATTTGATGTTCAATATAAAAAGGACATCTTAAAACGCCGTTTAAATCATTTATTTTGTGTGAATTGAATCTGTGTGTGTATATTTGTGGTTTGTCCTCACATGGAGAGAATAGGAGCGACCATATCCAGTGATGCAATGAGGATGCCGAGCTCTGCTATGAGTCCCGTCAGCAGCAGAGCCCACGTGGGCTCTCCGTTAGCTTTTCCGTGTCCAAAGACCTGTGCATGTGCAAACACATGAACACACAGGGATGGAAAGTAACAGTCAGCTGCTAGCATCACATATTTACATTTTAGGAACAACATTTTACATATGACATGCAAATGTTTGCTTTTATAGCATTTGTGGTTTGGCACAAAAAAGGAAGTAACCATAATCCAGAAACTCACAATACGCACATTTATACACACATCAAGTTTATCAGTCTTGTTTGCTGCAATTTTATTCTGTGTACTTGTTATTGTAATGAATAACATCAACATGATGAAAAAGTGTGTTATTTAGATATTTTGTGATCATAAATCAGAAGATCTCTCACTCTAAGGAAAGGGATGATGTTATCTTTAGCAATGGCTTGCAGGAGGCGGGGAGCTCCGGTCAGGGACTGAAGACCTGCACCCACTGTGGAGAAGAATGAGCCAATCACAATGACCCAAGGAGAGGGCCAAGACAGTGTGCCAACTACCAAGTTTTTTCTGACTCCATCTCCAAATCTAAAAAGACATACACAAGAACACATAAGACACAACATGCTTGTTTCCATCTAAAAGTTTGTATTTGTACGCTCTAGATAGATAACTTACTTATCTCTCAGCACCGCACCTTCAATACAAGCCCCAAACAGAACCACAGAGCTGAAATCTGTCAAATGAGTCATGGAATTCTATGTAACTTTGAATGCAAAATAGGACTGCTCACACTTTGTATAACAGTTTGTTTGGGGAAAAAAAACATACAGTTGATAAGACTATAGGTTAGTTAGATAATATCAGTACCAACAGCAATAAAGGATACAGACAAGAGAGGTAGTTGTAATGGCCAGAATCGTCCCTATTGGTATAGACTTCTGTGCATCTCTTAGATCTCCAGATCTGTTCGATCCTGCCATAATGCCTGTCGCAGAGACAGAGAGGGACAAAAATAGTGAATTTAAAGTAATTTTCCATCAAGTCATAATACTTAAAAACTTAAAGGATAGTGCAGTCAGCTGACTATATATTATCCAGCTTATTACACAGGTACTCGCCAAATAAATTAGTGGACATTAAATAATGATTGGACTTAGTTTCGGCTAAGCTTTTAAAACTTTCACTTAGAAAAAATAGTGCATTATAACATGTAACAGAGTGGATTAACATGTTACAGCATTGTCACTGACACTATGAAATAGCTGTTTACATCAACTGGGCCTTTACAGATTGGCAAAATGTTGGTGCTTGCAGTCCAGTTGTCATGGCATTGACAGACAGAAACATTATCACACACATCACCATAAAGCGGTAATTTGTTTTGTTTCATGGGTCAGGGGCGATTCTAGCAATTCATTATTTGGGGGGCTCAGCCCCCAATGAGGGTATGATTTTAAAATAATAATAATAATAATTTAATTTATTGTTTGTATACTAGGGTAGGTATGAACAATACAGTAGGTTCTGCACTACCTATAAAGTTGATCCATGAATATTGATTTCCTTTCAAATAATTTTAAATAACCAACAAAAAGACAAACCTTATATTACTGTAATTGTCTAGATTGGCAAAATGTTTAATCTGTCCCATATTAAATCATTCCCTTTTTTGTTTTCTATGTATTAAAAAAATAACAGCACATTAATCAATAATTCAGAGTTGCATCAAAAACCACAAATGCCTTTACTCTAATGCTAATTAATGTATGTCACAGTCAGCTGCTGGGTCATTATTTAGCAGAACAAAATATATCCACATGCTGTTTCTTTATCACTGTCATTTACTCAAGCAGTTTAAATGCAGAGATGCAAAAGCATCAGGGGTAAAAAGGGTAAAATATATTTTTGTATATTTTTCTCAACACAATGTTTTAAACACAATTTTTTTTTTACTCTATATTTGTACAGTAAACTTAACTTAAAAGAAGATCTACATTTCTCATTTTCATTCATGGAGATAACATGGAAAATGTGCCATGCTTTATTGGAGGATTTCTGTCACCTGGTGGAAAACAAACTTTTAACATGAAAATGACATAAAATTACTAAAATAACCAGTAGATGGCTGCAGAGGACCACTCATTAGTCATTTATACTCCCTTGTATAGTTCTTTGTGTTTTATTATCAAATGAATATTATGACAAGATTTTACTATTTTATGGTACTTAAGTATTAAGTATAGCAAAAGACTCTCAAAGATCCTCTAGAAAGGTGTATTTTTTCTTTAATTGACAATTTAAAAATGTAAAAAATTTCATTTTCAAATGAAAATAGCATCATAATTGTAAATCGCAATTTTTTAGGGGGGCTGAGTGGAAATTGATGGGGGTAAAGCCTTCCTAAAATGGACCTAGTGATGCCCCTGTTATGGGTGCCAACCAAAACAAGACAAATATGCAATTGTATTCTGGAAATAAGCCCAAAAAAAGAAACACAATCCGCCACTGACCAAATCTATAAACAAGTTATGGAAAAAACAATCCCAAAGTTGCTTACAGTATCTGGATTGGCAACTCTGCCTCCTTCCCATAGTGGCCCTCACATACAGAATTTAAAATTATTTTACAGGTAGCAAACACTAATAATATTAAACAGCTTGATTCCTCAATTGACCAATCAGAATTAAGTATTTGAGGGTGTAATAAATAATAGATACATATGTTTCTTAACCAAAGAGGACATATGAGTTTTACCTGTGGCAGAAGGAAAAAAGATTCCGACCAAGAGGGTGAAGGAAGTGGCAATATCAGCTGACACATAGAAGCCAAAGGTCTCCATGGAGCCATGGACATCGACAGAGGACAGACTTGCCTTTTCGAGAATCTGCCCTTTCTCCATGTAATCCCCCCACATGTTTTCTGCACATACATGCATAAAAATAAAATAAAGAAATACATATACAAAGACACATATACAGTAATGCATGTCAAGGAGCAAGTGCCTGGAAAGAAGAGCCTTTTTTCATCATCTTCAAATATATGTTATAATTGTCAAATCTGTGTTTTCTTTTCTTTTTTTTTTTTTTTTTACCAAGATGACATGCTGTGGACCAGACCAGTGTGTCTTTACCTTTAATGATCCCACTGGCCAGCCCAGGAATGCCTGGGATCTCTGTAACATTGTTCTGAAAGAAGTACTCGTCACAATGAGCACTGCTGGAATTCTCAGAGCTGCAGAAGTTCTTCCAAAGCTTGCTGGTAACCGTCTCATTACCGACAACTACTGTCTTCCCACAAACATCAAACAAATCACGAACCAATGTCCGGTTTCCTAACATACAGATCCTACACATGGTAAAAAAAATATATAAAAAAAAACCCCTGATTTATTATTTTATCTAATTACATTTTCATTTAAATATTACATTTTGTGTTTTGTTTTGTCTAGCAACATAAAGACTTACGGAAACTCAGGAGGGTGGAAGATGGATTTGACAGCTCCAGCGTAGATAGAAACAATGGAGATTATGACACAGGCCAAGAACAGGGAGGCAAATTTGTTGACGTACTTGACCCCCACAAAGACAACTATTGCCATAAGGCTCAAACATATTGTGCCATACACTCGCATGTTATTCAGCACTGCACCACTCCCTGCATGAATATCTGCGGGATGGAATATGGCAGCCTGGGGAATCAGATATTTCTGTTGACAAAAAGAGTTGATGAGTTATTACTTTCAGAGCTGGATCATTTTAGGTTTTGGATCATTGTGTGTGTCACATCATAATATAAGGAGACTGACCAGAAATATTTCAATTGCTCCCAGTATGTACATGGCAGCAGCGAAGGTTGTGCCTAAATAAAAACAGAGACCAACTGCACCACCGAACTCAGGGCCCAGAGACCGCGATATCATGAAATAGGCCCCACCAGCTGCCAATTAAAAATAAATAGATAAATACATTTGTGTGTGTTTGTACTGTGAAATATTATACAAAAGAGTATAAACACTACAAATTACCTGGAACTACACCATTGGTGGCTATGGCACTCATCGAGATTGCTGTTAACATTGTCTGTTAAAAATAAGATTAAATCATACATTTAAGCATATTACCCTAAAGGAATATTTACCCTCTTCTGCTTTTTGTATATCAAACTCACTGTGCAATTATTGCCGTTACAGATCTCACATACTATACTGCCTGCCTGACTCATCAATAACAGCTGCATTTGAGGGGTATAGGGGTTTGAGGGGGGTTTCTGCAGTGAAAGTAGAAACTTAATCTAATAATGTAATCCGGTTGATTCATGAAACCTCAAAATAAAAAAAATAAAAAAAACAATTCCCAGGCTAAAACACCTACCCAGCTAACAGGGAACGTTCTCAGAACTTAGGATTACATTTTCTTATTCTCTTATCTAATTCTCTCATCTAAGTTATGAACAATTTTTCTTCCAGTAATATTAACAGAACGTTCTTTTAAAGTTAACTGGTATTTAATAATGTTCTCAAAACATTAACAAAAAAACATTATTCATGGAACTTTTTTGAGACATTTTAGTTGGATGTTTATCTATGTTTTTTTATTGAAAATGTTATACTTAAAACTTTTTAATGTTCTCTAAACATTCTGATATGTTCTCATAGTGTTTGCAAAATGATCAAATGGAATGTTCCCTTAATGTCTGCTGCACAACCAAGAAAAAACTTTTAAAAACTGGACGTTTTAAACGTTCAGAGAACATTAAAATATAATGTTTTTATAACTTAATGAGAACGTTCTCTCATTTTTAGAACATTCTTAGAACATATTTTTGTTAGCTGAGTAACATCTGATATACATTTTGTTCCAGGTGTCAAAATGTAGCATGTAAACTTAGTATTTTGAAACTTGAATGCTTTAAAATGCTACTTATCAGAGACGCTGTCATAGAAAAGCATAAAGGACTGCACTCAACCTGTGAAGCTGCAGAAGTTACTAAAGTATTCAATCATGCACAACCAGACTGTTCTATGCAAAATCTTTCATATGTGAATTTATTCAAATATAATTGTTTTATGAATGTTCTTTTTGTTCAATATATCTTTTGATATCATATACTCATAGTTAATTTATCCTATTCAAACATAGTTAACCTTTGTCCTGAAGATGTAGGCCTACATGTCTAAATTGTGTTGCCACATCTCCAAAAGTTGAGACAGACTTATATCTTTCTTATCTCCATCTGGTATCTTGCCTCAAATCAAATGTGTTCGCATAAATGTGTTCGTCAAGCTCCTGAAATTTGCCGATGACACCACTGTCATCGGTCTCATCCGAAACGGTGACGAGGCTGCTTACAGACTGGAGGTTGAACAGCTGGCTGTCTGGTGCAGTTATAACAACCTTGAGCTGAACATGCTCAAAACAGTGGAGATGATCGTGGACTTCAGGAGGAACAGCCCAGCACTCCCCCCACTAACCATCATGAACAGCACTGTGGAATCACATTGACTCCACTGTGAAAAAGGCCCAGCAGAAACTGTACTTCCTTCGCCAGCTGAGGAAGTTCAACTTGCCACAGGAGCTGCTGATTCAGTTCTACTCAGCCGTCATTGAGTCTGTTTTATGCACATCCATCACTGTCTGGTTTGGTTCAGCTACCAAATCAGACATCAGGAGACTACAACGGACAGTCCGGACTGCGGAGAGGATCATTGGTGCCCCCCTGCCAACCCTCCAGGACCTGTACTCTTCCAGAGTGAGGAAGAGAGCAGGTAAAATCATCACAGACTCCACTCACCCTCGACACCTCCTGTTTGAACTGTTACCGTCAAGACGGAGACTCAGATCACTGGCCACAAGAACATCTCGGCACAGGAACAGTTTCTTCCCACAGGCCATTTCCCTCCTGAACAGTTAACACTCCTCCCAAGGCATATGCCTTAAGTGCAATACTCCCACTGTTTAGTGCAATATCCAACAACTCAGGTGATACTTATATGTAGATTTATTTATTTATAATATTCAAAACACTGTAAATATGTTCATAATCTGGAAATCTGGAAATTTCTAATCTGACTAAACCCAAATGTGATACTTTTATTCCCATATATTTATATTTTTATTCTTTATTCTTATAATTTGTAGTATTATGTTTCTTGTTGTATTTGTATACGTCCACTGGAAGCCTCAGCACCAAAACAAATTCCTTGTGTGTGCAAGCACACTTGGCAATAAAGCTCTTTCTGATTCTGATTTCTAAAGTCATTGTCCTACTTGGAATCACAGTACAAAGACTAATATTATAAGGTCTCTAGACATGATGAAAGTGTTAAAACCACTCTTGCAGGATGTAGTACCAAGCGGTCAAAGCTTAGAGTGGTACATTTGACCATTTCTTTATCTGATCTGAATATATGTATTTGATCTGAACATATGTATAGTGTTTGCGAAGTTGTCTTTCTTAGAAATCAGGGTACAAAGAGAAATACCAACAATTGTATTAAGTTCTTTCCCTAGTCCCTTCCTGTTATGTAACCACAGCATATCATTTTTTTAGTTTCAGAAGACATATTATTTTAAGCTGCAACATATATTATTTACTGTCTGTGTCTCGTTTTGCACAATTGTCCATTGCCAGTGTCAAACTGCTTAAATGCAATGCAGGCTGTTTTTTTACAGGACAGATACACAGGCAAAAGTGTGGCAGAAAAGCCATGATAAACACAACCTGATAGTGTACTTATGAGGGTGTGTCTGCAGTAACTCACGCATGAACAACACATGAGAACGATGAGGAAGGACTGGACGACACCTGCTGTTCCCACAATCCAGGTGAGACGCAGAAAAAGAATCACACCAAATATGTTCTGCAGACATGGCAGGTACACTCCCATCAGCGTGCCCATATTCGGAGACTACAGAGAAAAAAGCAGGAAAGAGAAAAGTCTCTCAGAATTTTTTATTTTTTATTTGGGTTAGAGTGAAAATATAATTTTCACTTTTTAAATAACCTTGGGCACTTGTCTTCTGGATGCATCAGCACTTTCTGCCTCTTCATGTTCTTTGGCTCCCTGAGTAACATTTGTGTAATTGACCAGCCGGCTGAGGAGAGACGAGACCTTCGGCCGGATATCCAGCTCTTCCTAAGGAAACATACACCTTAGTACCACACTAAGATGTATAGCAGAATTCTACACAAATTATTTTTTCACTATTCATGTGTTGTTATTGATATTAATGTTAAGGTTATTGAGATTTTAGATTATACATTTAGTGGGAACTAAGTACTGCAAAAGAAGGAAAGGAAAATAAAAAATTTACCTCAAACAGAGCCAGGTTTCTGTCATAGAAGTCATTCCTCTTAGATGCTGAGTCTGAACTGCTGAGAAAGGGACTGTCTTCTTTATGATGACCTGGAGGGGGAGGGCATTTACAACTTATTTACTGGATTTAACAGACATACGATATGTAGTTTGAGTTATTGATATCTAGTTTGAGTTATTGAAAATAATCTTCTTTGTGTATATGTGTATGGTGCACTCTTAAAAATGCTGGGTTGTTTTAACACAATTTTGGTTCAAATATGGATAAACCCAAACGTTGGGTTAAAAATTTAATCAAAAAATGTAACCCAGCCATTGGGTTTGTCCATATTTGACCCAAAGTTTTTAGAGTGTGTCCATTAGCGTTTAGATTTCTTTTTTTACCCTCCATCCTTAATTTGCTTTACTGTTTTATTATCCTTTTCCATTGTATCATCACACATATGATCTCATTTTTTTTCTTTTCTCAGAATAACTTTTTTCACCCACAATTATGTAATTTCCTGTCCTACGCCTACTAAGTTAATGTCACTATGACCATTCTTTACGTTCTTACATTGTGCCATTGTGTAACAATTTAGTCAAATGAAATCATTGTAATTATATATTTTTGGAATCATCTTCACATATGTAAAAAAAATTGTGAGTGTGTGGAGATCATGATTTTGTTTAGATTTATTAGGCTGATATTCCCAACCTTCAAAGACATTCAATAAGAAAATGGCATTTTGAAGCATACGGTAAAGATACAGAGAAAACCACATTAAAACTCTTCAAAGGAAAAAGCAGTTTATCCTTTTTTTGCACCCAATCTTTTACACATTTCATTATTTCATTATGTTCTTTAATCAGGTCACTGAATCCGAACACTTAAACAGTTGTGTGTCCTCACACTCTCTGCTTTCACAACAAATGTCAATACAAACACAAACGAGGCACCCAAATACAGTGTCAGTCTTAATATGCTTTCTGTGATAGATATCACTGCTAAATTTGTCAAGTTCATAACAATTAAGCAGTTTAGTCAGTATCGCCCTACTTAGACTTATTTTAGTTTTTTGCACTAGACAACCACATTAAATACATTAGCCTGTCCATCTAACTGTTTTAAGTGGTTTGGATTGACATGAGCCTCATTTAAGAGGGGGGAAAGAAGAATTTATATATTTTATCATTTGCAATTAATCAGTTCATAAGCTCAGAAAAGATTGTCACCAAATATACTTTCTCAAAAATATCTAAACTCAAGACAAATTATAAGAAAAAAGAGCAGGGTCTCTGCAAGATTGCAAGATTGTGTCTCTGTTTGTTTCCTATAAGTCTCACTCACCTGTGTCCAGGGTTAATGTGCCATTATAGGTAGAGTTTGCATTAGCATTGTTGTGGTGGATCAGCATGTTTGTCTATGTACAACAAGGCAGCCAGCACTCTGAGCAGTGGTCATAGTCTATATCCAGGTCAATGTGATCTATTAACTGTTACTGAGAGAGCGAGGGGGATCAGTATTCACACACACACACACACACACACACACACACACACACACACACACACACACAAACACAAACACAAACACAAGCACCGCTCAGATTCAGAGAACATCGACTGATCACAAACTATATGCTACAGTCTTACACACCAGATTCAATATGCAAGCAGAATCACACACTAAGTGTTTAGGGTCAAAAACACAACAAATATCACAATCTACCTTCTATAAAACTTCTAATCCAGAATGTTAACACATTTTAAGCAGTAGTTTAATAAATAAAGTGCCTGAAAATTTAGAAAATGGAACAGCCATTCAGCAGTGGTGGAATCTTATATTGGAATATGTTCTTTATTAAATGAGAAAATGAGAATGGTAAAATGCTGCCATCTAGGGGTTATACGTTGACAATTGTTCTTTCCTTAATCTGTATTACAGTAATGATAAAATGTGGGCCGATTTTAAACACTACAAAGATGTTTACAATTTATATCCTGAGCGTTTTACCTAATTATTTCTAAGAAAAGCCTAACAGAAATGACTTGACAGCCCCACACCCAGAATGTCTCTTGCTGCGTGTCTGCAGGAGGGGGAAGCAAGAGCTTTATGGCAGCGGGTCTGAACACGTTAACAGGAATATGCCAAAAGCTGTTAATCAAAGCCAAAGCTATAACCACACGAATGTAGTGTTTAGTGTGAGCTGAAGTCTGAGAGTCTTCACATGCTTACTATAACAACATTTATCCAATCTAGAGAACACGAACATTACTTGTTCACATTGAAGATTGTATAGTTACTTTTTACATGCTACACAGTCAGTTGTTTTCAACAATCTTTAAACATCACACACACAAGCTGTTGTTCCACATGTACGTAGGAAGACTCAGGCACATTTGGTAACCAGCTGTAGAAAAGTTTAGTTCAAACATCTGCAAATTGTTGCTCAGACAATAGCCTAAAGGTAGACCAGCTTCAGTGCAAACAGCCGCCAAAGTGGAACATATTGAAGAGACAAAATGCATATCTTTTTATTTTTATGCTAGAAAATGCAAACGCTGATTAACCTCAGGAAGAAATTAACCAGCTGGTAAGGAGCTTATGTATGAAATTTGCAAAACATCCCATTTATTAAACATTTAAAGCCTTCATTATGCTGTTTAGTATGATTTAGGTGTTTTTTTTTTTTTTTTTTTTTTTTGGCTGTCTGTGTGTTATGAGGGCATACTTGGTTGACATGATTGTAATAATAATATCCGGTGTGTTAACACATTATTGTGTGCCTCTGTCTGTGATTTTTGTAGTTCTATACATTTTTAACTAATGTGGTCATAAACTACATAATTGCATAACCCACTCTATTCACCCTGCACAGACACAACTTTCCTGATCCTTCATTACAAGTCAACCAGCTCCAGTGATGTTCACCCAAAAATGAACATTTTCCGGTGATTTACTCACCTTCAAGCCATCCTTTCAGACGAACACAATCTGAGATATATTTAAAAGTATCCTTGTTTTATAATGGGAGTGAATGGGGGGGTGTTAATAATAATATTAATATAATAATAATAAATATATTAATTATATTGATGTCAACACAGCCAAACTTTTAAAAGAGTGTTTCTTTTAACCTTTACAAACGATAAGATTCCAAACTTTTTTAAGTGTTTTTCCTGAGAAGAGAAGTTTGTTACACAATTAGCCCATCACTGGTAGACTGAATTAGATGAGTACAGTTGAATAAGCCAGTGGAATTGGACCCTGCTGGGAGAGCAGAGCGCACGAAGGCTTTGATGTGCGTTAATGAGGGAGAAGAAGCTGTACTGTATGAAGCTCCAGTAATTAAAAACATTAGCAAAAGGCAAACAATATATACTATACTTACTCAAAAGTACTATGAAAACAACACTGTAAAAAACCCAAGTAAATAATGCCAATTAAAACATGCAAATAATGCCAGTTTTTATTTACATTGCTCAATTTGTTGTTGTGTTTAGTAACCTGTTACCTCTTGGGATTTCAGGATGAGTTTCTCCTCTACCTAAAACTATTATTTAGCTGATTGTTACCCTTGTCATGTTTCATGTTCCAACTGTTGAGGTGTGTGTGTGGTGTTTCAATTGATTCCCTGACCCCATGCATATTTCTCTTTGTAAACATGAGATGATTGCATTCAAATATTGCACAATTTAAAAAAAAAATAAAGGGAACAACTCTTTTATGTACAGGTAGGTTCATACAGCTTACAACATCTACAGCTACTTGATCTAAACAGGTACACAACCGTTTAAAAGGTTTGGGTTCGGTAAGTTTTTTAAAAATGTTTTTGACAGAAGTGTCTTGATAAAAAAAATACACTACAGAAATATTATTACAATGTAAAATAACCGTTTTACTATTTTATTATATTTTAAAATGTAATTTATTCCTATGACAGCATCAGCCACTCCAGTTGTCAGTGTCACATAATCCTTCAGAAATCATAATAATATACTGATTTGGTCCTTTCTTATTATTATCAATGTTGAAAACATTTGTGCTTATTAATATTGTTGTGGAAACCTGACACCTTTTTTCACGATTCTTTGATGAATAGAAAGTTTAAACGAACAACATTTGTTTAAAATAGAAATATTAACGTTGTAAATGTCTTTACTGTCACTTTTGATCAATTAATGCTTTCTTGCTAAAAAAAAAAAAAGTATTAATTTTGAGAGCTTGATATATGTCCCTATTCAGCACAAGCTTTAGATGACCCCTCGGTATATGCTTCAAAGCAGACCAATGTCTGCTTTTATACCTATTTTTTTTTTTAGCTCTGTTCCTGATCTTGATGAAGTCAACAAAACAATTTCATATTTGAGATTAGTAAGAGACGTCAGTTTAAGACATTCTGTGCTGCAGGTACAGCTGTCTCTCAACAAGAAGTAATACAGGCCCTCTTTGTGGAAGAGGATCTATTGTTATTACCTTGAGAAGTCAGAGACATTCTTGGTGTAAGGACTGCCAGGCAGCTCCCACCCGAAAATAGCATGATGTTGCTTGTTTTTGTGTGTCAAATAACAACTCCTTCAGGTTATAAAGAAGTATTGGTTGTCAGGAGCCAGTTGAGGAACAGTAGAACACATCAGGTTTGTGCTATACCACTCATGAACAAAAAAAAGAAAAAACTTTTTTCAGTTGTGTTAGAAAATACTTTGTCAAAGACAACCAGCTAAAACAACATCTCTGTTAGATTAAAGTTGTCACTCCTTAGCTTACGCTATTGCTAATAAACTCTGAAAGCTTGTTGGATACATAAAACAGAACTGTGCACTTTTATGGCATTTATGTCATATATTTAGGAAAAAAATACCCTTTATCCGTCTTCTTCCCTCTCTTCATCTCTTTTCCTCTTAGTAACATGGAAGTAAGGCATGACTGGTGTATGGTTTTGACTGAGAGCTGATGCTTTTCCATTACAGGCCTGTTTCAGCACAATGACCGCAGTGTGTACTGCTTTAAACATTGCTGAGCTGACACACTAAAAAAACAAAGTTAGCAGTGTGAACACCCTCCTTCTGCTTTGCCCCTCCTAAATTTAAATGACCCACCAGTGCGACTGCCACATAAGACTCTTCTTCATCAATCTATGCTTATGCATTGAAAATCATATTGGAACTTCTTTTGTATTTAGACATCTACAACCTCAATGACCACCCAAAATATCTCTTTCCTCATGTCCATGGTGATCAAAAGGCTGAAGTGATGCTGAATGTTAAATTACTCCCCAAACTTGCAAACAGGCATGCAGATACATCAAGGTTTCTTTTTTTATCAGACCTGCCCTTTCATGGACAAATACATCTTTTGCTAGGAAATTTTAATCTAAGGAATTGGATTAAAATTGAACTTCTGAGAGTTTTCCAGCCTGTCATTTCCATATTTAGAAAGAAAGTGAGCGAGAGAAAATATAAAGAGCCAGTGATAACATTAGATCTTCAAAAATACATGGGAAATATGTGACGTGAAAATCGTTTTTTGTATATATAGTATATTTGATTTTTTCTATTAAAAATATAGAGATAAAATGTTCTTTTGGGGTATGTATTTAATATGGATTGCACACTATTAATTATTTGCTGTCCATTAAGTATGATATTATTATTTGTTTACTGCTGTTGCATTGATTAATGTATAATAAGCTTTATAATTTTTCCTTATGGTGTGCTGTAGGGGAAGAATCTGCACATACAATTTTCTTTTTTTCCCCTGCAGTGATTCATTCAATGATTCACTTTGTTCATTCATTTCAACATAAAAGTACAGCCTATAGGCAAAAACATGAAAAGACCAGATTGAGCAATGCTATTATCCCTTCACCTTACTAACAGTAAAATATTAGTATACAGTACATACAGGCTATATATTTGTATATATGATGGTGTACATATCCCATTTACAAAAGCCCCACTCGACTATTATATATCCCAAATTTGAGCCGTTTTACCCAGACATACAAAGGGTAAAAAGACAACTGCGTCTCCACAGACCTGGTGGTCTCTCAATATGCCAGTTACAGCTGCAGTAAGCAGATGCTGATGTCACTTAATCATGGGCTGCACATCTTACAATTCGTTTCTCTCTTTTAAAATGCGCTAGAGAATAAAATGGAAAATATGGAGTAAATAAATGCCAGTTAAACCCTCAGCTGCTGTCTTGGCACAAAGAGAGGTCTACATCTTTTGTGTCCATGAATACTTGAGGCCTGTCCCATTATTGCAGACCCCCCGGTCCCGCCTCTGCTTTGGCTCTTGATTGTTTTCCTTTGTCACCACAGTGGTGTCTGGCATGTCAGCACTGTGCCAAGAGTCTCAGCTTGAGTTACTTTTATATCCCTCCCCTTACATCACATATACGTCATTTATAGAGATGCAACTTTTCCAACATGATAAAGGTCCCTCAAAACTTTCCAACAACTGGGATGTAAGTAATCAGTGGGTTCTATGAAGTTAGCGACTAAACAATTGTCATGATAACTAAATAGCTGATGCTTTGAGGATGTCTGTCATGTATACTAGGGTTAAATCTAACTTTTAAACTGAATAAATGTTTAATCCTAGCTCCTGATGTAGTTAAACCAAAAGTTTTATGCTTAGAGGTATGATTTTCCACAAAGTGATACATGAAAAGAAAACTTACCATCTGAGCTAACTGTGTCTCCATGTCCAGGGTATCCTCCCTGTCCTGTGTCTCTGTAATCCACCCAGTTTATACCCTCCAGACTGTCATAGTTGGACGGTGAGTTATCCTGCACTGGTACCACAGTGAAATGGGGCATGTTTTCACCCGTTCAGTGTGAGTATCTATCCCTCTCTTTCTCTTCTTTTGGCAGATAGCACGTTCCCGGCCAGCTGAACTCTCCCTGAAATCTTCAACACATTCCTCTAGTCTTCCCTCACTTCCTCTCAATCTATTAGCATAGTCCCCACCTTCTTCTCCTAGTCCCTCCTCCTGTTCGGACAAATAGAAAGGCTCTGACACTTTGGCCTGTCTCACAGATTCCCCATGCTCTCGCTCTCACAAATGTTTCCCGGTTTAATATGTGAATCACAATCTTGATGAGGAAAATAACTGTTATTAAAATCCAGACCCATTACAGTCTTTGCATAAAAATGGCTTAAAGTAAAACATTAAGGGGCAGTTTCCCGGACAGAGATTAAGCCTAGTCCTAGATTAAGCCCATCTACCAGGAGGCAGGTTTAACTTCAGATTAACATTGTGTTTCAAAGAAGACACATGTGTTACTAGTGTATATATGTATATATACACATTATGTTAAGTCTGTATAAGTGTATGATTTAACTTTCCCGATGGTCTAGTGTTAAAAAAAAATTGCAAAAAAAAAAAAAAATTGCAATATCGAATCGCAATACTTGTAGAATCGCAATTCTTAAAAAAAAAAACAATTTTTTTTTTTTTTTAAAATCGCAATACATGTTGTATCGGCACCCAACTATTGTGATAGTATTAAATCGGGAGATAGATATCGCCCCAGCCCTACTGCCCAGGGGGCCCACTAAATTGAGTAGTTTTGCTATATATTCCCCTACTTTATGAATCAATAGGCTATAGTTGTCACTTTACAGTTACAAAAAGTGGAGAGGAGGACTTAAGTGCAGCAACGGATGATTTATTAACAAAAGAAAACAAAACACAAAGCAAAAACCCACAAGGGGGAAAACACAATAAATGAGACATTAAACAAAACTGAACTTGAAGAACAAACACTGACTCTGAACACGAAGACCATTACACGGAAACTGGGAAAACCTATGACAACGATCCGACAAAGACTGCAAACAAGAGGAGACTTAAAAAGGGAACAAATCAAGAGGGAACAGGTGGAAGAACTCAAACACTAATCAGGTAACAAGGGGGAGGGATCAAACAATAACGAGAGCACATGGCCCAACATAACAAAGACACCCAAGTGCAATACAAGACAGGACAGACACGTGACATTACCCCCTCCCTACGGAGCGGCTACCAGACGCTCCATCAGGCGGGACAGGAGGGACAGACCAGGGCGGGATGGGAGGGACAGACCAGGGCGGGACGGGAGGGACAGACCAGGGCGGGACGGGAGTGACAGACCAGGGTGGGACGGGAGACACCGGCTCAGGAACAGCAGACACCGGCTCAGGAACAGCAGACACCGGCTCAGGAACAGCAGACACCGGCTTAGGAACAGCCACAAGAACTGTAACAGTCACAAGAACAGACACAAACACAGAAACAAACACTGGCTCTGGCGCTGGAACAGGCACTGGCTCTGGAACAGACATTGGCTCCAGCTCTGGAACGGGCACTGGCTCTGCCTCCGGCTCTGGTACGGGCACTGGCTCTGCCTCCGGCTCTGGAACAGCAGACACTGGCTCCGGCCCTGGAACAGCAGACACTGGCTCCGGCCCTGGAACAGCAGACACTGGCTCCGGCCCTGGAACAGACACTGGCTCCGGCCCTGGAACAGACACTGGCTCCGGCCCTGGAACAGACACTGGCTCCGGCCCTGGAACAGACACTGGCTCCGGCCCTGGAACAGACACTGGCTCCGGCCCTGGAACAGAAGACACTGGCTCCGGCTCTGGAACAGGAGACACGGGCATGTCCAGGATCCGAGCCAGACGCTCCAGATAGTCCAGGTCCATGAAGGCAGACGGCACAGGCTCTGCCTCCGGCTCTGGAACGGGTACTGGCTCTGCCTCCGGCTCTGGAACGGGCATTGCCTCTGCCTCCGGCTCTGGAACAGCAGACACTGGCTCCGGCTCTGGAACAGGAGACACTGGCTCCGGCTCTGGAACAGCAGACACTGGCTCCGGCTCTGGAACAGCAGACACGGGCATGTCCAGGATCCGAGCCAGACGCTCCAGATAGTCCAGGTCCATGAAGGCAGACGGAACGTGAACAGTCTCTGACTGGGCAGACGGAACGTGAACAGTCTCTGACTGGGCAGACGGAACGTGAACAGTCTCTGACTGGGCAGACGGAACGTGAACAGTCTCTGACTGGGCAGACGAGACGTGAACAGTCTCTCGCTGGACCGACGTGACGTGAACAGTCTCTCGATGGGCAGACGGGACGTGAACAGTCTCTCGCTGAGCAGAGGCACGTGAATAGTCTCTCGCTGGACCGATGTGACGTGAACAGTCTCTCGCTGGGCAGACGGGACGTGAACAGTCTCTCGCTGGGCAGACGGGACGTGAACAGTCTCTCGCTGGGCAGACGGGACGTGAACAGTCTCTCGCTGGGCAGACGGGACGTGAACAGTCTCTCGCTGGGCAGACGGGACGTGAACAGTCTCTCGCTGGGCAGACGGGACGTGAACAGTCTCTCGCTGGGCAGACGGGACGTGAACAGTCTCTCGCTGGGCAGATGGGACGTGAACAGTCTCTCGCTGGGCAGACGGGACGTGCACAGTCTCTGGCTGGACCGACGTGACGTGAACAGTCTCTCGCTGTGCAGACGGGCGTTTCCTCCTCCTTTTCCGTCCGTGACGGCGAGAAGTAGGCTCTGAGCTGTCCCTCACTGGCCCAGGATCGAAGGGGGGCCAGGATGGAGAGTGGTCGACTCTCGACCCTCTCCTCCTCCTCTACAACATCCACGGGTCCCCGAGAACCTGGCCAGACGCTCCGACTCCTCCCTTTGATGAACCATAAAAGCGAGGGCCTGAAAAATATTAATTCTGCCGGATTCGTTAGAGGACGGAGTCAATCCGTCATGAAAGATAGTGGAAAACTGGGTCGATCCAAATGTAGCGATTGTGTAGTCTGGACAATCCAAGTCATCGTCGTCCATGCAAGCGTCATCATCCATCCAGTCAAAATCATCGTCATCCATGCTGCTGAGTCCTCAAATGGTCGGATCGTTCTGTCACGTTACAGTTACAAAAAGTGGAGAGGAGGACTCAAGTGCAGCAACGGATGATTTATTAACAAAAGAAAACATAACACAAAGCAAAAACCCACAAGGGGGAAAACACAATAAATGAGACATTAAACAAAACTGAACTTGAAGAACAAACACTGACTCTGAACACGAAGACCATCACACGGAAACTGGGAAAACCTATAACAACGATCCGACAAAGACTGCAAACAAGAGGAGACTTAAAAAGGGAACAAATCAAGAGGGAACAGGTGGAAGAACTCAAACACTAATCAGGTAACAAGGGGGAGGGATCAAACAATAACGAGAGCACATGGCCCAACATAACAAAGACACCCAAGTGCAATACAAGACAGTACAGACACGTGACAATAGTATACTACATCGTCAGCTTGTATGCCTGACGCCGGTTTCACTCCCAGAAGCGGCTCTCCGCGCTGCTTCGCTAAGATAGGCGCCTTTTCGACGGACGCGCGTCCAAGCCGCACCATAAATACAAAATAAAACTAAAAAAACACTGTCAATTTCAAAATAAACACCCTGTGCAGACCCCCAATTGTATTGCACACCAATATATCCTTGATAGAAGCCATAGAATGTAAGGTAGAAACCCAAAAATAAAAAAAAACACGTCGGACAGGCAAATCCCGTGGTCTCGCGCATCCATTTGCTTCGCTTCTGAAACGCGCCGCGTCGTGGCTGGTGTAAACACAAGCATTGACTAGAGCGGCCGCGATCTGCTCCGGTAGCCGTGTCGCAGCCGTACTTACGGTACTGATCCACTTTTGCGACACGACTGAAGCGTGGTGTCGCACGCCTCTCCACATTTGTAAGTTGATGGGCGTTCCTCAAGTTTACCGCTATGGGCGTGGTTTTGACCCAGCGGCCAGTCTAGAACAAAGGCCCCTCGAGAGACTACTTCTATTGGATAGACGCGTCGCGTTTGACGGATTCATTTGCATAAAGATGGGCATCGGCCAGCTTTTTGACCCGCAGCATTTTTCCAAATGAAGCGCCGCCTTCCCGGGATGCTTTGCGGGCGCGTTAAAGTCACGTGACGTCACCCATAGGAATAAAGTGGAGTGCGGCGCGACTGAAGTGTCGCACGGACAAGTGGATCAGCACCGTCTTTTACACTGCACACGCATTACGCATTACGGCTGCGACACGGCTACCGGAGCTGATCGCGGCCACTCTAGTCAATAGGCTTGTTTGAGATGCGCCTTGCCTCGCCTGAAATGTAGGCGAGAGTAGGCGGCTGCAGTGAGGGGAGGAGTGAAAAAAGCGCAGGCAAGCCGGACAGTTCTCGCTTCTCGCAGTGGATCTGACACCTGCGAGATCAATGATGGATATCGCGGGATTCACGCTCGTGCACAGTGTTGCTAATAAACTGGATGTAATTTAAGTTCTGTTGCTTTTATATGAAAATAAATATAATGAACAAGACACCCAAAGTACTTGTTATTTAATTCCATTCCAAATAAGTGTTTATCAATAATTTTTTCTTTAATACAGACATAGGCCTCTATGTGTTTTTTATATAATAAAATGACATTGCATAACCCATAGAGATCGCACTGTCTGAGAGTTTGGGAAGATTCACACATAACATACACATAAAACATGATATCCGAATTTTAAAATCAAACAATTTAAAAGAGAACTATACATCACGGTTGTTTAAACCAATCAACATTAAGCTGTGTCGTCAGCAAGTCGTTTCCCATCATGCTTTTGATCAGCGCAGTCGGTGGAGAGCAACTGGGCGCGACTGAAGAATCCGACACGTGCGCCTTGCGCTCGCGAGAGCTTTTTGACACACGTCAGCATGACATCAGAGCAAGGCGGACCGCACTCGGACACATTTGTAACCGGCATGCATTACGCGCTGATCGCCGGTGATCGGTTAAAATCGATGCTCCGTACATTTGTGTAGAGCGAGAACGAGAGTGGGATGAAGAAATTCCTCTTTTATTGTTTGCTGTCCATAACACGACACAAGAATCGCTTGGTTTTAGTCCATCAGAGTTAATTTTCGGTCATTCCGTACGTGGTCCGTTGAAAGTTCTGCAAGAACAGATACTAGGTGATGAGCGTTCTTCTCGGCCAATGAACGTTTTAGGTTATGTTAGTAGTTTTCGTGAGCGTTTGCATACTGCATGGAGCTTGGCGAAGAAGTCACTTGGTGCTGTTCAAGGGAAAATGAAAACGCACTATGATCGTGAGGCCGTAAAACGTTCGTTTCAGATTGGGGACCGGGTTCTTGTTTTATTACCAATACCAGGCTCTCCATTGAAAGCCAAATTTGTCGGCCCTTATGAAATTCAGGCGAAGTTAGGAGAGACTGATTATGTTGTGTATACTTTTAACCGCAGGAGAAAATCAAGGGTGTGTCATGTTAATATGCTCAAGGCTTATGTTGCTCGTGTTGATGTGTCAAATGTGGCCACTGCTGTAACAGTTGTACCTGTGAAGGTCTCTTTGTCTGACTATTCACCTGAGAGTGATGATTTGAAAATGAGTAGAGCTTCGTTTTCGACTGCTCGTTTATTAAATTCTGAAACCTTGAAAAATCTGTCGATCAAATTTTCACTTTTACCCGTTGCTGCTCAAACTGATCTTGGAAATTTGATCCGTGAGTATTCTACATTATTTAATGATTTTCCTACAACAACACATGTCATAGAACATGATATTGATGTTGACTCACATGTACCTGTTAAGCAAAATGCTTACCGAGTTAATCCAGTAAAAAGGAATCTTATGAAACAGGAAACTGAATATCTGCTAGAACATGGGTTGGCAGTTCCCAGTAGTAGTCCCTGGTGTTCGCCGTGTTTGTTGGTCCCTAAGTCAGATGGTTCATCCAGATTCTGTACCGATTATAGGAGGGTCAATGCATTGACAAAACCCGATTCTTTCCCATTGCCTCGTGTCGAAGATTGCGTTGACCGTGTTGGAAATTCTAAATTTGTCACTAAACTTGATCTATTAAAAGGATACTGGCAAGTTCCTCTTACTGAGAAGGCTTCTGAAATTTCTGCTTTCGCTACCCCTGATGCATTCCTTCAATATAAGGTTATGGCGTTTGGACTACGGAATGCTGGTGCGACATTTCAGCGTTTAATGTCTAGAGTGTTACTTGATATTCCTAATTGTGATGCTTACCTTGATGATGTGGTTTGTTATTCGGGTTCTTGGGATGAACATGTACAGCTTCTGGACCGTGTTTTTTGCACGCTTGAAAGATGACAATCTTACATTAAATTTGGCGAAATGTGAATTTGCTTGTGCTACCGTAACCTATCTAGGAAAGGAGGTTGGAAATGGCAAAGTTCGACCCCTTAGCTCTAAAGTTCAAGTTATTTTGGATTTTCCTGTGCCTACGACGAAGAGAGAACTTAGACGTTATTTAGGTATGACTGGCTACTATAGAAGCTTCTGTAGAAACTTTTCGGATGTGGCTAATCCTCTTACAACTTTACTCCGAAAAGGTATTTCTTTTGAATGGACTCCTGAATGTCAGTTTGCTTTTGAAGCGTTGAAAACTCTGTTGTGTAGTGCACCTGTACTTTCCGCCCCTTTTTTTGACAAAGCTTTCAAGTTGGAAGTTGATGCCAGTGGCACAGGTGCCGGTGCAGTCTTAATTTAGGTTGATGATATTGGAATAGAACACCCGATTAGTTTTTTTTTCAAAAAAATTTCTCAAACACCAACTGAATTATAGCACTATAGAAAAGGAAGCTCTGGCGTTGTTACTTGCCATTCAACATTTTGAAGTGTACATTGTGTCCAGTGCACAACCAGTCACTGTGTATACTGACCACAATCCTTTAATCTTTCTTCAACACATGTCGAATGCAAATCACAGGCTCATGCGTTGGGCACTAATTTGTCAAGGTTTTAATTTGAATATTCAGCATAAAAAAGGAGCTGATAACGTGATTGCTGATACGCTTTCACGTATCCATTCTTAAAAACCTTGTTATTTTTAAGGGTGGGGTGTTACAGCTTCTGTCTTTTTAGAAAGTATGTGTTTTCGAGTGTTCTGTTGCAGGAGAAGGTGTGGCTTGCATTCTAGCCAGAAGAGATCCTGATTGGTCTGATCCTGATTGGTCTGGTCCTGGTTGGTCTGATCCTGATTGGTTCCATTGAAAAGGATCACCCCAAACTCTCTAGGGAGGCCGAATGCGTGCCATTTGTTTTGCGCTTACTTGATTATCTCTGTGATTATGTATCTTTTGTGAAACTTGTTTTTGTTGATTTGATTTGTAACTCTTAGGTTATTTTGAAGTACTTTGGCCTTCAGTTATATTATGTAAATATTATTTGTAAACATTTAATTTAGGGGAAGTAGGGAGTGTGACGCCATTGTTTTTTTTTTTTTTGCATATAAGTTTACTCTTTGTTTTGGGTTAAGGAGTTAGGGAAGTTGCGATGTACTTTTTTTTTGTGATTTATCTCTTTTTTCTTTAGGGTATTTAGAGGGTACAAAATTAGTTCATTTTGTTTATTATTTTGGCCTGGTCCACTCCTGAATTTAACCCCTTTGTTTGTTTGTTTATTTGTTTTTGTTTTTTCCCCTTTTCTTCTGTTAATAAATTTATATTTTCATGAACGTTACCTTTGTGAGTGAGCGCACATTCATTTATGTTGCGGCTGGCCCTAGACGGTCGTAACAATATAATATATTGACATTTGGATGTAGTATGTGTATGTAGTTACAGCAATATTGTTTTTAAAAGATAAAAATCTGTGAATATTTAATGTTTATTGTGGTCAACCAGCGTTGCCTGCCTTTGTTAAAGGCCATGTTGCAGGTTAACCACCACTGTCGATTAATGGGTACATAAATCACTCAAGATATGTATATCATTTTTAAAATGTCTCAAAAATGGTCTTAAAGACCAGTTTTTTACGTTTTTGGTATTAACGTTTTTTTTACGCAATTCGGTTATGACGTCACGTTGGGGAGAAGCGGAGGAAAGGTAGTCTCAGCCTAGTATTAGTACTATGGTGACTGACTAGGATGAGGAAGAGGTGGCAAGAGCCAACATGTACAGGTCCTTCTAAAAAAATTTGCATATTGTGATAAAGTTAATTATTTTCCATAATGTAATGATAAAAATTAAACTTTCATATATTTTAGATTCATTGCACACCAACTGAAATATTTCAGGTCTTTTATTGTTTTAACACTGATGATTTTGGCATAGAGCTCAGGAAAACACAAAATTCCTATCTAAAAAAATTAGCATATCATGAAAAGGGTCTCTAAACGAGCTATTAACCTAATCATCTGAATCAACTAATTAACTCTAAACACCTGCAAAAGATTCCTGAGGCTTTTAAAAACTCCCAGCCTGTTTCATTACACAAAACCGCAATCATGGGTAAGACTGCCGACCTGACTGCTGTCCAGAAGGCCATCATTGACACCCTCAAGCAAGAGGGTAAGACACAGAAAGAAATTTCTGAACAAATAGGCTGTTCCCAGAGTGCTGTATCAAAGCACCTCAGTGGGAAGTCTGTGGGAAAGAAAAAGTGTGGCAAAAAACGCTGCACAACGAGAAGAGGTGACCGGACCCTGAGGAAGATTGTGGAGAAGGACCGATTCCAGACCTTGGGGGACCTGCGGAAGCAGTGGACTGAGTCTGGAGTAGAAACATCCAGAGCCACCGTGCACAGGCGTGTGCAGGAAATGGGCTACAGGTGCCGCATTCCCCAGGTCAAGCCACTTTTGAACCAGAAACAGCGGCAGAAGCACCTGACCTGGGCTACAGAGAAGCAGCACTGGACTGTTGCTCAGTGGTCCAAAGTACTTTTTTCGGATGAAAGCAAATTTTGCATGTCATTCGGAAATCAAGGTGCCAGAGTCTGGAGGAAGACTGAGGAGAAGGAAATGCCAAAATGCCTGAAGTCCAGTGTCAAGTACCCACAGTCAGTGATGGTCTGGGGTGCCATGTCAGCTGCTGGTGTTGGTCCACTGTGTTTTATCAAGGGCAGGGTCAATGCAGCTAGCTATCAGGAGATTTTGGAGCACTTCATGCTTCCATCTGATTTCATTTTTCAGCACGACCTGGCACCTGCTCAGTGCCAAAACCACTGGTAAATGGTTTACTGACCATGGTATTACTGTGCTCAATTGGCCTGCCAACTCTCCTGACCTGAACCCCATAGAGAATCTGTGGGATATTGTGAAGAGAAAGTTGAGAGACGCAAGACCCAACACTCTGGATGAGCTTAAGGCCGCTATCGAAGCATCCTGGGCCTCCATAACACCTCAGCAGTGCCACAGGCTGATTGCCTCCATGCCACGCCGCATTGAAGCAGTCATTTCTGCAAAAGGATTCCCGACCAAGTATTGAGTGCATAACTGAACATAATTATTTGAAGGTTGACCTTTTTTGTATTAAAAACACTTCTTTTATTGGTCGGATGAAATATGCTATTTTTTGAGATAGGAATTTTGGGTTTTCATGAGCTGTATGCCAAAATCATCAGTATTAAAACAATAAAAGACCTGAAATATTTCAGTTGGTGTGCAATGAATCTAAAATATATGAAAGTTAAATTTTTATCATTACATTATGGAAAATAATTAACTTTATCACAATATGCAAATTTTTTGAGAAGGACCTGTATGATGGCCCGCAGCCATATAATTTCGAACCTGCCAGACGTGAGAGGGCAAATGAGGAATTGCCAAGAACTGATGGCCGTCAAAGCCAATTAAATGCATGGTCCGAGGAGAATGAGTGGAGAGTTGGTGAAGTGTCCTTGTAAGTCGCTATCATTTAGCAACGCAGCAATGAGCACTGGAGCTAGTCTACGAGCAGCAGTGCACAATAACGACACATATATATATTTTTTTACTGTCATTGAATAGCACAGAGTGAAAAATCTGTCTTTTTATCTAGTGGCAGTGATCATGACGTTAGTTCAGATAAGTACCGGTAACCTTTGTCATAGTGTCGTTGAGTACTGGGAAACTTTGTCTTCGTCATCTAGAAATAGAAGGCATCATGCTAGCTATATGGGCATTTCTAAGCGTTTATCTCTTCCTCCGGTGAAAATGTTGTTGTAAACGGTAGCCGCCGCGTGTCTGTCGCTGTGTTTGGCAGGTGCTTGTGTGGGCGGTATAGAGAGAGATAGGCAGACAGCCAGATAGCATAACGTTAGCATAGATAGCTAGCAGCTAGATAGATAAATAGATAGAAATATATAGTAGGTAGATTGACAACGTAGAGTTGGTCACACGTCAGAGGCGCCCGCGCCATTGGATGTGCAGTTGCCACATATACTAGCCTATCTATCTATATCTATATATTTGTCTGTCTATATATATCTAGTCTATCTATCTATCTATCTATATCTATGTATTTATCTATTTATCTATAGTCTGCGCTATCTGAATACTCTCGTCTACTACTCGTCTCTCTAGTCACTCTCAATGCTCAAGGCAGGCTTTGGTAAATTCTCTCCCCAAGCTGACGTAATGCAATGCATTGTGGGGGAAAGGAGAATCGTTGCAAACCGCTATAAGATAGTACCTACTTTTTCATATTATAATACGTTTTGTGATACCCAACAACATAAAATACAATGGATAACAGTTTAAATGTTTATTACCAACAAGCAAATTGCACAAATTTGTTGAAAAATTAACCCTGCAACACGGCCTTTAACATATTTTCTGGCTAACTTTACCTTGGTTAAAGACCGTTTTGCAGTTGTTTTGAAGTATTTTTGTGTTCTTAAACGTGTATGTTATTTAAGGGTTATCACATAATGTTCACTATGGTTTCACAAGGACAGGAGACTTGCAGGAAACAGGTGATTGTCTTAAAAAGCCATTGCAAACAAGTAAAGTGTAAAATTGCATTCATCTTAATGTTTACAATGCTTATGCACTTATTACTATATAAATGAATTCATAATATATTTTATAGTCCTGTTATATCTTAAATCCCCCAAAATGTCAGGTTGTGCAAAATGACCGCACAAATGAACCTACTAAAATACTAATTTAAATGGTGTTTTAAGAATAAAAAAATAAAAATAAAATTCAGTGGCATCATTTTAACCGTTCATATAAACAAATTTTATACATTTCAGTAGATTTATAGCTGTTGAGATAATTGAAAACCTTTTGTCAAGCAATTTGCATGTCAGAATGGCACAACTGCAAACATGGCTCTCTTATTATGGTAATTACAGTATGCATGATAATGCATTGTCCAGAGGAGCCTTAATGATCCTTGTAGATCTCTATCAAATACTGGTAAAAACTGCTTTCAAGTATGATGGTAAACTTTCAGGTGAATTTAAACACTTAGAAATGTTCACAACTGAAACTTGTTTAAATACAATGTTCATGACACAAAAATATACATTACATCAGTTTTGAAAAGATTTAAAAAACATTTATTTGTTTATTTGTCAATGATCTATATATATATATATACACTATATATATATATATATATATATATATATATATATATATATATATATATATATATACATACATACATATATACACACACTTTTGCACTGATTTAGCACAAAGGGATTTATAAATGTCTAATAAACTGCACGTCAAGCATGTTGTCTGTCCTTTCCTCTATGTTGTTCTTGTACTGTCCGACACAGAGAGCAGAAATATGCTCAAGTCAGGAGCAATCTAAATAGAACTAAACATTTTGTGCTAATCATACTTAGGTGTATCTGCACTTTTTCACAAAGACCAACACTGGGAAGTTTAATGTTTATTAAAAATAAGGAGCAAGTAAAGTCTTGCAAAATCCAAGGAGCTGAGACTGAAGGTGAGGGTACAGCGTCAGTGCAGGAGTCTTCAGGATCTACTGAATCCCCTTTGTGCTTCTTGTGTTGAAAGAGATAAAGGAAACAAAAACGGGATAAATTGTATATAGTAGTCTGTATATAATCCAGTTATGGTATTTATAACAACCCATTTAGCCTAGTGTGATTTGATCTAGAAAATGGCTTGCTGACGTTTTAAGCATGGTTTTTAATCTTACTTATAAACTTCCATCTCCCTTTCCCATCAATACAAATCAGCTGAGCTGAAACATAATAGACAGGTAATAGTCAACAGAAACACAATGAATAAAAAACTCCAACCATACGTTTTTGCTTACTCAAATATGAAATCTAAAATAAGGATTTTTTCCCGTTATTGCACATTTAATATGGAATGAAACCGATATTCTCATTTTATCAATTACAACTATCACACTCACCAATGTTATATTTAACCCCTGTTTAGAAGTAGCTCCCTCTTATTACACAACAAAGGATAAACATGCATTAATAAAACGGGTTTAACCATTAATAGGCTGTTCGTGGTTTGTTATGCGGTATTAACTTTATCCAATGACCTTTATTTTACCTGATAACGTCCTCTAAAACTACTAATTTAGAGAGCAATAATCAACTAGCATGCTTTAATACATAAGTTAATTTGATTCAGATGTACTGATAATATACAATCTTATTCTTTAAACGTCTTACCTTTTAAAAGTGCATCACAAACGGTCTGTTCTCTGCTGTAACTCTACTGCGCTGCTGCTACTTCAGGGAACTATTGAGAGGCTCCGCGAGCCGCCATTGCAGTAAAAAAAACGTTCCATTGAAGTCAATGGAGTTGTCGCAACTCTCACTCTATATGGCTCTGGTCAATGCTTGCATTCACACCAGCCGCGACGCGGCGCGTTTCAGAAGCGTCCCAGAAGCGGCTCTCCGCGCTGCTTCGCTAAAGATAGGCGCCTAGTCTATTTTCGACGGACGCGCGTCCAAGCCGCACTGTAAATACAAAATAAAAGTAAAAAAACACTGTCAATTTCAAAATAAACACCCTGTGCAGACTCCCAATTGTATTGCACACCAATATATCCTTGATAGAAGCCATAGACTGTAAGGTAGAAACCCAAAAATCAAGAAAAACCATGTCGGACAGGCTCACGTGGTCTCACGCATCGAGTCGCTTTGCTTCTGAAATGCTCCTGGTGTGACGGTGCAGATCCACTTGTCCGTGCGACAATTCTGTTGCGCCGCGCTCCACTTTATTCCTATGGGTGACTTCACGCGACTTTAACGCGCCCGCAAAGCATCCCGGGAAGGCGGCGCTTCATTTGGAAAAATGCTGCGTGTCAAAAAGCTGGCCGATGCCCATCTTTATGCAAATGAATTCCGTTGAACGCGACGCGACTATCCAATAGAAGCAGAGCATATGTAGACGGGGGGAAGTCTCTCGCAGGTCCTCTGTTCTCGACTGGCCGCTGGCTCAAAACCACACCCATAGCGGTAAACTTGAGGAACGCCCATCAAAGTACAAATGTGGGGAGGCGTCGCGGCACCACGCTACAGTCATGTCGCAAAAGTGGATCTCTACCGTGAGTTGGCACCGCGTGGAGGACAGAATAAAACTTTGTCGCAGCCGTAATGCGCCGCAGACGTGTGCAGTGTAAATAAGGGGTTAGGGGTCACACTGCACGCATTAGCAGAGCGTATAGCAGCGCATATTTTTTTCGGCGTCCATGTTAACAGAGCATTCACACCGCACGCAGAGGTGGCGCGGGGGCGCGTAGCAGGAGCAGAGCAGGAGCAACAGTGCCGCGATAGTTTCGGCGCCCAGTCTATTTTTGCCGCGCCGCTTACGCTGAATTAAAGTGACAATGCATTGATCATGGTCAAAATACACAGCAGTTTTACCCAAAAATCGCATTGATGATAGGCTACTATTGTGTTTTAAACAGTCAGTCATAAATGTGCCGTTTATGTTCGATATTACTTGCAATTTATAATATTGAGATTGCACCCAGTGTTTGATTGTGCATATGTATGTGTGATCGTTACATTAGTATTTGAAACTCTTGTTATTTCGAGTTTAAGGACGCGATCTTTATGACTATGTGCAGTTCATTTAAATTACCTCAGATTTGGTTTCGGTTTTGAATGTTATGCCATTTCTGACCACCTGGTGGTGGTGTTGCATAATCCTTTAGGTGTTGCACACTCACCTAAAGGATTATTAGGAACACCTGTTCAATTTCTCATTAATGCAATTATCTAATCAACCAATCACATGGCAGTTGCTTAAATGCATTTAGGGGTGTGGTCCTGGTCAAGACAATCTCCTGAACTCCAAACTGAATGTCAGAATGGGAAAGAAAGGTGATTTAAGCAATTTTGAGCATGGCATGGTTGTTGGTGCCAGACGGGCCGGTCTGAGTATTTCACAATCTGCTCAGTTACTGGGATTTTCACGCACAACCATTTCTAGGGTTTACAATGAATGGTGTGAAAAAATGCCACGGCCTACCTGAGCATTGTTTCTGACCATTTCCATCCCTTTATGGCCAACATGTACCCATCCTCTGATGGCTACTTCCAGCAGGATAATGCACCATGTCACAAAGCTTGAATCATTTCAAATTGGTTTCTTGAACATGACAATGAGTTCACTGTACTAAAATGGCCCCCACAGTCACCAGATCTCAACCCAATAGAGCATCTTTGGGATGTGGTGGAACGGGAGCTTTGTGCCCTGGATGTGCATCCCACAAATCTCCATCAACTGCAAGATGCTATCCTATCAATATGGGCCAACATTTCTAAAGAATGCTTTCAGCACCTTGTTGAATCAATGCCACGTAGAATTAAGGCAGTTCTGCAGGCGAAAGGGGGTCAAACACAGTATTAGTATGGTGTTCCTAAAGGATTATTAGGAACACCATACTAATACTGTGTTTGCCCCCCTTTCGCCTTCAGAACTGCCTTAATTCTACGTGGCATCGGTTTAACATCTCATCCGAAAGACATACAATCATGCGTTGTGGTCGTGTCTAGGCGCAGGTCCACCATCTGATCTGGATACGGCCTGGATCCGGCTGACTACATCATGTGTAATGGTCGTGTCTAGGCGCAGGTACACCGTCTGATGTGGATACGACCCAGATCCAGCTGACTACAGTAAACCTTGGAATAAGCATAGACTAACATTAGCGTAGAAGCCATTCTTCTTATGATGTAACAAGTATATCAGGTGTGACTGTGCGCTCACACCAGACGCGAATTGAGCATCAAATTCGCGCCTGCCGCGTCTAGTTATACGCGTGTACACTTTGAATCCATTCGCGCGTCAAGAGCGAAATTGACGCGCGTAAAAAAAAATGTTTGAGGCGAAATTTACGAAATTTAAAGTCACGCACGCGAAATCTGCTGGCGGCCATCTTTTTACAAGACGGCTAATGTTGATCGAGCATTCATCGAGAAAGTCACCGCTCTGTATTTGCTCTGGAGAGCAGAACAGCGGCGTAGGGATAATCGTCGCCGTATTTGGGTCCGCCAGACCCTTCGGAGGTGAACCCAGTTTGGCGAGTTTCACCATTTGCTCCAGGAACTGCGCCTGGATGACGGCCGCTTTCAGCGGTACTTCCGCCTGTCCCGCGCCCAGTTTGATAACCTGTTGTCCCGCATCGGAGCGAGGATCACCCTCGCCCGCCTAATCTGTAATTTATTTTTGTTTTGATGATAAATGGAGCCAGCCTAGGCTACTACAAAAGTGATTAAACTGTCCTGTGATTTTCTTCCCTCACACACCACTGTCCAGACACGAACTATGTTCTTGCAGTAAAGTATGTTGGTTCTCTTTACAGTATAATAATAATAATAATAATAATAATAATAATGTTTCATATAATCTAGCTTAGATATGGAATAAATACCATACAAAATTAATATGTCATATATTAAAATCAAGTTTTTATGTGATAAAATATTTACTTCACCACGTGACAGCAGCAAGCTGGCTCCTGATTGGTTAACGTGGCACGAATTGATGCAGAAGTTCAGATTTTTCAACTCGGGCGGCAGACTCGAATTCTCGTCTTTGCATTGACTTAACATTAAAATCACTTGCGCTAGACGCTCTATTCGCGTCCGGTGTGAACACATCATTATAGGAAGTGTTCCCGGTTCCGACTGACCTACTGTAGTTTATGCAGCCTAACATAGTTAACCTACTTGTCTAACATAGTTTTACTGTAAATTGAGAAAATATCAATGTTTCCATATGGCAACGCTGTACCACTATGGAAAAACAGGTACAGTATGTTGCCGTATGGCAACGCTATGTACCACAGTGGAATTTCAGTAATGCATTTCCCCATTGGGATTTTTTATAGATGTAGCATCAACAATATGATTGCAGTTATTTATTCATTTGACGTGTTTATTGTAGTAAAGTTGTAGATGTATAAATAACAAAATGACTTCTTTTCAGAAAATGTAGGCTACAGCAATATTTTACGGAAAGGGCAATAGGAAGAGTGCAGAGTTAGCTCTTCCATGTAATGAGAGTGAGGATGAGTTAGCCAAATGATAGGGATCTACTTATTTTTGGTTTGCATGAGTTTCCAAGTATATAAATCTATCCATTTCTAAAATAAATACGCATTTAAATGGAAAAGAAAAATTACTTTTTTGACCATTTTCCATTGTGGTACAGAGTTGCCATATATAGGCTATAAACGTTTCCTGAACTCTTTAAAAGTAACAAAAAATGTAAAGGATTAAATTTGTATAAAATAAGATAAAAAGTTAAATTATTTCCAATAAACAACTGATCAGTATGTGATTAATTCACACAGTCACATTTCATTTACATCACAAAACGGGACAATATCACATATAGGCTATAGTGCAATAAATCAGATGACAAATTAATGAATTTGTCCCAAATTTGTCAAATATCAAAATCTAATCAAAAGAATCACACAGCTTTAAGTGCATAACAACCATGAACCAACATGAAAAGCTGTGGGCCCACAGTTGTAGGCCTGAGACGTTGCTTGGGTAGTGGCCTGAGAAACAGTAAACTGGCCTCTTTACCCTCCTGAGCGAGGAAAATAAACTCAAATGAAGGTAGGCCAACCTGCAGCAATAGTAGGTCTCCGGGGAAACTTTCTGCAGTGCGCGCTCTCTTGCAGCTAGCAAACTCCCGATACCCGGTCCTCACACATATCAACAAACCGCCAATAAAGTGAGTTTCTTCAGTATTTGAGTCTGTCCCCAGTTATCTAATAACTTGAAACACTGTGTATTTGCGATCTGAACCGCAAAATAATGAAGAAAGGCCGCGATGTCGAGCGAACATACACACAAAACAAATTAACACTCATTCTAAACTTGTGTGCCTTATATACGTTACTGTGCACAATACAGTGTTTTGATTCTATGAATTTCTATGAATTATCCATTAAACAACTTTTCGTTACCGCAATCTCGCAGCGTCTCTTTCCGATCAGCTGAACTTGTTAATCTCTCTCGTCTCCTCCAGAACAACCACTCACCTTACACAAAACCTCAGTGAGGGCCCGACCCTCATAAACCAATAAAATAAAGAAACACTTAACTTGTTTGTTAATACCACGTTTTTCACATGTGTAAGCCTATATCAATCAAACTTGATCGACATTCTTAAAAGAACACACACACATTTATACATCAAAATTGAGATGTAGCCTATATTTCATTCACATTTTAGCTCTGGATTAGAACCAAACAAAAACAAATAAATTGAAATAAACGCATTACCTGAAGAATTGTATTCTACTGGGTTACACTTGTATATCAATAATATTAAATCTAAATGTAATGCAGCATTGTTAAAGGTAGATCAATACGTAATTTAAACTACTGCACTGTAGATGTCGCTAATGTTCTTCTATTAAAGTCAACACTTGACTATTGCTTACTTCTTCCAGCAACCACAAGAGGGCGTTGTTTGCTCAATGGTGTATATCGTACCGTAAACTTTGAAGCATGCACGCAAATGAAGTGTGACACTCTTATTATTTCACAATAGATCAAATCATATTTCTCGACAATTTTTATTGGAAAATTTGGTTAGTCTCCTACTGGACCTAATTCATTTTTTAGGCTGATTTTATAAAGTGCATATTCTCAGGAAGTAGGCCCTACGTATGGTTGGTTCTATGCTGTTGTCTGCCGTTTTCAGACTAGTAGATCGTTTGCTTTGTTCCGAAACAGGGACTTAATTTGTTACAATGTTGCAGCTGACGCAAACACTCGATTCACGCTCTGACTAATTAATATATTTAATTAAAATTATATATAATTTATAATGCAGTAATAGTGGGAATTGAGGCTTCGTCGGGACAGCATTCTTGCAATGCACGGAGTCAAGTCAAGTCACATTTGTTTCAAAGCAGCTTTACAGAGGAACAGGAAAATAATGCAAAAAAGTTTGTTTCCAGAAGAAAATACCCAGCTAACAGTGACAACGTAGTCAGTTAGTCGTCATTTGGTCAGTGTGACATTACTTTGTGAGGAAGTCGTGATGAAGTTCCATTTTTTATTTTTTTATCTTGGGCTGGCTAACGTTCCAGAAACGTTGTGGGCCGGTCCTCAAAAGACGGCGCTAGTTTATCCCATGGAGAACGTTGTAGAGACGTGGTCGGTGGTCCACTGGTCTCCAGATAACTTTCCAGAAAATTGCATTACAAGACAGTATTATCCTAGTGATAGGCCTATATGCCATTTGGATATTATATTGAACATTTACTTAATTCATCAAAGTTATCAAGAGACCAGTGGACCTACAGCTTTACAGAGATAACAGGAAAATAATGCAAAAAAGTTTGTTTCCAGAAGAAAAGAGTCTACAGTGTTCTCCTTGGGATAAACTAGCGACCTCTTTGGGACGTGCCCACAACGTTTCTGGAACGTTAGACAAAAAAAAAAAAAAAAAAGGAACTTACCACGACGTCCTCACAACGTTGTCATAAACGTAATATATATATATATATATATATATATATATATATATATATATATATATATATATATATATATATATATATATATATATGTATGTGTATATGTAGGCTATATATGTATATGTATGTATAATATTATTATTAAGGAGGTTAAGTGTTCGTAAATACAAAGCAAAATCTTAAATTATAAAAGTGCCACTTCACGTGGAGGAGTGGCATTTTGCACATATGAGCGGGTGGTAGAACTTCAAAGTGAGTTTTAAATTCATGAGATTTTTATTCATGTTGCATAATGTGTTAATTCTAGATGTTTATTGATGTAAATGCTGCTTGACTGACTGGGCGTGCGCGTTGAACATGCGAGTCGCTTTCAAACACCGGAACGGTGCAGAGTTGCCATGGAAACGACGCAGCACCACTGCAACTGACAAGCAGCAAAACTCCCTCTCTCGCTGTTGTTTTTGTGGTATACTGAATAATAATATAATAATCCTCACTAAAATTAACAGATGATAAGTGCATAATTAATATCACTATCAGCTTTCTAATTGTTTTCATTTGTTTCTGCTAAGTGACTATTTGCAGATTTATATTCGATTTATATTATTATCATCATTATTGTTTTCATTTAAATACTTGTTGCAAATATTTTGGGTTCTATAATAAGCACAATTGCTTCGAATTAATTCAATATATTGTTATAGTCAAAGCCAGTATACGGAAAGCCTGTTCACTCCCTATTCATCCTTTGCAGTCACGTGACTACCATGGATCCCTGGCGGGCAACAAACGCTGAAAAAACCAGTAGCACCTCAATGCAGTACATGAGATCCACGGGGAGGAGTTGGATCAAGATCCATGGGGTGGAGATGGGTAGGATTAGGGTTGGGTTTACGGATTAGGGGTGGGTTTAGGGATCAGGGGGCGGAGTTGGGTAGGTTTAGGTGTATGTAAGGTGGGAGGAGTCGGATCTGGATCCGACTCCTCCCCGTGGATTTCATGTTCCGCAGTGAAAACCATCTCGAAAAAACGGCAAATTTCCAATACTAGCCTACAATCAATTATATAGTGAGGCTATTTTGTTTCCATAGCACATTAACAAAACGTTTAATGACACTAATAACACTAAAAACAATACAATTACTAAATATTAATAATATCACTAAAATGACGAAACGATCCCGAGCTCTATATCATTTTAGTGATATTATTAATATTTAGTAATTGTATTGTTTTTAGGGTTATTAGTGTCATTAAACATTTTGTTAATGTGCTATGGAAACAAAATAGCAGTCTTTAGTTCATAAGCGCGTTTACATGCACGGTCTTAACCCGATTATGCTGAATAATAGTGCATCCAATCATACAACAACTATCTGGCATGTCGTTTACACCTCAAAACACCAACTTTTGTATATTAAAACTGGCGACGTCCTGGCAAGATCCTTGATTAGTTTACTGGATTTCCTTGCTAGAGAACGACGTTCTTGCCCGCCAGCCAGCACTTGTGACGTCACGTGCAAAGTATGAATTAAGCCCTATTGTACCGAATTTTGGTTGTAGTTTCACCAGAGTTCCACTGGGGGGCGATCACCCTGAGTGCAAAATGAATGGGAGTCTATAGACCCTTTTACAGCCCACGTGATCAAATAGTTGCGCGTGCATTTTGGCAACGGAAGTGGTGTTGTTTCCCACTGGCTCTAACATGTTAGCAACTCCGAAAGCTTATCAAAACGGTTTTCCAGCATCAAAATGTCTGGTTGTTACGTTTACGGTTGCACTAATCAATATTCCACCGAGGGGCTTAAGTTTCATAGGATTCCGACAGGATCACGGCCGTTTCAGAAGAACCGGCGAGCCTGTGGCTGCAGGCGATTAAACGTGTTGACACGCTGCTGATTCTCGCCATACTTCCGTTGCCAATATGCGCGCGCATACGTGGCCACGTCATCATTGTGTACAAACAGTAAAAGGGTCTATGGAGCTAGTCGGCTAAATTTGTCTCTTTCACCCGATTGCCATTGAGAAATCTCAGATTTGATTGCAGATTTTGCAAGTTCAACATGGGTTATATGTCGAAAGTTGAATGAACGAGTACTTATGTCCTTTCGATTTCTTACAGGTTAAGTTGTTGTTGCCTATTACACGCTAGCATTCTGCTAATGAACGCTGATTGGTCAGTGAAGGACTGATTACGACCAGAGATACCGCTTGATGGCATCGTGGCATCCGAAGCAGGACCAGAATGTGTGTGTGTATTTTCGGCGTGGTCTTTTAAAACAACAAAACAAAAACTCTTCTAGCGCGTGTATTTACCTGTGTCAGCGCGGTGTTGTCGATGAAAAGAAAGTGCAGAGCGCGAAAGCACCATAGTGACTGAAGGATTGCCGTAAAGCAGTATCTCTTGTGGAACGATGTGTATGACGTCATTGACATTTTAAAAGACTTTTTAAAGCAAATGAGTGACTCTAAAAAATCTAACACCCAGCAATGAGTAATTTCTTAGCATCCCCTTTCGAATACAACATTCACATTACTAGACAAAAAAATTATATCCTGAGAAAAGTGGATTTTTAGGGGTATAGCTCCATTGCCCTCCATTCATTCTGCACTCGTCCTGTGAGCGCACTCATATGGAACCAGAGTGGAACTGCAACCAGTTCAGAAGCCGGAAGTTTACTGCGAGTGAAACTTCTCCCCATATTAGACATTCACTGGTTATAGCTAAAGGTGCACGGTTGTGATTGGTTATACGTGCGTGCCGAGTGTATATTTGTAGGAGTTCTTCTCGCGATACGCTTCAAGCAACGCTGATGAAGCATCGCTTGGACGTGTGTTAATTAATTTCATCCTTTACAGGTATCAAATGCATAAAATGCACACCATCGTTGTTCTTATAGCCTCAAGGACTGTTCACTGCATTAATTGTTTCCCGATGCATATGAGAGTGTTATGTCTGTAAACTCTGTTTAGTGCTGTGCACATGGTAGCAAACGTGCCGCGATTAGCGTGTCTCCGGCCTTATGAGTTTATTTCGTGCTGTTTCACTGTTAGTGTGAGTATGTATATGACGTCATGAGTAGGCTATATAGTCGAGTGAACTTGGATGTAGGTTACATGGCATGAACAGAATAGGCTCTATGCACGATCGCTTCCGTGTTTTGTCTCAGCCCGCCCAGTTACATCCGGTGCTGCGTCAGAAGCTGGTTTTGCATTAGGTGAAGATAATGGCAAATTACACTCGCTGTTTACAAAAACTTCCTGCGGTTAACGTGAATGATGTTAACAACACTGTGAGGCAGTTAGCTGTCACACATAAGAGTAAGAAAGAGAAGGGCTTTAAATTATATATTTCGAACTACATCGACAACTTTGAGGGTGAGTATTCTCTCATATCGTGCGAAATCCGACTAGCGAATCAGATTCTAAAATCGTTGTCTCCATTTCTGAGAAAATTAATTTTATTAAAATTTTGCCGCAATACACTTCGCTATAGAACGCGCTATGCGGAAGTAAAGACGCTGGCTGAGATCCTACCGGAAATACGTCAGCAGCGTTTGTGCATAGAGCGTATTTGAGTGGTTAACGTTACATGACCATCATGTCATTTAAAGCTTTGTGTAAACGTATGAAACTATGAACATGTTGATGTGGCTACATTTGTATTTGATTCACGATAAAGCAACGCTGATGAAGCATCGCTTGGACTTGTTAATTAATATTATCCTATACAGGAGTATGACATTTTCACTACTTTCAGGTGAGTTTTGTCTGAAAATAGTCTAAAATCTCACACACACACAAAATCACACAAATGATACACACAACGGTTCCTGGCCGTTTTCTTACGTGTTATTGACACACATCTGTTGAATATTTACTTTATAGAACTATTAGGCCTTGTCCACAGGGACACCGGTAGGCTATTTTTATAACCGTGATTTTTTTTCGCGGTTCGGCCGTTCGTCCACACGGAAACGCAGTATCAGGACAGGTCACTGAGCTGCCAGGGTGAGGATTTTCAGAAACGCCGGTTGCAGTGTTGTCGTGTAGACGGTAAAACCGGGGTTTTTGCCTTGCAACGTCAGAGTGTGCGCCATTATCCGCTGTGTTTGACGTTACCCCGGATTTCCACCAACTGCGGGACGGCTGCGGATCGGCTCCGCTGCGTGTCGGCTCCGTGCTGCACCGTCCTCAATACCTACCAGATCCGGATTTGTTGCGGAAAAGCTGCGGCCATGACTGAAGTCACGAGGACACACAATATCTCGCGAATTTAGTATGATCGCGCGATATAACAGGATGTAGTTTCTAAACAGAACTACAAAACCAACAGTTTGTTTCCATCCAGATTAGTAGAGGGGAAACAACTCTGTGCTGACCTGCTGAACTCCCTTTGGAGATTATATATTATATAATCAACTTATAAAAAGCTAAATGTTTATTTTGGGTTCCTTTTTGAATGTATTGGGAAAGTAGTAGCATGCGGCAAAAATAGAAACTCTGCCCCCCAATTTCCACCAACTGCGGAACGGCTGCGGATCCGCTCCGGAACGGCGGCGGAGTCAGGTTTCCATTAAAGTCAATGTGTGCATTTTTTTTTTTTAACGCAGGAAAAACGTTAGTATCTCAACCATTTTCAGAAGCTTTAGGCTAACCTAAGCTCTTGTTTATAAAAGTTTGGGCTTTTAATCACATATTTATGTGTAGGTCAGATTTTTTGTTAGTTTAATGTTTTGCTGGCAGTTGAATGGGTGATTGAAGTTGGCTAATTTTGTTAGTAAGTACTAAGTTAGTAAGTAAAACCTCAAACATACACTAATGTTCAAAAGTTTGGTGTTGGTACAATTTTTTATGTCTTTGAAAGAAGTCTCTAATGCTCACCAAGACTGCATTTATTTGATTAAAAATACAGTTTTCTATATGAATATATTGTAAAATACAATTTATTCCTGTAATCAAAGCTGGATTTTCGGCATCATTGCTCCAGTCTTCAGTGTAACACGATCCTTCAGAAATCATTCTAATATGATGCTCAAGAAACTTTTCTGATTATTATCAATGTTGAAAACAGTTGTGCTGCTTCATGTTTTTGTGTAAACTACAATTCAAACATTAGGGCTCAAGAATGCATTAAATTGATCAAAAGTGACAGTAAAGACTTTTATAATGATATAAGATTTTTTAACTTTCAAACTTTTCTTTTAACTTTGTATTGTGTGTGTATTTGTATAAAGGCATCATGGTTTACACAAAAATCTGAAGCAGCATAACTGTTTTCAACACTGAATCAGAAATGTTTTTTGAGCCTCAAATCATCATAGAATGATTTCTAAAGGATCATGTGACACTGAAGACTGATGTAATGATGCTGCAAATTTAGCTTTGATCACAGGAATAAGTTACATTTTAACATATTCGCATAGAAAACAGTTATTTTAAATTGTAATAATTTCACAATATTACAGTTTTCACTGCATTTCAAATCAATCAAATAAATGCAGCCTTGGTGAGCATAAATGACTTTCAAAACATTAATAAAGTACTCCTCTGTTTTAGCTGCCTAAGAAGGACGATGAAGTGACAGTGCAGCTCGGGATAAGGAAGAGGAGGAGGAACACGTAAGTTAGACAGTTTTCTTATACCTTTATAACAAAAAGATATAAACCTGGGCCCGTATTCATAAAGATTCTAAGAATCCTCTCAGAAAACTCTTAATTTAGCTTAAAAACTTTTATGTAGGAGTCTTAGCTTAAGAGCGATTCGGGACCGATCTGAGAGCAACTCTGAGTAAGGAAAAGACAAAAACTTTTATCTTAGTGAGGAGGCGGGGTTGACCCCTTTGCTATGTATGACACAATCTTTTGAAGACTGTGATTGGTTGGTTGTCCAAGAAGGGAAAAAAGAGTGATTTTAAGTATAGGGTCTATTCTAAGCCTTCACTTTGAAATTACATGCTTAATTTTTCCTATTTGACCGTTCTCTCTCTCACGCACACACACACACACACACACACACACACACACACACACACACACACACACACACACACACACACACACACACACACACACACACACACACATTATATATGTGTATATAAATCCTTTTTTTTATTTACCATGCTGTTAATTTCCTATAAGGTATTTGATTGGCTTAGAATGATAAAAATTGTTCCACTCTTTCCAATTACACTGATTGCTGGCATGTCTATTTAAGTGGTGGTTTGAATGTTGGTTTTAATGTAACAAACATGGAATCAAAACCAAGAAGGATGAGAAAGCCCAACTGGACAGAGGAACAGTGTTTAATTCAATTCAATTCAATTCAAATTTATTTGTATAGCGCTTTTCACAATACATATTGTTTCAAAGCAGCTTTACAGAAAGTGCATTTCAGAAATGTACATAGAAAAAATATAGTTAGTTAATCATGTATTAATTTTTATGTTTACTGTTAGCCCATTTAGTGGATGAACACAAGGCCATCCTTAAAGGAAAATTCGGGCTGGGTGTCAATCTATAGCGTCTTATTAACTCACTGTCATCCATTGTCTGCAACTAATTTCTTCTCCCTCTTCATCTTTCTGCCATTTTCTCCTCTGCTAAAGAAACTCTTAAGCCTCTTAAAAGTCCTCGTCCGTACTCCTAACAATTTTGACCTTAAGACCTCTTTTAAGGGTTAAGATGCTTTCTGAATTACTTTTTTCTTTACTAGGATTTGTTCTTTAATTTTAAGAGTAAACGCCCACATTTCTAAGAATTTTCTTAGAATTTTGTCACTAGGAGCTACTCTTTGCATTAAGATTCTTTATGAATACGGGCCCTGATTACAATAATATGGTACAATTTATTTTTCAGCTTCCAGTGAATATATAGATAGAGACCCTCCAACCTAGTCTTGCCTCAGAAGACCCTGCTCTCTGCTGGTGGGGTAAGAGAGACTCTTCCTCTTCTCTCACAGCTCTTCATCATCTCCCTCTGCCTCCTCAACACTTTCTGAAAGAGTGTTTCCCACAGCTGGGACACAGTCAGGAATGAGACATCTCAGATTCTCTGAGAAAGATAGATTTATTTATTTAGTTCGTTTAGGACTATAGATCTTTGGTAATTGTCACATTGTTCAGGTTTTGCTACTGGTAGTGAATCAATCAAGCACATCACCACCAGACATCAGGAGCCTCACAGGACACTCAGGAAACAATTTAACCTATTTCTGCAAATAAAATTAATAATAAAGAAACTGCTGAATCTTTTTTTTTTTTCCTTTTTTTTATGTCTTTGTTTTTGCGCCAAATTAAAGAGAGTACTGTCTATAAGAGTATTAAGTATCAGTGATTAAAAAGCATTATTTAACTACACCCATCCCTAATAAGACACTTTTTTTTCAATAAAAATAGTAACATTATTCATTGATTGTGATTTTGATTAATTAATTGACGTGTTAAATTTCTGTATTCATAACTTGATAACACTTTACATGGGTAAAAATCGTTAATGTTCAAAATGTATTGGCTTAGTAAGTGTACAAAGTAACACTGAATAAATGCTGATTTAATAAATTAATGCAGTATGGTTTTGGGCAATTTTCTATTTAGAATTTAATAGGGGTTTGTATTGGTTTCCATTACGTATTAATGCCTAAATGTATTAACTGAAAACAATACACAATTCCCTATTAGAAATTATAAGGTTTTACAGCAGAGAATGAAATGTTTGAGTTTATCAGTTCTATGCTGATTTCAAGGTTATAGATCAAGCACATCTTAATTCCCAGGACTAAAGGTGAGAATTATATTAAAAATAAATGCGGAGGACCTGCCACACTCCAGCAACTTAACACTATAACGTCGCCACAACGAATACAGGAATCACAAAGTTACGTTACTGGAACGTTATTTGGGACTTCGCACCGTCTAATATGATCCTTTGATGTTACGTACTCGCAACATGCCAATTTGGTCATTAAGACGTAGGCTACTCATCACATTCTTACAACGTATCATCACTATTACGTCGCCACGACGAATACAGGAATCACAAAGCTACGTTGCTGGAATGTTATTTGGCACGTTGCACCGACTAGTCCTTTGTGACATGGGCTACTCGCAACAAGCCAGTTTGGTCATTAAGACGTAGCCTACTCATCACGTTCCTGCGACATACCACTATTACTTCGCCTCGACGATTATCGGAATCACAAAGTTACATCGCTGGAACGTTATGCGATACGTCGCCACGACGAATTTGGTCCGGTTACGTCTTCACAACGTAACTGTTAGCTGGGTAGTAGCGTCACAGTCCAACTTAAGTAAGTTCAGTGATGTTACATTTTTGTTTTAAAAAAATTATTAATTATAGCCGCTCTGGAGTAAACCGTGATGTCATCGTCCAGCTCAGTTCAGTTCTTGTATGATAGTGTCAATGCAGGCAGATCAATATTATTGTTGAATATTAAATGAAACGTTAAATTTAATGTCCCCAACTAAACAAGCCAAGCCAATGGCAACAAAGGTGGAAAAATGCGACAGTGGCAAGGAACCAAAACTCCATCACATGGCAGAATGGAGAAAAAAAACCTTGGGAGAACACAGGCTCAGTCGGGGGGGCCAGTTCTCCTCTGGCCAATGAACGAACAATGTATGATTATGATTCAGGTAGCATTACAGGTCAGAAGTCAGATTGGTTTGGAACAATCAGAATATTATCCAGTTCCATCTGGTTTAAGATCAGAGTCATCACGCCGGGATGGAGACTGGTTTGGTGAGGATCAGTGTTGATGGCTGTTGTGTCAATGAGGCCTTTGATGAGAGTCTAGTTGACACAATGCCTGCTGACACTTCAGGGATGCGTTGTGGTTGTGTGCAGGTGCAGGTCCTCCATCTGGTCTGGATACGGCCCGGATCCAACTGATTACAGTAAACCTCGGAATAAGCAGAAAGACTAACATTAGCGTAGATGCCATTATTCTTATGATGTAACGAGTACATCGGGTGTTATAGGAAGTGTTCCCGGTTCCGGCAGACCTAATTTATGCAGCCTAATAATCATTTAACTGATTTGAATAATAGGAATGTATACTTTTCTGTGTTTATGCCAGGTTAAAGGGTAACTAAACACTAAAACAACTTTTTTTAGTTAATGATCTGTAAGAACGGAGCTTCATAAATGCTGTTCATTGATTCGAGTACATTTTTTGACATTGGGGTTTAAAGTGTTTTAATTCTACAATATATGGTGTAAAAACGTCTGAGTGCTGCCCTCTTCAGGTTGAACGGTGGTTACTTCAGTCAAATTTTCCTATTGGAAGTTGTGGTACCCTCTGACGTCTGAGGGTACCAGCTAACCACGCCCTTGCCTACAGAGAGATGCGTCTCAGGTGCACGCCCCCCCTCCGCTGGGCTCTGCCCACTTTTCCAGCATTTTTCAAATATTGCCAGTGGGTGGAGTCAGCCTCTGACCAGGGGTTTAGTTACCCTTTAAAGAGATGTGTTTTTAGTCTAGATAAAGGCCCAACCATGGACTGGAGTTGAAAATTAGCAATAGCTATAAACTCTTTTTGCATAGCATCAGTTACAGACTTGTCTTGTACTATGTTTAATTGCAATGTCCATGTCAAATAAATGAATAAATAAAAAAAATAAAATAGATTTAAACTGACAGAATGTGTCTGCTTCCCGGACAATGTTAGGAAGACTGTTCCAGAGTTTAGGTGCTAAATAGGAAAGGATCTACCGCCAGCAGTGGATTTTGATATTCTAGGTATTATCAACTGTCCAGAGTTTTGAGATCGCAATAGACGTGAAGGACTATAATGCGTTAAGAGCTCGCTCAAGTACTGGGGAGCTAAACCACTTAGTACTTTGTAAGTAATCAACAATATTTAAAAATGTGTATGATGTTTAATAGGAAGCCAATGCAGTGTTGACAGAATCGGGCTAATATGGTCATACTTCCTGGTTCTAGTAAGAACTCTAGCTTCTGCATTTTGGACCAGCTGTAGTTTGTTTATTATGCGTGCAGGGCAACCACCCATAAGAGAATTACAATAATCTAGCCTTAAGGTCATGAACGCATGAACTAACTGTTCCGCATTTTTCATTGAAAGCATATGTCGTAATTTAGATATATTTTTAAGATGGAAGAATGCGGTTTTACAGATGCTAGAAACGTGGCTTTCAAATGAAAGGTTGGTATCAAAGAGCACACCCAAGTTCCTAACCGACGACAAAGACTTGACAGAGCAGCCATCAAGTGTTAGACAGTATTCTAGGTTAGTACGTGCAGAGGTTTTTGGTCCAATCATTAGAAACTCTGTTTTTTCAGAATAAAGTAATAGGAAATTACTAGTCATCCAAATATATCTGCTATGCACTTTGTTAATTTCTTGAATTGGCAAGTTTTGTCGGGGTCCAAAGAGATATAGAGATGAGTATCATCGGTATAACAGTGAAAACTAATCCCATGCTTCCTAATGATATCTCCCAAGGGTAGCAAGGCAGATAGAAGCAGAGAAGAGCAATTACACAACATTTTAAGATGAAGATGAACTCTTTGGCTCTCAACCACAAAAACTAACAGAATCAGACACTGCTGCTTTTTTATATGGTATGTTGATACGGCCTGTTGATCTGACAGTGAAGAACTGTCTGGCCAAAAGGACATGCTTGTTCATCAGTTACTCTTACAAAAGTGACAAACATTTCCCATTTATCAGATTCCAATATCACTCAGTCACCTGATGCCCTTTTACATCCAGCCCAGCTGCACCTGCAGCTTTATGTCTCCTAAAGTAATTCAAAGTCAAGAAATCCTTTTCAATGGCACCCTAAGGCCCTAGGAATTTGCAGCCCTATAATTGATTACCATCTGAACGGCCACTTTCACTGACAGAGTGTTTTTGACTGAGAGCCAAATAAAACTAAAATAAATCTAGTAGCTGCAGAGTTCACTTTCAAGCAGACTTCCAGACCACCGTAAGCGTGAGAGCAGAGTCTTAGAGTTTCTTAAATGACCGTCCAGCAGGAATAAACTTATGATGAAAGACTAAAGAGATGTCTCTCATATGCTGTATTAACTACTTGATGTGCTTGTGTATATGCCTAGACGGGGCTCTGTGTGTTTACATTATAATGTCTGGGTAAATATTAGGTTGAAATGTTTCATTTTAATGGTTAATTTATTTAGAAATAAATAAGCAACAAACGATAATAAATTTACAAATAATTTCAAGGTATTGTCGTCCTTGTGAAACAGTCAGTCTGTGTATTTTCTCTGCACTAGGACCTACTTTAGTGTCAAGTGAGCTGTAAGCTCTCAAGAAAGAAATACTTTTAGAAAAAGAGAGAGGAGTGACTGACACAAAGGCAGATGTTTACACCTGGTATTAGGATTCGCCCCCTAATCACAAGTGGACATCGCCGTTAAAGTAAGCATGAACATTTTTTAATATGTTCCTTGAGATTAACTTATAATGCTAATAAAGGTTTTTTGTTTTTTTTTTTTGCACAAAAAACAAATATACAGTGCTGGTAAGAAATATTTGCCCCCTTGGTAAATATGATCAAAGATTACTGTAAAAAATAAATCTGCATTGTTAATCACATTATGAAATAAATGTTTTTCTCCAAAACACGTTGGGAACAATTATTTGCCCCCTTTTATTAAATACTTTTTGCAACTTCCTTTTTCCAAGATAACAGCTCTGAGTCTTCTCATAAAATGCATGATGAGTTTGGAGAACACCTGACAAGAGATCAGAGACCATTCCTCCATACACAATCTCTCCAGATCCTTCAGATTCCCAGATCCATGTTGACGCTTCTTCTCTTCGATCAGCCCACTCATTTTCTATTGGGTTCAGGTCTGGGGACTGGGATGGCCTTTGCAGATGCTTGGTTTTGTGCTCACTGCTCAGTGACCCATTTTTGTTTTGATTTGGATGTTTGTTTTTGGATCACTGTCCTGTTGGAAGATCCAAACATTGCCTATTATAAGATTTCTAGCAGGGGTTGTCAGGTTTTGATTTTTTATCTGTAGAATCCATGATGCCATGTATCTGAACAAGATGTCCAGGACCTTTGGCAGAAAATTAGGCCCACTGCATTAAAGATACAGCCGAGTATTTCATTTTACACATGGGGTACTTTTTTATCCCTGTGTAAACCAAACACATCTTAAGTGTTTGCTGCCAAAAAAGCTTTTTTTTTTTTGTTTCATCTGAGCCTGAGCTGAGGTTCAGTTATGGTAATGAGCGTTTAGCTTCCGACAAGCGCTGTAAGCTAATCAGGCTAATCAGAGCAGAATAGTCTCGCGGAAAGGAGGGATTTAGAGAGACTGATTCAACCGAAGAGTTGTTTAAGAATCATTGAAAAAATGTGGTGATGTGCAATGTACTGTAAATTATGAGAAAATTAAAGTGTTTTTTGACCTTTGATGCATGTAAACCTGTTGTAGGAGACCTCCAAAACAAAATGAGGAACCTTAAAAAAATAGCATAATAGGGGTACTTTAACAGAACATAGATTTATGTTGATATATATGATTCATATTTTCAGTTTAACAGAAGTTACTTCCATAATTCAAGGGAAAACATTTGCAGGTAGAGTTATATGGAGTGAGAAGAGAATGTATTTTCTGTGCTTTCTCTGTTGTGTGTCTCTGTTGGTTCTTTCGGCCTAAAAGGGTTAAGATATCATCTAAACCAGTCAACAGCCACTGTGGTCCCTGACATCCAGACTCCAGCCAGTTTTCTGTTTGTTTTCCTTTAATGTTGCTCTTGTCACAGATGTTGATGGATTTTTTCACATGGGGAAATAAACCCTGTGATGTTGCATCACATTTGCTGATGTTTGAAGATGATTATGTAATGACATGCAATGTGATTTAGATATCTGATAACAAAAGTGATTGCCATTCCACTTTGTTCAAATCTCCTAAGAAAAGACCATCATTTTGGATTGATTGTTCCTCTGATGCTAGTGGTGGACTTGGTGAAATACATTCCCACCATCTTTCAACTGATTCTTTGGCTGCAACCGGCAAACTTTCAAAACTGATTCTGAGAAAGATATTGTAAGGCTGAAGTTCCTGATAAGACAGAATACAAGAATTTTACAAGAACAGACAGCATGCAATAACACATTAAACCGACTAATTTGGAAAGAAAAGCACAGGACAAAAGCCATGCCCAAAGCCAAGCCACTACTCTCCTCGCCCATCTATGAGACTCATCTCCCTATTCCCTCCCATTGTCTTAAACTATTCACTGAAAGTTCACTAAGAATACCTAAAGATGATGTATCTTGTGAATTCATTGTTTGGTATCATTTCAATGTCTCGGAGGGATTGGTAAAATTGTCTCAATTTCACTATGCACTATTCAAAAATTGTTATGTCTAGTAGATCAAGTGGAGTCTGGTGTTACCGCAAATCTGTGTCCTGGATAGATCAAAATGAAGGCCATGAATTAATGGAGCATGTGGCACATCATCTGGACCTTTCGGTTTCTGTACATAACTGATTCTGTTGCAAGTTGTATGAACGTGACTTAGAAAATGTAACTTTTTGTTATGAACAGCCATGTGGTGGCCGACTTAAACGTGTTAGTCAACCTTACATCCTCTGACTAAGATCAGACTGGCGAGTTTGTGACTGAGATCCCAAATCGGCCGGCCGGCGTGTGTCATCGGGTCCCTCATGAACGAATAATTGAAGAGTAAGGGGATACTAGAATAAAAGAATATCCTAATTAAAGCAAAACTTAATTTAAGTTTTAAAATAATTTGAAATTGGAGTCAGATTAAGGGCTAGAATGAAATTGAAATGAATAAATTAAGTGAACTTTACAGAAGCGCAAATAAAAGAACTACAGGTATTATACCTTTTCCCATACCAGTGCATTTTGTTGTTGGGCTTGGGCCAATGCGTGGTCCTTACAATATACAATAAAAACAGAGAAATAAAAGAGATAAGACAGAGGCAATTCAATAGTTAATTTCTCATTATCTCTCTTTCTAAAAAAAAAACACTCATTTCCCATTTGCTTAATGTGGAAATCAGTGGATCTACAATTACCAGAGTTTACTCAGTGCTATAATTAGTTTTCTTTGAAATTCTCTTTGCTGTTACTACTAAATGCATAACCAAGCTGAACAATCAGAGAAGATATTACACAACCTTATAAACCTTTTAAAGGAGATCATTTTATTTTTCACAATTAATATGAATTTTTACAGAAACATTTATAAAACATTGTTGATTCTAAGTGTATCAACAAGTTGATGCTTCCTCTTTAAATTGACTTGTCTTTTTTTGAAGGATAATCACACAGGTTTTGGAGGAGATCTCTGTTATTCGGGCAACACCCTCCACACTGTCAGTCTCTGTGTTTGTTTTGGCTCCTGGGAGCTTCCTGTGTCCAATGTGTCTCAGGTTTGGAACAAGATCAAAAGTCTGTAAGTTCTGCCTTGAAACTCTGTTTGTCTCTTCTTAAAGTATTATAATAGAAAACCTATCTTTCAAATACAATGGATGTTATGTGTTTAGTTTAAATCACTTCCAGTGAGCTTGACTTATACTGTGATCTTTTGACTTTTACTGATACCACACTGCAAGGCCATACTAATTTTTTTTAATGTTGGAAAGTGTGTTGTTAATAGATAAATTGATATTTCATAAACATTCCTGACTAAGTGGACTTTCACCCATCGTTTTTTCTTGATCTCACTTTCGTGAGACACACGTCATGCCTGACAGCAAATGTTTACTATAACCTTGGGAAAATGCTGTTTATTTCTCATTTCCTCCTGAGTTGCACCTCAGTAAATGTTCTAAAAGCCAATGTCATGCACTCCCTGATACCAAACACATTTCAAAGCCATTATTTTTCCACTTGTTCGATCTGTAATACAACTTGGGATAGTAAAACACGTTAAAGCACATTAGGTTGACAGGAGAGTTAAAACAGTGATGACATGTCCTTGACACTTAAGACATGTCAATAAGCCCTCATAGCAGACAAAACATTAAACATCTGTGCCGGAAGCATGCGTGCTATGTAGTGTTAAACAAACCTATGCAGTTTTGTGGCTGCTGTCATGTGCTGGCAAACAGCAAATGTGCTTCCATGCCAAACACTGGTTTGGTCTAAGAATGACTAAATGTTGTACTCCCCCACTGCTGTAAACGGACGGATTTCCTTCCGCATTTGTGAGGAAGTTTTATTGCATCAAAATAACCCCTACTAAAAAGACTGAGATAGAACATGTTATCAGACTAAACAACTGATGAGAAGCTGTGATTGTTACCTTTGGACCGTCTGAACTACCAGAATGTCTTCATGAAAAGTTTTACTTTAGGTTTTCTGATGTAATGGACCGCTATTCAGTTAATATCTTTTAGATCATACACATATCACATTATATAAATAGTAAGTTCTGTCATAAAACTCTAGATGGTGCAGGCTAATAGATCCTTAACTCAAGCTGCTTGCAATCACATCATTCTAGGGCACAGCTGATTGATTCCTGCTGTATCAGTAGCCAATGAGCTTGTGTGCTCAACCTTCAAATACTTGGTTAGCATTTGTCTTAGCAGTGCAGTGCGCTTCAGAAACCCTCTTCTTTCCCCACCTCCACCTGTATAAATCTGCTATGGGTAATTCATGAACGCTATATTGTACAGCAGCGGCTTGTCGTGCATTTATTGGCAGTAGCTAGTCCTGTACTTGCTCTGCAGCAGCAGCATAGCAGATCTATTCTGCCAAGACCAAATATATCAACATGGCCATACCATTACAGTGTTTTCATGGCAGAACTAAAGCTATAAATTCTCAACTTAAAGGTGCTGTATGCAACTTTTTCACTCTACTAAAGCATAAAAATACCATAATATGTTTGTAGATATTTAGGAAACATGCTAAGTTCACATACTCGTTTCTCTGAAAAACACTTTTACAGCCAGTTATTTTACTTTGAAATGTGTGTTTCCAGGCTGGAATGTTTGTTTTTGTTTTGGTCTGTGATACTGCACCTTGTCAATTTGGCAATTTTCATTGTCCATTGTGCTCGTTCCTGTTGCGTGTGCTCAAACTGGCAACCCGAGTGAGTGCCGTCAAGTCTGAGGAGCAGGTGGCGGGAGAAACGACGATCTCCGATATTTTGAATTCGACTGCACTGTATATGTCATTCTTACATACTGCACCTTTAAATATTTCTCATTCTTTGTGTTTTTAGTTTGCGGTTAGCCCAATATCATAGCATACTGCTAAAGTCAGTCTAATAGCCTATCATACTTATGCCATGGCAGTGATGTTCAACCTGGGCACCTTCCAAAGGGGACACAGGATGACTTAAAATTATTTAATTATAATTATATAATATATATGTAAATTATTAATTAAAATTACCACAACAAGCAGTGTTTTTGTCATGTTACAGCAGAAATGCCAGGGTCTACTGCAATTTAGCAACGGTCTAAAAACACTTTTTGATTAGATAGACCAACGTATTGCCATTACACAACAAAAACTGTCATTTTTGGTTAAGCTTTAGAAAAAGCTACTGCTGGTGGTCCAAGGATCCAAGGAAGTGCAAGATTTTGTTAAAAGACATGCACGTTGTCTTCTACAAGACACGCAATTCCCCGATATGATTGTAAAGCGATTTGGGTGTACAGTAGTACATGAAAGCGCTATATAAATGCCTCCATTTATTCATTCATTCAAGCTGTGACAGATTTTTTTTTTTTGGAATCTTTCTTAGTTTAATTTATATAAAGTATTAAGTTGCAGTTCCTAATGAAGTTACTGGCCAACTGGTGAGTTTTATTTATTCGACAAAGCCATTTTTTCTTAGCCTAGAAATCTAGACGCACCCTAGCGGCAGCTAAATTTATTTTGCAGCCATTGTAGTCTAGCAACTCTCCGTTGGCTTTCGAGCTGGAAAAACCGAACTCTAGTCAGGCCAGTCACATCGTGTATAGAGTTGGTGGGCGGGCTTAACATAATGACGGGAGAGATGTGACGGTTCCATGTGAATTCCCTGCTACTTGAAAACAAAGAAGATGACTGCTGCTGCTGGCGAACAGCGGTCTTTCGAATCGGCTTTGGCCGCGACTCTGGAGGACTTGGAGTTCAGCTTTTCTTTGAGAAAAGAACAAAGAACGGCACTTAAGTCATTCTTTAAAAAGGAAGATGTGGTCGGAGTTTTGCCGACCTGATACGGCAAAAGTTTAATATATCAACTAGCTCCCATGGTGGGAAAACGCATGGGACTCACTCAGCCACAACTATTCGTTGCTCTGGTTGGTTGTAGCGCTATCCTATTGCATACAGAGGGAATTTGAAAGACAACCGTTTATCCCGCCCCTCGGATTGAGGCATGCCAATGGTGAGTTCCCAGACTCAACATTTTGAGGTAGGTCTGGCTTGCCAGGCAAATTTTTTCTTGCATTTGATTCTTGCTAGACCATTCTTTTAATAAAATATGCAAGGGAAAATTGGAAGGTCGTTGGGAAGATCATTCCCCATTCCCTTTTATAGCATAACATTCTGCTTAAAAGCTAATTTAATCCACTGTAGTGTACTTCTGTATAATTGGGGAAGACTGAACAGACAGAAAGTTAGTTTTTTTGTACAAGCTTGATATGTCTCTAAAAAAGAGCTCTTATGAGTGCCACTGTGTATCTCCTTTGGCTGGAGACACCAAATTCTATTTGGAACCGGATGGATTGAATGTATTAAAGTGATTTATGTCCAGACATTCTCTGGCAGATGTTTCCAATCTCTCAAAAATTATAATAAAGACTAGAACTCAAGGCTTTACACTGTCAAAATCAGATATCCTGATGCACAGTGACAGTGCACTGTTTTCCACTGAATATTATGTCAAACTGTAAGTTAAATTATTATTATTATTGGCTACCTACTATAGCTCTTTGGTAACTAAAATATGAGAAATAGACTTATGATTAAGCATCTTTTATCCAAATAAGTCTGAATGCTTCATATCGTCTACAATGCTATTTATAGTCCTATGTTATGAGAGTCCAATTAGTTGTAGATTTTGGTTTAGTCCACAAAGTCTGTACTCAGTGCCAGTCTCTCTTCATGTCTCCTTTTTAAGCCTCAGTGGGAGTCTATTTGATGACAAGTGTGTATTTGTGCTGTTGTGTGTTATTAGGGTAGAAAAGCAACTTTGATTGAGTGTGCTTCTCCATTAATGTAACGAAAACACCCACCTTATATGTTCACAACTTCATTTAGGCCTGTGTGTGCATGAACCTGTGTGTCTCAATTTGGAACATCAAGATATGACAATTCTCTGTCTCTCTTTCTGCTGTCTGTTTCTATTATTGCTAAATTTGATCCTTTTTTCTACCAGTTTACAACTGCCAATTACTTACACACCAGGGAGTCCTTGAGATAGGAAAATTCCCACAGCAGTACAGGGTTTTTGATGTTATCAGTCGGAGCTTACATCTTTGTTGTGAAAAATCTGTCTTCTGTCTCTGCTTTTAACTTTCATTATCTCTTCTCTGCCTCTGCTCTGATCCCCTACACTCTCCAGGAACCACGGATTGCACCTCATATGGATAGAGTAATATTCTAATATTATTGCAGCTTTCTTTCAGCAGGTATTCAAACTTTGTGAGAGAACATTATGAAATAAATGTTTTTCTACAAAACACGTTGGCCACAATTATTGGCACCCCTAGAATTTTTTAAATATAATATTTAGTAAAATATCTCTGAAGTATATTCCCATTAATATTGAACCTTTTTTTTAGCACATCAGGGTGACTAGGAAAATGAAATTGTCTAGCTATGACTTCTTGTTTCGCAGGTGTTTAAATATGAGGAAACACAAAGGCCAAATTCCCTTAATCATCCATCACAATGAGTAAAACCAAAGAATATAGTTCTGATGTGCATCAAAAAATTGTTGAGCATTACAAAATAGAAAGTGGCTGTAAAAAAATAGCTAAAGAATTGAAAATCCCCATTTTGACCATCGGGGCAATAATTAAGAAGTTCCAATCAACTAAAGATGAATCTGCCAGGAAGAGGACGTGTGTCTATATTGTCTTAATGCACGGTGAGGAGGAAAGTTTGAGTGGCCAAAGACTCTCCAAGGATCACAGATGGAGATTTGCAGAGATTACTTGAGTCTTGGGGGTCAGAAAGCCTAAAAATATATAGCAAACAACCCCTACATCACCACATGTTGTTTGGGAGGGTTTCAAGAAAAATCCTCCTCGCTCCAGCATATTCAGTTGTCAGACACGACTGGAACTTCAAAAGGGACTGGATTTTATGGTCCGATGAAACAAAAGAAGTTTTTTTTTTGCAGCAAACCTACCAGATGTGTTTGGTGCAAACAGGGATAAAAAGTACCCCATGCCTAAGGTTAAATATACTGCTGGATCTTATATGTTGTGGGCCTATTTTTTTTTATTTTTTTTTTTGCTGGAGGTCCTGGACATCTTCTTCAGATACATGGTATTACTTAGTCTAGCAAATACCAACAGATAAAAAATCAAAACCTGACTGCCTCTGCTAGAAATCTTATAATGGGCCATAATTGGATCTTCCATCAGGACAACCATCCAAAATAAATGTTAAAATCAATACAAAAATGGGTAACTGAGCATAAAATGAAGCTTCTGCCATGACCGTCCCAGTCCCCTAAACTGAACCCTATAGAAGATGAGTGGACTGAACTGAAGAGAAGAAGCACCAACATAAACTTGTGAATCTGAAGGATCTGGAGAGATTCTGTATGGAGGAACAGTCTCTGATCTCTTGTCAGGTGTTCTCCAAACTCATCAGGCATTATAGGAGAAAACTCAGAGCTATTATCTTGGCAAAAGGAAGTTGCAAAAAGTATTTAATAACAGGGAGCCAATTATTATGACCAGCGTGTTTTGGAGAAAAGCGTTTATTTTTGGAGAAAGGTTCGATTTTTGCTAATTTTTTAATGAAAGATCAAAAGGATAAACAATGCAGATTTATTTTTACAGACATTTTTGATCGTTTTTACCAGGGGTGCCATTAATTCTGACCACCACTGTATATAACCACAACTACTTTGGCAAGGTTGCGATAAAAAAAACCTTTGGTGACATTAAATAAAAATCTCATGCACTTACAAAAACATCAGAGGTAGACAGAAACATGGCAATGTAGAAAAGTACCTCATCCCTGCTGTAAAGTATGGTGGTGGGTATTTAATGCTGTGGGGCTAATTGTCTTCCAAAGACCCTGGGCAATTTGTTGGGATACACTGTATCATAAACTCAATCAATTACCAGAATATATTAAATCAACACCTGACAGACCCTGTCAGGAAGCTTAAACTGGGCCATAGCTGGATCTTCTAGAAAGACAATGATCCAAAGCAAATCTAAAAATAAACAAAAGAGTTGTTCACTGGCCACATGTGGTTTTGTCATGGACATAGCAGACCACTGACCCATAGCAGACCACTGACAAATGCCCCCATAAGAAAACTCTGGGATTAGCTGAAGAAAAGAGTCCACAAGCATGGCCCTCTGAATCATGGCTAGCACAAGCATGGCCTCCATTTACATTCATTTAGCAGACATTTTTATCCAAAGCGACTTACCAATGAGAACAATAGAAGCAGTTAAACTAACAGTAGGACAACAATATGCAAGTGCTATGACCATTTCAGTTTAATCTAACGCAGTATATGTCATTTTTTTTTTTTTTTTTTAATAAATAGATATAGAATAGAAGAGAAAGTGTTAGTATTATTAATGGATCAAGTATTGCTGAAAAAGATGCGTCTTCAGCCGTTTCTTGAAAATGGCTACGGACTCAGCAGCTCTGGTTGAGTTTGGCAGATCATTCCACCAGCAGGGAACAGTCATGGTAAAGGTCAGAGAAAGAAATTTTGTGCCTCTTTGAGATGGCACCAGAAGATGATGGCACATACGTCTTAAGTAATGAATTTAGGTAAAGGGAGCAGAGCCAGTGGTTGTTCTGTAGGCAAACGTCAGTGACTTGAATTTGATGCGAGCAGCAGCTGGCAACCAGTGCAATTTTGTGAGGAGAGGAGTGACATGTGCCCTCTTCGGCTCGTTAAAGATCACTCTAGCTGCAGCATTTTGGATCCGTTGCAGAGGTTTGACAGTGCAGTCTGGAAGACCAGCCAGGAGAGCATTACAATAGTCCAGTCTGGATAGAACAAGCGCTTGACAAGGAGTTGTGTAGCATGCTCTGATAGGAAGGGCCTGTGCCCGGTTGCATAAAGCACCTTAAGTGTAATTTTCCCTTAAGTTCGCCCTTATGTTTCCCTTAAACCTAAGGGTGTTGCAGAAAAAAAACATTAAGTGTTACTTAAGGGTTTCTTTAAGTGAAACGTCATAAACACTTAGAATTTCCCTTAAATGCTGTTTTTTCACTTAAGTAATCCCTTAAAAAGCGTTAAGTGTTGCATAAAACCCCTTAACGGTCATTTCCCTAAGTATAACTTAAGGTTTGGAAATCGTAACCTTAAGAGTAACGCGGACAAAAATAAGACGACATGGCTGAATTTATGTAATTTTCGTCTGTCAGCAGAGTGGTTCACCGAGTTGCGGGGGGCTCTTTCCCGTCATTTAAACGCAACGGTCAAGCTGTTGGTCAGTTTTGTAATCGTTAGGTCTTAAGCATAGACTGTAAAAAAATATGGACGTAGTGTCCATGACGTCACCCGTAGGTTTCTGAAGAGCGTTTTTGAAGCCTAAAGTGGGCGGAGTCGCTCGTCGCCATCTTGGAAGCGCGTCACAGTGCGTCACTCCCGGATAAACGAAAATGGGCAAAAAGGCGGGACGTGGGTGGAGTTGAGGTGCCTGGATGCTGAAACTACGCCCGCCCAGCTCGACGTGATCGAGTTTGCTCAGGCTAAGGAGCTAATGTGCTACTGGCCTCGCGCTAAAGTGACAGCTGACTTGAAGAAGTAGACCTAATGCCAATAGTTAAAGTTCATGTTTTTGCCCTTTGAAATACTATAATAGTTAAAAGACATAACTAACCGTGATACTATGTGTATTGTGATGCATTATTATTCTCATGCAGTAACTTACAATATTTGCTCTGAGCGTGTGTGTGAGTGTGACAGTGATTCATGCGCATACATGTCAGTCAGCGCGGCATCGCACGTCAAGTTCGTAGAGAGCTTTATTCAGTCCATTTTCAATTCTGATAGATATTACCTAAGAAGTTCAAGTAATGCACTAGAAACCGCGCTCATTTAAGGGACGAAGAGAAAGCACTGACACCTGCAGGATTTCATCTGACGGTACTTTTTATTGAACACTAAAAAGTTAAATAAGCACGTTATAGTCTATCTGCTCCGTAAGATCAACGGTACAGCAGAACGAGTGTGGCCTCTAGATCTTAGACGTTTTTAAATCTGAACTCCAAAAAGCAATGATATTGTCAGACATCCATGAGTGCATGTTCACAGAGGAACACAACTGAAGAACAGCGCTGGTTGTTCTCTCGATACTCGACAACGACGGGATCCAACGGCGTGGGCGAAGGTATAAGGGCGGCGTGTAATAAACTGTATGAAATAATCCCGAAAAAAGTACAAACACGGCAGAGATGACAAGTTCAGCAGCTGGAATCAGCTGAGGTGACATGATGGCTAACAGAGAGCAGACAAACGGCTAGTAACAGCAGCGGCAATCCACCTGTCACTCAAGTGGCCACACCCTTGATTATGCAGCATTTTAAAGCTTAATATAATTTAAACGGATGAGTTCTAAAAAAAATTCACCCCCCTCACAGTTGTCATGAAGGGCAAAATTAGCTGTATAGACCAAAACAACTTAGGGCACCAGGCTGTAAACATATTTTTTTTCTGCGGTAAAGTTGGGGATTTTAACATGGGGGAGATACAGATTTGACTCACTTTTGCAGTCAGCCTCAAGCGGCCAGTCAATGAATTGCAGTTTAATTCACTTCCGTGTTGGTTTCAAGAGGGAGACAGGGAGGTTGCCGCTTGGTCTTAACACTGTACAGCAATAAAGCGAACTCTTCACCACGGTGCGGTGCATACAATCTTAAAAGCGTAGTCTTGCTTAATCTTACCTGTTTTGTTGGCTTCTTATAAGCGCTCAACTCTTTTTTTGCGACCACGGAGATGTTTTCGTATTTTTTAAGGACTTCCTGAACCATCCTCTTCACGTCAAGATTCATTGCATTGATTTTTTCCGTTATTTCTTCCCACTGTTTCTGTTTTTTTTTTGTTTTTTTTGCAGCAGTTTCATTGGGATTTAGTTTGCTTTTCAAAATTGTTTTTCTTTTATCATATTCGTAAAGAAGAATGCATTTCTCCTCCTCTGTCCAATTAGGCTTTCTCTTTTTGTTTTCTTTTTCCATTCGATATCCTAGCCTACTTTATTTGATGAAACTGCGAAATTGCTAGTGTTATTGTTTTGCGTATCTGGCAACAACAGACTTTTATAACGTGAATCCAGGATCGCTGTCGTGAAACACTTAAATGTTCCCTTACCTAAGAGAACCGTTTAAGAGATTATATGCAACACCCTTAAGTTATTCTCTTAGGTAAGGGGAAATCGCCCCTTAAGTATCATACTTAAGGGGAAAACTTAAGCTGCTTTTTGCAACCGGGCACTGATCCTCCTAATGTTGTACAAGGCAAAACTGCAGGACCGGGCAGTTCTAGCAATGTGGTCTGTGAAGTTCAATTTAGTTGAAGGTGGTGGTCCTTCATCCAGCCAGAAATGTCTGTCAGGCAGGCTGAGATGCGAGCAGCTACCGTCAATTCAGAATATGCAGTTCTACTTGTGTATAGTTTACTTTTAAGTGTCTCAAACACACTATGGGTATCTCCTGTTTTCTTGGTGAGAAATAGGCATTCGTCCCCTTGGAATTATAAGGTTCTATCTGACATTTTTGTCAAAATTGAGTTATTCACATATTCTTATTCGGTGACCACTTATTTACATTATGTGATGTGTTTTTTTAAGTTGTGTACATTGTGGGACTTTTTATTGAAAAAACAAAAAGGTTCTATCTACAAAATGTGTTTAATTACCCACCAAATTGGTAACGAAAATTAAGATTCTGCACTGGACAAAATATTTAGACCTACCTTGCTTAATTTGAAATGTCCTAAATACATGGAAGTGCTAAAAAATATGAAATAAATGTCATAGAAAGGATAAAATTTAACTTTCTAACACATGTTGAGATATTGTTACAACATTAATTTTATATTTCATGTTCAAATAATGTTTTGGCAGATAGAACCTTATAATTCTAAGCGAAAAGTGTTTTTTTAGAATTAGAAGGTTCTATCTGCATTTGACCCATTTAAAAAAAAACATTTACAAATTTGAGAGGGTTTTGATATTGTACATTTAGAATACATTTAGGGTCCCTGTTATTTTCATGTTTGAAAGAAACTTGTTCCCCATATAAATTTTCCTATATGTAATGCAAAAACTTTGAAGCTCAATATCTCAAAACTGCTCAGAACGCAGATAGAACCTTATAATTCCAAGGGGACGCATTGGGTGATCAATGAAGTCTACAGGGTCTACGGGGGTGCCATCTGAGGCTGAAACTAAACTACAGCTGGCAGTGAATGAAGCAGATGATTTGTTTGTATGCTAACTGAATGCCTACTATCTCCTTTACAGAACTTTCTTAAAAAATAAAAACCTCCAATTGTGTATATTATTATTATTATTTTACGATGTACAAAATGCATATAAGAAAAATATAGCACATAAAGAACCTAAAATCCACACTGATGCCCTTTCACTAGAAGTTTGAGCACTTGGATGGCTCTCTGAAGTTATGGTGTCTTAGGGAGTAAACAGGAAACACAGTTGAACATCACCACCAATCTTTGTTCAAGAGAGCGGAACAGAATCATGGCAGAAAGGAATGGTTTGTAATTAAAAGCACCCTCAGTGGCCACAATCGCTTTTACTGTAAATTCCTCAGTGCGCAACGGCCACAGCATGTGCTGATCCAGTCAGAATGTTTTCTTCTGGCCAGCTGAAGACCCATCAGCCCTGCATTAGCTGCTCATTTTCAACAATCAGATATAATGTTAAGGCTCTCAAGCATATCTGAATCACTGAAATGAACCATACAATATTTATTAAAGTCTGAGCAGCATTTTATGTATCCTAAATAAATAAGTGATTTTAATAATTTTTTAAAAATAGATGTATTAATAAAAAATAACATGATTTTGATTAATTATTTTTAATAAAATAACAATTTTATTTTATTTGTAATTATATTTAATAATACTAATACTAATTATAATAATTTAAAATCATATTAATTTGTATTAATAAAAATCAACCCCTGGCACATAAAAAGTTAGTAATCTTTAGTACTGAAAGTTGAATTATTGTCTGAATTTACAATTTTCCAGGAGTCAAAATGTATCACATTCAGACTGTAAAGTGCTTCATACATATTTAGCTTTTCCTTTTTTCTTTCTTTCTTTTTTTAAATGCAGGCTTCATGGAAAAAGTAATAGTGCATCCATTGTTTTGAATTTCTCAAGACAACAACGTGGCTTATCTGGGAGCTGCAGTACTGCTACACATGCAGCATGTTTGGCCCACCTCACTGGAAACTAAATGGAATATTAGCATCTACCGGAAAAACAAAATTCCATATCCCTCATTTTCGCCAAAATCAGTTATCTGCACTCAACCTTGCAAAGGTAACTGACTGATCCACCCCAAGACTTTGGGTCCATACTTTTACTTTCTGGCACAGCCTAACAAAAATAACCACTGGAATTATTTACTCTACTGAAGAAGACCATTGATTCCTGGCTTCCTCTGTTACACCCAAATAGTCCCCTTTAAGGGAGCAAATGCCCTACAGTGACCCTGTTTTCCAGTAACGTGCGGTGAAATCTTGTCATGGGTAGGCTGTGACCTATCAATGTGGCATATATGTTCATTCATTCAGTTAATGTAGCAACCCAAGTTCATATCCGGCATCATCACATCGCTGCCTGCATACAGCAAAGTCAGTCATATGTGAGGCTAATGCACAATCAAATCTAATAATCAAATTAATGGACACATCTATCTTATGACTTATACAACAAACAAATGTTTTGTGCGGGATACAGTAAGAGAGGGAGGCGGCGCGTTGTCAGCGAACCGACAAGCAGCCTAGTCACTCCTTCAAAATGCGCAAACGCGCACAGACAGCCACACACACACTATTGGTCTGTGATGTCGCACCAGGATTTGAATAGGCTACAGTCAGAAAATATTGTGTCAGCAGTACAGCTTTAAATTACAAAAACAGCTTATTCGCTCCTACAAACTGCGCTAGGCGCACACACCGACACGCAATGAGCCTCTGGCGACAGCAAAAACAGCATTTTAACCCTTACGAAATGCACCATAATCGCACAGATAGACCTACAGTACAAATGTGGCAGAGGTGACGGCACACCAGGGTATGGAAGAGAGAACATTTTGGTGTCAGCGCACAGCAGGCCTATAGCCCACCATCAGACAACACACACAAGCCAATATAAGGGTTTTAAAAATAATAAATAAATGAATAATTTACGTTTTAAAGGGGGTGCTTACTTTTATTTGTTGACGAAACTCCTTTTCCTCGATTTACTGAAGCCTATATGTAAAACGCATTTGCAGCTGCACAGCTAGCACAGTGAGCATATGGCTCACTCATAGGCTGTGCTGCGGCAACTGCACATCCAATGGCGCGGGCGCCTCTGACGTGAATGGAGCAGAACAGACTTTCCTCCTTGGCTCTTATTTCCATTGAAAAGGAGAGACTCATGAAATTGAGAAATAGGACGCTTCCAACGCTTGGCGCCGCTAGATGCTAAGTAGCGGGAAGCGCGGAGTGAGTGAGAGCGAGTGGATCACGTGACATGAAGCAAGCTCGGTCTCTGCCTCAATTGGCTCGTTTCCACTGAGCGGTACGGTACGGTACAGTTCGGTACGGTACGCAATTATTTGCGTTTCCACTGTCAAAAGTTGTGAATGGTACCAAAAAGCCTAACCGTACCACTTTTTGGGTACCCTTCCCTTGGGGTACCTAGCACAGTGGTACGGTACTAAAGGGTGGAGCTAGACTCACTGTAGAACGCTGATTGGTTGACAGAGTATCGTCACTTGCGCGTGCTACAAGGGGAATGACAACATAAGAAGCGCCATTTTTTAATATACAGTTGGAATATAATACTACGGTTATTCTTTCACGAAATGTAGTTTTAAGAGTTTTTGAGGCGAGAATGTAGTTGTTTAAAGCTCAAAACTGCGGTTTATTTATAATGATTTATGATAATTTGATCCATTCCAGGCGATCACCGGGCGCTCGGCGCTCATGTTCCCCGCCTGGAACAGCCTTTCCTCGGCTAGTCGTTCTGACGTTTGCCGCTGACTCTGTTGGTAATTCGTCTTGTGTATATCTAACGGGTGATCTTTGGTCTCGTGAATCGATAATTCTTTCCCTGGCCAATCGTTTTGGCTGAGGGCTAAGTGAAGTTTCATATATTTAGGCTATAACTTTTCAGTTGTAACGTTAACGTTAGACTAGCGCTGAATTTGTATATTTGACTGAATTGTTTGCTTTATTTCTTATTGTATAGCTTCTTGTAACGTTACCTTGTACATAAACTTTTATACTGGCTATTATTGATAAAACTGAAATTTAACAAAAAGAGATAGGGTTGGGTTTAGTCATTTTTTATTACAAGATTATCACTGTAATGTTGTTTATTGCAACATTTGTACAAATGCACATATTGCCTGGAATATGTTTATTATTCTTTTTTTTAAATTTAAACGAAAAGATGCAGGGTTGTTTTATATTTCGTTTTGTTATAAATAGGCTAACGTTTACATGCAGTGAATAATATAATCAGGTCTATACATTGCCTGAACCACATTTGTGTGCCTATAGTGTTTACAATTTATTTAAATGAAAACGAAAAGAGGCAGAGTGGTGTTTTATAACATATTTCGTTTTATTGTTGCCTAAAATGTAGGCTACATGCAGAGCGAGCTGAGTGACGCTTTCAAGAACGCGCTGTTCCATTTGGAGAATTACCGGACTCGCCTCCTCAGGACTCAGGAGTCCTTCTGCAGAGAACTTTACATACTTGGTATTGAGAAATGCCTATGTCGGCGCTTGTCTTCTTGTGATAAACATGCCGAGAGGCAAGGACAAGATGCTGTATGCCATCCATTGGTGTTTACTTTGTCGCTTTCTTCTTCGCGCGAAAATGACGTTGATTGCTTCTTTCCGGCAAACACCACGCCTATCAAGTAGGGTACTGTTGGCGGTGGAAACGCTAGCTGGATCATGGTTTACTGACCCGAACCGTCTGTTCCGTTCCGTACTGCCCAGTGGAAACGAGCCAAATGTTGACAGAGAATGTCTACTATGGGGAGAAGTTTCACTCGCAGTAAACTTCCGGGTTCTGAACTGGTTGCAGTTCCACTCTGGTTCCATATGAGGGCGCTCACAGGACGAGTGCAGAATGAATGGAGGTCTATGGAGCTATACCCCTAAAAATCCACTTTTCTCAGGATATAATTTTTTGTCTAGTAATTTGAATGTTGTATTCGAAAGGAGATGCAAAGCAATTACAGATTACTGGGTGTTAGCTTTTTTAGAGTCACTTATTTGCTTTAAAAAGTCTTTTAAAATGTCAATGATGTCATCCACATCGTACGACCCGAGAACTGCTTTTTACGGCAATCCTTCAGTCACTTTGGTGCTTTCGCGATCTGCACTTTCTTTTCTCTCGAGGCATCGACAACACAGCTGACACAGGTAAATACACGTGCTAGCAGAGTTAAGTCCACCTTAACATTCTGGTCCCGCTTCGGATGCCACGATGCCATCAGGCGGTATGTCTGGTCGTAATCAGACCTTCACTGACCAATCAGCGTTCAATCAAAAGGACATAAGTAGCCTACTCGTTCATTCAACTTTCGACCTATAGACGGTTTCAACGGCAACAACATAAACAAACGTTACTGCGCATGCGCGCTTTTGTGGCCCAAACTTAACTTCCGGTAGAATCAATAACAACAGAGTTCATCTGTAGAAACCAATGGTAGAAACAAGGAAATTACATTAGCTAGCAAGTATGTCCAGCCAGTATTATTTGGGACTACCAATAGAAGAAAAGAGCCGTTACTTGGCCAAACTTAAATGTGACAACGTTACACTATCAGACCCGTTCAACAAAATTTTGAGGCAAACATTTTTTTCTACAGACCTCTCTGATTTACCGGAGGTCAGTCAGGTACTTTGAATACTTAGTCGAGAAGGAATGTGTGTATACAAGGGAGGCGTTCAAGGCATATTGCAGCTTGGATGCCTATAACTATTTTTATTCCGGAAAAGTAAAAAAAAAATTAACACACACGGATGGAAATACCTGTGTTATAAAGTCAGAATTGCGTGATGTAAACTCGCAATTGTGAGAAAAAAAAGTCAGAATTGTGAGATAAAGTCTAAATTCGGTCTTTTTTTCTCGCAATTGCGACTTTATTTCTCAGAATTGCGACTTTATTTCCCACAATTCTGACTTCTTATCTCGCAATTGTGAGATAAAAAGTCGCAATTATTATTATTTTTTTATTCTTCAGTGGCGGAAACAAGCTTCCATAATTATCTGTTGCTATCATGAGTTTGTTACCTGTAACGAAGTGAGTGCTACAGATCCTTGAATTCTTGCCTGGCTGCAGTATTGTGCCAGAACGCGTTCATTGAACGATAGTTCATAAACTCGTTCATATTTTGGGCGAACGTGAACTGAACGTACTGAATTACTGCCTGATGAACGTTACTGTGAACGCGTTCATTCTGGTGTCTGTGAACGCACGCTCTCTCAGTTTAACTTCGTTCAATAGGGTGCCAGATTTCTATAGAGCCTACCAGGCGAAAAACCCGGCTAAAACACACGTAAACAGGCCTTGATATGTAGCGGAAAAAACACCCAATCTGGCAACACCAGCCACCAGTATGGCACCGCCGCATGCGTCATCAAAACAAAAAGCAGCATGTAGTCGACAAAGCATCAAGGAGGCGTCGTATCGTATGATCAGTTTTAAGACCAGGTCGGTGAGGATGGGAAAAATCTTACATTTCTGTGCAAACTTTGCCCGCCGATAAAATAATTGCTGGCTGCGGCAATAATAAAAAATAAAAAGCTCGCAGCAACATATGGAAAAAAAAGAACTAACGTTAACTAGTTAATTTTTTGGAACTGTGAACTTAGTTCAAAATTGGGAAGTATGAACTATGAACTGAACTAGTTCATTTTAAAATTTGTGAACTGAACTTTGAACTAGTTCATGTAGAAAGTGAACTTTCCCAACACTGCCTGGCTGCCAAGCCTCTCTTCGCACAGCGGTGATCCATGCTCGCCGTCTCCCTTCGTTTTTAGGAAACATTTTTATTTTCGATAAGGTATTTGTTCCAGAGGTCAGGTTGCATCCCACAACACAACAACCTGAGCCCAACTTCAGTCTACTCATCACCTTCATTTTCACTGCGTTTGTAGTCGGCGCCATATTACCAGAGAATGATATTATGATATTACCGGTAAACAAACACAGACCGGAAGTTAACTTCGGGCCAGCGCGTAACCCGGGCAACGCGCGTGCGTTCGATGAAACCGTCTATAACCTAGGTTGAACTTGCAAAACCTACATTCAAATCTGAGATTTCTCAACAGCAATAAGGTGAAAGAGACTAATTTAGCCGTCTAGCTCCATAGACTAGACCAGTGGAACTCTGGTGGAACTACAACCAAAAATCGGTACAATAGGCTTAATAGGGAGTGGCCAGGCTTTCCGTAGACGGGCTTTGATGTTGATAATTCAAGACAGCAGGCTTGTTTGAGATGCGCCTTGCCTCGCCTGAAATGTAGGCGAGAGTAGGCGGCTGCAGTGAAAGGAGTGAAAAAAGCGCAGGCAAGCCGGACAGTTCTCGCTTCTCGCAGTGGATCTGACACCTGTGAGATCAATGATGGATATCGCGGGATTCACGGGATTCACGCTCGTGCACAGTGTTGCTAATAAACTGGATGTAATTTAAGTTCTGTTGCTTTTATATGAAAATAAATATAATGAACAAGACACCCAAAGTACTTGTTATTTATTTCCATTCCAAATAAGTGTTTATCAATCATTTTTTCTTTAATACAGACATAGGCTATGTGTTTTTTTATATATAGTATAATATAATGAAATTGCATAACCCATAGAGATTGCACTGTCCGAGAGTTTGGGAATATTCACACATAACATATACACATAAAACATGATATCCGAGTTTTAAAATCAAACATTTTAAAAGAGAACAAGACATCACGGTTGTTTAAACCAATCAACATTAAGCTGTGTCGTCAGCAAGTCGTTTCCCATCATGCTTTTGATCAGCGCAGTCGGTGGAGAGCAACTGCGCGCGACTACAGAATCCGACACGTGCGCCTTGCGCTCGCGATAGCTTTTTGACACACGTAAGCATGACATCAGAGCAAGGCGGACCGCACTCGGACACATTTCTAACCGGCATGCATTACGCGCTGATCACCGGTGATCGGTTCTGCGCAGATTTTGCTCATCTCAAACAAGCCTATTATGAGAACTGACTGTGCATGCGCAAATCTACATAAACTACGTTCTATGGACCAAAGAGGCACTGCTAACCTCTGCCTCAATGGCCATGGCCTTGAATTTTCTGCATGAAACAATGATTTTTAGGAGCAAACAATGGCAAAAGGAGTATATTATATGTGTATTCCTGAACATTTTTGTTACAAACATTTATATTTGGAATAAAATAAATGCAATTTATAATGTGGTGAATTAATAAAGCTCTTGGAATTAATAAATGTAATGTCAGCATTTCCTTTGGTGAGGCACTGCCTACCCTGCCTACCCTGACCGCACGTCCCTGTTGTTTTCTAACTTTTAGAGATGCAGTCCTCTTATGAAAGGCCATTGCATTGGCAGATGTCATTCCATAGGGAAAACCAAACGGTAATGTAATTTTGTTGATCCTAGAGCAACATTCCAATCAACCAATCAGATTTGAGGGACATGTTTACAGATTATGTCAAGTTTAGGCTTACAACCAGGGTAAGGTGTTTTCACATCTGTGTTATTCACCTATCAGTTCCCTCTGATAGGGTTAGGGTTAAGTTTAGGGGTTCCCTCTGATATGGTTAGGATTAGATTTTCAGACAGGACTGTTGTTTCAGAATTAACAAAATATTTTGACCCAGGAAAGCGTCTAGCTTGCCAAAATCAGGACGTGCAAAGTAGACTGCTCATCTGAACCTGTGGCCTACTATATTATGGTAGAAATGAAGGAAAAAATATATCACTTATCAGTAAGGTGAACCTGGATTATCATACAGCATCTTATTATTTTATTTATTTATTTATTTATTTATTTTATTAAATTTAATTAAGTTTCTTGCAGTGTCAGATGCTCATACTCCATGCCACATTGTTTACCCATTCAGAGGGCAGAGATTCTGAGTGCTGCATGTTAAGGTCATTTGTTAGTGGTGCTTAAATCGGAAATTTATTTACAGTCTTTTTTGGGAAATTAGAATCTGTGTAATTAAAAATAATGAGAGGAATTATCGGGAGATGATTTACCGCTATGGAACGTTTCTTGTCAGCAGGGTTTTTCATTTTGGCTTTTGCTAAATGTTGAATTAATCTTCTTCGGACAACAACACACTCTCTGTCTCATTTGGCGGATTTAGGTCTTCTCTGGCTGTCGACAGAAAGTATAGATTTTATCAGTGTGGTCACATGGATTAATCTTCAGCAATTGGATTACAAGGAGAGAACAAGGCCCTCAATATGAACACAACCAAAAAAACTCTTTAATTGCATTACTGCTGCAGAGAGTCTGCAATTAGACGGCTGTCTGTGAAGAGCCGGTTTGACTTTTATTGGCTAAGCGAATCTGATGAAAGTTTGTGGTTTTGACCTTTTTGGTGCATTAAGCAAGAACACAGGGCAGACCACAGCAGATAAGATGAAAAAGAGTTGGGCAGAGAAGAGAGAGAAAGACATAAGCATAAGGAAAGAGGCAGGAGAAAGTGTTATCAGCACTGAATATCTGTATCAGGAGCGCTGGGAGAACAGAGTGCGTAAATTCAGAACAGGTCATCTCTCTCTCATCAGTGGAGGATACACAGACTGGAATAACTGAGTTTAGGAGGATGTCCAAAACACAAATAAAATAAAATATAAGATATCCTCAGTTTAAATAGTCTTATCCTGGGAAACACAAGACATTATAAAGATCTGCGATTGGCCATAGTCTCCACTATTAAAGTTTCTTTAAACAGCTTTATTCAAATTAATTATAGTTAACAGAAATTCGTCAAATACATTTGTTTGCTGTTTGGTCTTACCATTCACGTCTCCTTCAACCATCAGCATAATCCTAAAAAATGTACAGGGAAAGATGGGCTTTATTTTATTTATCAGAAATACTGAAAATTAATGCAATTCAAACAATTAATTACTTTCTAAAAATGCTAAAAAGTCCTGATTGTGCTCATAGTAATCACATTCAAAGTGATTGTTAATTAATAATTAACTTGAAATCACTCCTAAGGAGTCCTAATTACCACATACATTTTCAATTACTGCTGCACTTATGCAATTCTGACTCACAATTTAAATTATAAATCAGTGTACGTCTTGCTACTGTTTGCCTAATGTGTTTTTGAAAATCTGTATTGAAAAGCAATTATACAGTAATCTGACTCCAGCGCCTCATTTATGCACACAGACACTCTGCAGGGGAGAGTTGAAGCATTGGTGACCCATTATACCTTGAGGACACATTACTGTAAGCAGAGATGGAGAGATCTTTCACCTCCAGGCTCCCTGATTTGTGGCATTTGAGTACAGTTTACAGTTCATTTGTATTAGTAATAGTACATGCTGGAGTTTCTACTTTAAAAACATTCTCTCATGCACCACCGGACACTCTCATGTTGGTTGTCTTTGAGTTTTCTTCATGTTTTTCTTTATGCAATGTTCTCCCTGTCTCTTCCAGTCTGCGTTCATCTCTCAGTTGCAAAGCTTGTCATTTTCTCTCCTTCATTCATTATTTTCTGTCCCAAGATTAGACTAAATGAAGCAGAATAAAGCCTCTAATCTCCTTTCAGGCACTTAATTCCTGCTGTCTCCTGCTCATGTCTGTTTGTCTTTCAGACTAATTGGTGTCGTTCCCACTTTTTTTTCTTCATAAACAAATCATTAAAACCTTGTAATTTCTCAATACAAGGTCAAGGGGACATTGTTTCATTTGTCCTGTAAGATTATACTGTGTGCATGAGTGTCTGAGAAAAGAGAGAAAGAATCAGGACCCTTCAGTCATTCTAGAAACTCTGCTCTAAAACTCCCTAACATACATAGATAACCCTGTAAAGCCTAAGTCAGTCACAGTCAGAAAAATCTTCTTCTTTTAAATGATGGAAAACCATGGAACCGTGGAAACAAAAAAATGGAACCGTTAATTGACCCTTTAGACAAAATATAAAGTAATTAAGTTTGCAAAAGAATTTGTTGAGCATAATACATCAGGCTTTTATGGCTCCTATGATATAGGATAATAGCTCATACTCAAGGAAAAAAGTTTTATTTCGAGGCCCAAATGGAGCAAAATGCAATTTTGTGCAGTTGCTGATATTTTTATGGCAAAAAATGAAGATGACATTCTGATAGTTTGTAATGTAAATCAATGAGATCTTCAGCAGATTACTTACATAAAATGCATAATATCTGAGTAATACGTCTTAGTAAGATTATATTTAAATTAAGTTTTATAATCAAAGCTCTGTAGTTTTTATTAGTTTATAAAAATACTTGGTTGAATGTATGTATTGCAAAAACTAATTGTTCAAAACAGTTTAACTGACTGTGTTACACTGTTCAGTGGATATTATGAGTACCACAATGGACCAGTCAATTCATCTGGCACTAACCTTCATTGAAGAGGAGAATCTTCTAGGTTATGAATTACAGTGAAGGCTCAGGGGCATTGTGTGGCACACGCTCGGCCTCTGTCTAGCTGAGGTTTGGCTTACATCCGGCAAAAGACGGGTAAACAGAACACACACAAAAAGCAGAATGCTATTGAGAGACAGAAAACAGCGCTGTAAGCCTATGCTCAGCAGGACATTAACACTGTTGTAGTCTCTCATCAATATTACCAAGGGCCACAAAAAGATGAGCACTGTCATGTGTGTGTGGTAAAAACAAAACAACAACAGGAAATGCTCCATTAAGAAGACAAAACACTTATTTTTACTTTATTTGTGTACTGGAAAGGACTTTATTGTTATAATGTGCATATTTTGACTTCTTCATATATATTTGTCAATCACAATCAAAAGGACAAGTTTGTAGTTGTACACATTATTCTGTAAGCATCACTCAGAAATGCCAGAGCTGCTCCGTTTACAATCATGTGGCTATGTCACCCCCGGTTACAAGGAATAATACATTTCTGAATATTTATATCTTCACCGACATCACACAGCATGATATAACAGTAGACACTTTGCTTAAAATGTTTTACATTCACATTTTATAAAGAATTTGATACATACAATATTAGATATATGACAAAAGAATATATTTTTATCTCTTTATATTTCATAATCCACATATGTTGCTTGCTTCCTACCAGAGATCATGTTTTCTGTCTTTATTTTTTTGTATGCAAAATTATCCTACACAAATAAATAAAACGCAAACAAACATGACAGAAGTTTATTTTGGCACTTAAAATGTTAAACCATTGAAAACCTAAGAAACCTAATCTGTTATCTATACTCTCACGTGGACACACACACACACAACCCATAAAAGGCTTGAAATGTTCAAAGGGACCACTTGATAATGGGACTGTACCACAAGAGCTAAATTGATAGAACTGTCAGTGTTAATAGATTTTCAATGAAACTTTTGTCAAATTAAACACAATTCGAACTAAATGAGCTAAACCACTGCCAAGCGTATCCAAACACTAGTAAGCTTTACGGTCAGCTGGACTTCAACAAGTCCTTAAGTTCAAAATATAATGTTTTATGTGTTTTTTGTTATATGTTTTAAAAAAATGTTTGACATACAATAAGCTAATAGGTCCTAATGATAATTGTTGCTCCAATCCAAGGCCATGATTAAAGCTTAAAATATTGATCCAAAAAACAAAAAATCCCTTTTCCTTTATATATAAATATAACAACAGAAGAGCTCTACTTGAGGCATATCATTGGATCTCAGTTTATTCTGAAAACTACAATTATAAATTTCCCTTGGCATGGAGTTAATTGAGACTCTTTCTCAATGAGATGTTTTACTTATAAAGAACGTCCCTGCACTCTCTTCACGAGGATGAGAGGCTTAATGACAGGAAGTTTATGGCTAGATAAGGCACTGACACATTGGTGTATGTCTGCTTTGTGAGGTGTGTCGAAAAGGGAAAAGATGTGCTTGAGATAATTCTTGGTGGACCCTTGATGTAAGCCAGCTGTTGCAAAATCAAACCATTCTTGGGAAACAAGGTAAAATGTGAGAAACTCACAGCTGCATGCTAACATATACTGTACTGTAGCAATGACTCAGAACGATCCAAGCCTGTTATACGACGTGAAAGATTTCCTGGAATATCAAGGTTTCCTTTTCTCAGTGTGTCACCTACATTAAACCTTAAATCTGGGGTGTAAGTTAACCTGTCACACCCACTTATTCCATATAAAGACACATTCAACTGCCCAGCCATAGAGGATAATATAGCTTCAGTGTGTTTTACATTTTCACCAACATTGACCTATAACCATCACAGAAATGCAATTCTAGAACCAAAAAATTATTTATAAAAAGAAAAACATCTTAAAATGTTTTGAAATGCAAAAATGAACTGTTTTTGAGGTCTTTTGAGAGGTGTTCGGAATAAAACATAAGGGTATGATTAAAAAAAAAAAAAAAGTACAGGCACAACATTTATTTTGCCCAACAATATAAAAAAGCCAAGTCAACCACTGAACACAAATGGAGCAGACTGGACAGTAACTGTACTGGATGGGAAACGCACAAAGCCATGGCTTTATTCTGTCCTTTTCTCAGGCGACACTTTTCATTCAGTAACAGACCTTTGCAGAAACCTTTCTCGCTCACACACACCATTTCTTCTCCAGCATTCAAGTAGCATTTGAGAGGGAAATCCCACCTGACCCCTTCATCAGATGGATAACCAATGTTTGAGCTGGAAAAACAAGACAAAAAGGACAATAAATTTTTTTAAGGATGTTTGTTTTGCAAAAGGGCTAGGCTCTCTTTGCTAAATATTGGTAAACTGTTAATTGTAAATGGTACCTTTAGCATTGTGCCCTTACCTTGAACTGTCTGACATTACCCTCAGCCACCATGTGATGTTCATGTTCTGGAGTAATGCAGTATGCTATCCTCTGCAATGGAAGACATTCAAAGCACAAAGTGAACTAGAGGCATAAACACACAGCAAAAATGAACCACAAATCTAAACAAAATCTCAATTATCTGCTTCGACATATGGCAATGTGGCATTTTATTCTTCATGTGTTAGATGATCTCTGAAACCATTTAAGGTAGAAAGCTGCTTGTGGAAAATATGAGTGTGAAAGCACTGAGCCAGTGCTACACTGAGTTTGTGGCTTTGGGAAGTGACGCATTTACAGATGAAAATATCTCACAGTTTTAGGACCACACAAAGTCATGAAGCAGATGAAAGTCAAGGACAGATTTATTGAGGACATTGAACACATGATGGGAATCAAACAAGGAATCTACTGGAGACTTGAAAAGTTTGTTTATCCAGCGTTCTTACTAGTGAGTGAAAATAAAGGGGTGTACTAATGTAAGACCTACTGTAATCTGATTTGATGTGTGTGTGTGTGTGTGTGTGTGTGTGTGTGTTTGTGTGTGTGTGTGTGTGTGTGTGTGTGTGTGTGTGTGTGTGTGTGTGTGTGTGTGTGTGTGTGTGTGTGTGTGTGTGTGTAACTTTTAAAATTGTAAAAATGTATAAAGTTTTCTGTTATGATTAGGATGTGGGTTCTATAACTTGCTGTTTGCAAAAACAATAGAAATGTATGTCCCCATTTAGATAGCTAAGTAAACATGAGTGTATGTCTTTGCTTACCTCTTTTAATGTGCCTGGCATACTGAGGAATTTGTAGATGGCGTAGATAGGTACAAACAGCATGGAGGACAAGGCTATGGACCAGCCCACAATATTGGACCAGTAAGGGAAAGTATAATCATCATATTTCAGGTCGCCGGAGGTAACAATGCTGGCGATCACCACAAACTGCACAGAAAATAGATGTTAGGAAGTACAGAAACATTAAAAAGTAATTTACTATTCTGTACAAAGAAATCAGATTTGTCAGCATAAGAAAATAAATCAAGTTATTGTTTGGTTGAAACTATTTGATTGTATCAGCTGTATTTCAAGTCCAAATGAGGTGCCTGTTTTATCTGAACAATGACCAAAAATCTTCCCATCTAGCCTGTAAGAAGTGCTTTGGTAGGTTAGGGTACATCCCAGAAGGAATACATCACCTCTACTCATATCAGAAAATATTACAGACATGCTTAGGATTATTCACTTTACTTGAGTAAAACCACATAATTGATGATACCACATAAAGTACATTTTTAGGTTATCCGACAAAACTGGTTTAAAGTGTAATCTAACAGGGGGCAGAGAAAGGACATTATATGCCGAAAACTCACATCAGATCTTATGTTCGTTCTTTTTCACTCACCAATAAGAATGCTGGACTGACAAACTTCCAGCAGAGCCTCCAGTAGATCCCTGGTTTGAAGCCCATCATGCGTTCAATGTCCTCACTAAATCTGTCCACGCCTAAGAGGCAAACACACAAAGAAATTAGCAGCATCTGGACATCATTTTAAGATAAAGGAACCCGAGAACTTTCTCTGAATTGTGGCTTCTCTTCTTACAATGTCAATGATGATCTGAACTCTCTGTACTGTAATCTTAGACAGAACTGTGTTCAAAAGTTATGTAATGTAATTTAAAGGAGATATGAGAAGTGATCGATGTCAGGAAGCAATGTCACGGAAGGCAGTGCCGATAATCTTGACATTTTTTAATCCTGAGGCTTTGAACTATTTGTACATGTTTGCTCTGGGGGGAGTTACTGATCCTTATATTTATGAAGTAGCCAAGGATCTTTCATGAGTTATTGTCAAAATAATATTACAGATAATGCATCTGAAAGTAAACAAACAATTAAAAAAATTCAAACATAGTAGGACTGTAATAAATGTCCTCCCATTCCTTACATGGGTTGTCTGCCACAACTAGAACTACATATGCTTTGGAATAATAATAATATACTGTATATATACACACATTAATGAGATAAATGTTTGTGTTTCTCAATCCTGCTGGAAGATGCAAAAATTACACTCATCTGGGGGCAGACTAGTGGTGGGGGATATGGCAAAAATATAATTTTCAGGAAAATCACAATTCACGATTTTATCAAAATGTATGTTTATGTAAACTTCACTTCACTGTTTATGTAAACCTTCAGTGTATTTGACAGTTTAAGTGCAATAAAACGTAAAAGATAAATTAGTATAGTACTCGCACTGGTTGTCAGGCTTTTAGTTTGCGCTTTGGGTGTACGCACTCAGAAAAGCACATCAGAACAGTGTGCGAATAAAACGTTTAACCGGCAAGACTTTAAAATACATGCAAATAATTACCTTTTGTGGTTGTGAATAACTGCAAAGAAAAATAATAGTGGATATATTTGTCTACATATACAGCTACTTTTGAATGGTTGTCTGTGGAGAAAGATGCCCCCAGAATCCTGAACCAGCCATCTAGCTAAACTGCCAAAATCTAAAATGTATGATGCTGAGGAATCCCTGGGAGTAAACTGAGAAACAGATACAGGAAGGCTATAGCACGTAACAAACCACAATAATTTTACTAAATGTAAGAAATTATGTTATCAATTTGGGAAAACATGAATGAACATACAGATTACATGGAAGGATCATCATTATATGGTTTATGCAACGTCCATGTAAATGTGAATTAGTTTGGGTCAGTAGTGGAAGATGGTCTATAAACATTAATGTATGTATGTATGTATCTGCTCACCATAGAACCAAGATACTCCAATGGCCTCAATCAGCACCCCAAATAGAATGGATGTCCCTGCAGCATACTTGTCCAACAAGGTCAACACATAGATCCCTCCCTGTCATGACCGAGATACAAGACAAATGCTGCTGAATAAAGGACTTTTATTGATAAATTCATCATCATTTGCATGTAATTTTGTATTGTGGATTTTGCCTGCTCATGATGTAATCATATAAAATTTTTGCCTGCTCATGATATAAATAATCATATTAAAATTTATTCACAAAAACACTATGCTAATTTCTTATTTTGACTGTAAGCCAATGCATGTTAAAATCATCCACAGTGTGGCTTCAATTGATGCAATCACTTGGATGACATCACTGAATCTAAAGACAAGGAATAAATGTTATGCAGTAAAAACAGCACAATACTGTATTTACAATCCAAATGTACAATTTTGGAAATTTCATATTTATAATGTAACAAAAAACAAATATAAACAAGTGTATCTTCATATTGTGATACTGGCTAAACACTTGGCAATTGACTAAAGCAATTGTTAGACACAAAATTAAATGACACAGAACCAACAGACTTACATTTGTGACACAGAGAAGGGCTACTAGGAATGTCCCAAATACTGTAGCAAACGTAAATATCTTTCTATTCCTCTTAAGGATTTTGAAGTCATCTGAGAGCCCAGTGATTACTGCTTCCATGCCACCCATCTAAACAGTACATTACATCAAATAAAAGGAATATATTTTACTCTTAAAGATAGGCAATATATTTTAAAGCAACACTTTTTTAGTTGTAGTATTAATTAGTGTATTATTTTGTATTATTAATTTTTTTTTTGTCTATTCAATTTCATGTGAGATGGCGCTAGCAAGTAAAAGGATGTTTAACAAAAAGACCTCTTAGCATGCTCTTTACCATACAAATACAGAATCATCTGAAACTAGACAATAACAAGATTAATTTATACTCACAGAGCTGTCAATTCCAAGAGTCAAAAGCATAATGAAAAAGACTATCGCAAAGAATCTAGATCCAGGTAGAGTTGAAATCGCTTCTGGATAGATAATAAACACCAGTCCAGCTCCTGCACACAGATATAAACAATTGAAAACAGATATCAGCAGAAGGACACTGCACTACTCCCCCCAAAAAGAGTTTGTTTATGGTCACACTCTGGTTAACCCCAAAAGAAGAAAGAAAAGTACACAGTGTAAAACTGAGAAACATGAAAAGGTTCAGCAATACATAAAAAAGACAGGACAGTGAAGATGTGGGAGTAACAGACCCTCGGTGGCCACATCCTTTATGTTGACACCGTGCTGTTCAGCCATATACCCCAGTACTGAGAAGATGGCAAACCCTGAGAAGAAACTGGTTATGCAGTTTATTGTGCTGGTCAGAAGAGCATCCCTGCAACAAAGCACAAAATGAAAGTTTACATTACACCTTAAGTCTCAAAACTGCTGAGAAGACACATAAACACTTAAAACCCACAGTGAGGCGATGCCGAAGTGGATCCGCTCAAATCTCTATCAAGACTCATTTAGATGGTGTCTTGTGCAAAGGACAAACTGAAGTTTCAGGTTTGCCATTGTATTTTAAAACCTTGTTTCCATGTTCCCACAATGTTTGCCAGTTGCAACGACTAGACAATACAATAGCCTAATTCATAACCAAACAAAAGGTCTAAGAAGGAGGATTATAACAAATCATGTCTGATTTTAAACATTTCAAAGTATGTGAACTAGGGTGGAACCATTTAGTGTAGTCTGTGAAGAAGCACATAAATCTGAGCAGCCATCTGCTTGCAACATTATGTCCTTTTTTTAAATAACTGTAGATGTTGGGTCTTAGTTTTGATGTAATTGAGTATTATGAGGTTAAATCCTCAGTGCACAACCGATTGAGTGGTGAAACATCTTGACCTCCTGAAAATCGTAACAGACTGTTATCCACAAAGCCTTGTCTCTGGAAACAGCATGCTGGATTTCCAAGAGAACTTCAACCCATGAGCAAGCAAAGCCAGAGCTTCACAGTCTCAGTGGACTACCATTGTTGAGCTGCAGTGTGAAATGGACATGGCTAACAGATCAAGCATTAAATCAACATAAGCCTTTATGTAAGAATATTTTGCTCACGTTGGAACCTGTTTTTAGCAACCGCTAAGGAAGAATTGGAAAAGTTATTTTTAGAGAACTTATTACTTGTATCAAAGACTTGTCGTACCTGTAGCAGTTATTGTCAAATTTATTGTAGCTAGCGAAGGCAATAAGGACTCCAAACCCAGCTCCTAGAGAATAGAAAATCTGCGTAGCTGCATCAATCCATACCTGCAGCAAACAAAAATGAGTGACAATCCACAATCCAGAAGTCATTGTGACAATTTTTTTGAGGTCCATGATATATATCTGGAATTAGTTCATCAAATAGGTTGAGCCCTGTTGGCATGAACTTACGTGAGGGTTATTGAGCTTCTTTAGGTCAATGTGGAGATATGCCCTAATTCCATTCATTGCACCAGGGAGAGTTATGCCTCGAATCAGCAACACCAACAAAACTATGTAGGGCATAGTAGCTGTAATATACACCACCTAAACACACACAAATAAAGCTTTGTCCATTTTTGCCCATTGATTTGAGATCACTTTACAATGAAAAGTGTTACTATATATAAATTGAAAATATTATTATAAAATAGAGAGAGAAAAGTATTAGGAACAGACAAAATCAAACAACTATATACTCCAATTATCATTTGAGAGTTTTTGCACCTTTCCAGAGGATTTGACTCCCTTCCACAGGCTGAAGTAGAGGATAAAGACGACCACAATAAGGCAGAGGCAGAGCTCCCAGCGAGGAGGTCCAAGGTCATTGATGCCTTTACTCTCATGTATGTGCAGCACTCCGCGCCTGGAGGACGAGAAATGGTATGGAAAATGGAAAAGTACTGCCCTAATTTGAAATTTTGCCATAAAAGCATTTTTACTGTATATGGCATATTTTACATATTTTAAATAAAAAAATATATATATTTTGGAATAATATAAAATTCTTTCAAGAGAAATGAAGTGTTGTGCGTCTTGTTCAAAGGCTCTACAGTAGTAAAGGAAGTGTCCTGGCCACAATCCTTTTGATTGTTTTCCTCATCAGATTATGGATAAATCTTATTAATGTATCTCCAACAAATAAAACATCCATTATTATAACTTGCTCTATTTCAAGTCATACTCCAAGAGAATAGTGTAAAAATATTAATCTTCACACAAAAATTGGTTTTGAAAATATACTGTACAGGTCTACTTGAACACAGGGTAGTGGGGGGCCTCACTCAGTTACAAACCACTGAAATTCTGGGAGGATGTAGGAGTTGCTTGTTACTTGACGTCACTGCTCTTATGATACTTGGAAATGGGGGTTTAAAGTATCCCTGTTGAATGTATAAAATAGAAAGGGATGTTCACCCAAGTCATTGTATAGTAAAACCTTGTCCTGAAAACTGAATAACCTATAAATAATCTACAACTACAAAGATTTTATTCCATGTCTAGGGAACTATATCTTGTTTTTATAGCACATTCTTACACCCTTTTATGTTATGCTTACGTTCACTCACGTTTTACGGTAGTTTCCTCAAGACAGTCCTCTCTGTCGTGATGTTTATTTTATACTAACATCAACCTAATCTTGACAGAAGCTTTTATAGATTTGATGAAAAACATGATTTAGCCAAATTATTAGCCTTTCAATTATATTATATTAAAAAAAAATGTCTCTCACTAGAGCAAAAATGATATCTCAGAAAATATGTACTGTAGCACTGGATCCAAATTCAGTGTCTGAAATTATATAATATAAAAGGAACAGAGAAACAGAATTACGCTCATCAAACAATACACCCGTGAGACCTGACAAAGAACACTGGAAACGCAAAGGCTTACAGTATATACACAAGGGCTAATTGGTAACAAGACACAGGTAAGAACAATCAGGGAATAACAAGTAACAAGAGGAGACAAGAAACCAGGTGGAACTACAAACTAAAAGTCCACACAACAAAAACAGTCAGACATACAACCATTACAGTTAATATAGCCAGGCTAGTACAAACACACGCATTTTCAGTCGCATGTCACACAATGTGTTTCTTCAATCATTTCAAAGGTTTTTTCCAGATCGTAAATTACCCATACACCCCTGTTCCCCTCATGTTCTAGCTCCCCAAGAGGGATGACCTATTTTTCTAACATTTTTATGGCTGCATAAATAAAAAATAATATTAAAAATTAATATTATTGCTGGTTTCTAGAAAAAATATCTGAATACACCGGACCCCATAAAAAGAGTCTCTGTAGAATGTGATCTGAATGATTCCTGTGCTGCACTTCCCAGTGAGGTTCAAAGAGGAGAAACAGTACAGGCCATTGTTCTTATATTATAAATAAACCCATATAGCACTGCCAGAACATTTCTGTAGCTTTTCCTTCTGAAGGCGGTATCTAGTAGAGGAAAAATAAATTCTGCCCTGTTTGAATACACTTTGTTTATGAGTTACAACTTTAATAGCCATGATACGAAAAGAAGCAGACTTGATCCATCTCTATTTTACCTTTAAAACTTTGAAAACTCAGAATATTAGCCTTAGGACAGTTGTCAAGTGGCAAAATTGTCTTTAAGAGCAACACTTTAAATTTTAAGTAGAATTTGGTAATTTGGTCATGCAATAAGGGGATAAACATGAGTGTGATGTCTACAGAAACACAGATGATGAAGCCATCAAGGCTGAGTTAATGAGGAAAAGGAAAGCCAGACAAACCCTCAAGGCTCAAGAGAAAGGTGACGTCCAATCCCTCTCCACTCATTCAAAAGTGTTTGAAGTTTCCAATTTGCGTCATCATTGCCAATGACATCACACTAGAATTTGTCAATCCGCCTGTCCTGCTACAGCTTGACCTTCAATCCACTCTCTGTGACATTTCATTTGACCCCTGGATCTTTAACATACTTACACCCTATACAAATCTATTTGATTAGATCAGTCTGTCATGACAATAAATACTTTCACAAATGAGCTCACTCACATTTTATGCAAGATTATGCATTCTATTTTTCCACCAACCCTTTAGTAAATAATGTTCTAATGAAATCTATTAGAACACTGAAAAAAAGTTTCCCTTTATCCAAAGAACCAATTACAGTCACACCAAGACTACAGGTTAGGTTACATTGCATTAGGGTGTTTCCAAGTCTTTTTTTTTTTTTTTTGGCTTGCTCACCAGGGGTATTAAGGCACTATTTTATGTAAAGCTGCTTCCTGAAAAAATGTTACACAACTACAGCAGACAAGACTTGACTAGTGCAGTAGACTCCAGGTACAGTAAAAAATGGCCAGGAATTTACAGGATTAAAGAGTATTATTTTACAACAAATTACTATAGTCAAAAAATGAACAGCGAAATGAATGCATGCTGGTCCATTTTCTAACAAATTATTGTTAATCAACAGCAAAATGATGCTGACATCCCAGTAATTAGGGCCCGAGCACCGATGGTGAGAGGACCCTATTGGAATTGCTCCGTTTGTTAACTCTTGTTTTACTGTGAATTCACATTATAAAGTTTTCTTTAACCATGCCACTGCAAGAAATTATATTGTTTAGTACTGTAACTGTTTTGAAGTCACCAAAACGGTGATTCATCATTCGTGTTTCTTTTGCTTGGGACCTTGTATATTCATATTCACATTTCTGATATAGCCAAGTCAGAAATGTGACAAATTAAAACATTTGTTAAAACAATGACAAGCTAGAATATAAAATAAGTTAATTAGCTGATTTTAAGTTAGTCAAATTATTCTATTATTATCAGCATAAAGATTGACCTATATCTAATTTCAATGGATATTTCACAATAGTAAAGCAGCTGCTGATATTTATCTTTGAAAGTTGTGACATCATCTTGCAACACAAGATTTTTTTTTCAAATCACCTAATGATGCACAGACATCAATACTCAACATACAAAACACAACAATGTGACACTCAACAAATAATTATAATAATAAAAAAGATAAATTCTGAACATTACAAAATAAACTAACAACACAAACTGCTAAAAGTGAAACAAAAATAAGTTCAGCAGCACAGATAAAACCAACAAGAATCCAGAGACTACACAGCATAATCTATTCATGCCACACTGCTTGCTGATACCTTCAGAGTACATATGCACTGTAGAAATACAGTATGATATCCCAAGAGTGCAGTTAGATACAAGAGAAGTCCTACTGTGGAAATATTGAGAAAGTCAATTATTAAATGCAATTTTTAACCTGGAATATACTGTCATTTCACACTAAACATTTAAGTGTATAACAAAACATTGCATGTGACGTCATTTTTTTTTTTGCTCGTTGAAAAGTTAATTATATACACAATTAAATTTTCAACAAGCAAAAAAAAAAAAAAGTAAAAGAAAAAAAGACAGAAATAAGGCTAAATCATCATGGTCACCTTTTGTTCATTCTTTGACCTTGGACTTCCGCATGCACTTTTATGCTGCCTTTTAAAGGATCCCATGATTTGTTATTTATAGCAAATGAAAATGACAAATCACTGTGTTAGACTATGACAAAAAGCAACTGTCATAATTTATAGTCCAAGAGTTTTTTATTTTGTGGCAGCAGATCTGGAGCTTCAAATCAAAGTCTGTGTGACAGCAGTTTGGTCAGACCAGAACAGATGTGAACCTCCCCTAATTGAATAATTGCATTAGATTGGTGAGTATCTTGGCAAGTGTTTCCTCTAGAGCTCTTCATTCGTCTGATGTCCTGTCCTTGCCAAGCTAAATCCAAACACCTATGATTTCAACATATCCTCAGCTATGTACTCTAAGCCAGAAAATGGCCACAGAAGAGATTTCTGATGGCATGTGGGGTCTCATCACAGCTTGCTTAACTCTGGAGCAAATTATATTTGTTTTCATAACAGGCAACAATATGTCCTAAGATGTGCTTGTGAAACTGCATATTCGATGTGGTTATGGACCTCTCGGGCTGACACGAGTTCAGGGTTGTTTATATATTTTTTTATATTTCCTTCCTTTATATATTTTTAATTAATTAAATCAAGCATTGCAAATAAATAGCATTTTCGAGACGATAACCTTCATATCACATCACATGTATAAGAGTATTTACTGAAACACAACCCCATGGCATTTGTTTAAACATCATGATAAAAAAAAAATTAGTGGTGTGTAACAAGTATAATTAGGTACTGCGCCTTTAAGATGGAACGTACTCTTTCTCCGATTTTGGGACCAGACATGCGCAGTAGTGAGCAGGAAGCTTAAGCCGCGAAATCAACGCCCCGCCCTCACTCTCGCTGAATCAATCGCAAGCACACGCCTCTGCTGCAGAACAACCCATTATGACGGTGTGAAATAATTAATTATAGAAATTTAGATATTAAATTTAAAGCTCCAATCTCTTCAGTCCTCCAAAGATCCCGAAAAAAAGTCAGTTGTTGCTTCAGTGACTACTTCGCTCAGAGAACCTGTCAATCACAGCTATCATGACGCCACAGCGCCGTTTTTATAGCATCAAATAACTAACTAAAAACAAACTTATTTTAAAAACAAACACTTGAAATTACATCAGCGTGATAAAAACTACAGTAAATGACAGAAACTATCTTTGGAAAAAAGATATGTGAAGTGTAATTTAATTGTTTAGTTGGTTTCACGTCCCGTTGAATAACATGGGGAGGCGGGGTTTATAAGCTATACTAGGACCGGTCACCGGGGGGCGATCGAGACGCTTTGGCTTCACTTTTCAGGGCTTGTGCGGCACGCTTGGTGCAAGCCCGTTTTATAGTTCTGTTGTTCTTATTCTGCTTTTATTTCTATTCAGTAACGCAGTTGTTGTTGGCGGTGTGTTTTGCAAACTGCCCATGTGTGCGTGGGACCGACGACGACGCTGATAATAAATCACCACGGGGAATATCAATTACGTCTTGTGAGTCTTTGCTTACACCTGACTACAACCATTTAGGCAAGCTATCCGGCCCCTTTTTATTAAAAGCGTTACAGTCCTTTAGGCATTATTTTAAATATCGGCATCGGCCGATTAGTTTTTCTGATTGGCCGATGTGTTGGAAGCGGGACTTTTATTTTGATGGCGCTCCGGACAGGCGGCACTAAGAACACTGATCACACAGAGCACTCACTTTCTCCGTCTTCATTAGTTTACGATCTCTGTCAGTCATATCTAATACTTTGTTAGACAGAACTGGTAAACAAAGAAAGTAAATAATATGCGAAAAAGGGTTTGCTTTTATATTATTTGTAACAGAAAAGGCAAACAATCAGGCTAAAATACTTTCTCATAATCATTCTCAGCAAATGCGCATCTACATAATTTAAACAAATGTCTGAATATCTAATAAACATTTAATTTCACAAAACTTGCAGATTTAATCGAATCCACCTGTGATATATTGTGAAGTGTGTATTTGTAGCTTGCATAAACGTGTTACTGCGAGTGACGTTCGGTCCGTGCGAAGTGAGAGATGCGATCGAAAAATTTTAAATCCTTAATTTTTAAATATGCTGTGGTATATCCAGTTGCACACTGTGTCATGTTCATATCTTTTTCACTGTGCTGTATGTAAAATTAGCGTTACCTTGTCTTTATTTAAAAAAATATGATTACTAGTGCGCACAAAATTACCAGATTACTGAGTGCCCTGTTACAGTGTTTACTTCCTTTTTATTTACATATTAATATATTTTTAAACAATTACTTTATTTGAGAAAAATACTGTAATAGGATTGTAGATTCAATAAGTTGCCATCTAAAGTAGCCTAGGCTATAAGCATGTTTATTTTAAAGATTTGTTTTCTAATTGATTTAATATTGATTAAAATAAATATAAAGTGTATATATATATATATATATATATATACTGTATATATATATATATATATATATATATATATATATATATATATATACAGGCTTGGGAGGGTTACTTTAAAAATGTATTCCGTTACAGTTACAAATTACTTCATAAAAAAAGTATTCAGTAACGTAATCCAAGTACCACAATATGAAAGTAATGTAACTGATTACTTTTGGATTACTTCAAGGATAGATATTATACAAATTCATTTTTTTCAAGCAAATATAATAAAGAATTTTTAGACAATGGAAATGTTTAGTCAACAGGAAAATAGAGAATACAAATTCATTTTTTTCAAGCAAATATAATAAAGAATTTTTAGACGATGGAAATGTTTCTTCAACAGGAAAATAGAGAATACAAATTCATTTTTTTCAAGCAAATATAATAAAGGATTTTTAGACAATGGAAATGTTTCTTCAAAAGGAAAATAGAGAATATATATTTATGTAAAGGACTATACAGACATCTAGTGGCTACAGTACATATTACAGATTATTTTGTTTTATTTTTAACTAACATGTAGGCTACAAGGAAATAATAAAAACACAACATTTAAAAATTCTACACAATCTACATATTAGTTTATTTTAAAATAGGCCTACATGTTGACTAAAGCCGTGATCTTTCTTAATTTGCCTGACTGAACTTGGGACGTTGGCAGTGGGAGTTCCCCTACGTTACCTAGTAGCGAACATCGCGTTAAGTGAGACTGAGAAGAGATTATGAAAGGACATTTTAGTTAATAAAAAAGCTACTCTCCTAATTTCCAAGAAATGAAAGCATTTTTACCCTTGGGCAGCATCGTTTCTAGCAGCAGTGATTCAATCTGTGTCTGAGGAGATTGTTGTAGAGAGCTGTATATTTTGCGCTAAAAATAAATATAATTAAAATATTATATTTTAATTATATTTAAGCAGCCTTAGAGACCAGGGTGGCCGTTATAAAGACGATATTTTTAAATATAATTATATATATATATATATCCCCCCTTTTCTCAAAAAGTAACTATAATCTGATTACTACGTTTTTTGACGTAACTGTAACGAATTACAGTTACTGGATTTTTGTATCCTGATTAGGCCTACATAACGCCGTTACATGTATTCCGTTACTCCCCAACCCTGTATATATATATATATATATATATATATATATATATATATATATATATATATATATATATAATTATATTTAAAAATATCGTCTTTATAACGGCCACCCTGGTCTCTAAGGCTGCGTTTACACTTGGCATTAACATGCGACCTGTATCTGGATGTTGTCCACATACACATTGAAAAGACAAGTGTAAACGCACATCTGATCGGAATGTTATACGATCAGGGTGTCCCGGTTCGGAGGTAGTCGAGGACGCATTGTGATCGGATCTCAGTGTAATGTAAACGCAATCCAGCCATCGTGTCTGCATTCACAGGTGGACGTAATGTAAATCTCCGCCCAGTCTCCCCACGTGGGTGTCAGAAAATAATGGCCAGACGCAGTTTAGACACGAAATTAAACTTATTTGAACAATAAACGTCAATCTTTAAAACAGTTTATTTAGACTTACTTACATGATAGCCTACTATGCGTGTCATTTTTCATTTTAATTGTGCAACATTATCTGAACGAGTGGATCGCCTGTACATCACAGTCAGTCATGAGATCTTAATGAAGAGCTGCACGCTGCTTTGCCAGAGGAATAATCGCAATCGGAATAATATTTTAGATGTTGAATGTTTTTATTGTTTCAGCATGTTTATCAATCTCCCATTTCTGTCAATATAGTCATTGCACGCTATAACCTTAAACCCAGATGATCGATGATGTGACTTGTTTAACATGATCAAACCAGTTATTTTTGTAAGATCAACTCTGGAAGTAGGCTATTCCTTCTTTCAAAAAATATAATTTGATCTAATTAATGGAGATTGCATATGAAAGTAAAGTGAGTGAGTGAAAGCAATCGGGATATTGTTTAATTTGTATCATCTTTAGGCCTACTATTAATCTGGTGTCGTGCCACAGACCTGATTTAAATATTATGCGGGAAACAGAAATCCGATCGGTTATCCAGATACAGAGGCTGCTTAATATGAACAAATGTAAAGCATCATGTCCTGATTGGCTAATGATCCGATCTGCTTGATCGGATCACAGTGATCGCATGTTAATGCAAAGTGTAAACGCAGCCTATGATATCTGCATCGGCCATAAAAAAAAACAACAAAAAAAACAATATCGGTCGACCACAAATTATAATGAACCTATATTCTAAAAGTTTATTATTATGAGCTCGCTTATTATTTTATGATTGATTTTCAATGATTTTCATTGATTCTTATTTAAAGGTAGCCTACAATAAGTATTTTACAAATCTCTGTCTTGGCTTTCCAAATGATTGTATGTTTTCCTCAAAATCCACTATTTCTGTCTTCATGACATCAGTCGGGTGTTAAATCTGAGACTGTGTGTGATAAGACAAGATTTCAGTAATGACGGAATAATTAGATTTAGGACACCCGCTGTGTAAAACAATACAATGGAGCAGTAACGGTTCATTATTCTCAACAAACAGTGATTGACTCGAACATTTCAAGATCGGCAGAGACAGCTTAGTGAAAGGATATGTGGGTGGCGCACAAGATGATGAAATTCGCTTTGTTGAGCTTGTCATGTTTTGCTTTTGTCTGGTTGTCGGTTGTTTTAGATGTGTAGCACGAGGGTTAGTGTAAGACCAATGAATTTGACTGGGTTTTATCTGGGGCGTCTGGATTGATAGCTACTGGTTCAACAGCTTTTTCTGTGATTGGTTTGTAGCTATTCTGAGCAAAACACTGCTTAATCTAATATTTAGTGTATGACACACCTGCTGAGCATGTGAGTCTGCTGTATGGGTGACGGTAATGAATATTCTCTAGTGCCCTGTGTGCTGTCCCATGATGGCAGGATTACTGGTGGCCGAAAACTATTATAATGGAGCGGCATGAGGGGGAAGAGCGGAGGAAATGACAGCTTTCCACATCCCCTCACATACAGAAGACAGCTGGGGAAATGACACATCAAAGCACTGCTGGGTGGGAAACCAGTCCAAAAGAGGGTAAGAGCACAGGAGAGGGAGAAAGTGAGAAAAACAGCTAAACAGACTGAGAACAAGACAAGCAGTAAGTACAAGAAGTGGTAGATCACCAGGAAAGACAGGAAAAGAAGTAGAAGAAACAATGAAGAAACAAGTTGAGGGTTGGAAGAATTACAATATATTATATATTAAAATATATATCCTATAGATGAACATCCACACTATGAATCAGTGTCATTTCAGGGCAAATCAAATTTGTTATCTTTATCCAGGATACTTTCTAGAAAAAATATCAAAACATTTTAAGCTAATTTAAAAGCTTTTTAATCATTTAAAATGAATAAATGTTTGCTTTAGCTATAGTTTGTGTCTGTATTTGGAGCTGAAACATCTATATTTCTGTGTATTATACTTTGAAAGATAATTGGCAACAATTTATTTTACAGTGTTTGTTACACACATTACATGCAGTTACTGTAATTACTATAAATTACATGCAACTAACCTAAACCACACCCTAACCCTACAGTACATGTAGTTATTTCTTATTACTTTTAAATTTATTTAAATGTACAGGTCCTTCTAAAAAAAGTGGGAAGTCTGTGGGAAGGAAAAAGTGTGGCAAAAAATGCTGCACAACGAGAAGAGGTGACCGGACCCTGAGGAAGATTGTGGAGAAGGACCGATTCCAGACCTTGGGGGACCTGCGGAAGCAGTGGACTGAGTCTGGAGTAGAAACATCCAGAGCCACCGTGGACAGGCGTGTGCAGGAAATGGGCTACAGGTGCCGCATTCCCCAGGTCAAGCCACTTTTGAACCAGAAACAGCGGCAGAAGCGCCTGACCTGGGCTACAGAGAAGCAGCACTGGACTGTTGCTCAGTGGTCCGAAGTACTTTTTTCGGATGAAAGCAAATTTTGCATGTCATTCGGAAATCAAGGTGCCAGAGTCTGGAGGAAGACTGGGGAGAAGGAAATGCCAAAATGCCTGAAGTCCAGTGTCAAGTAACCACAGTCAGTGATGGTCTGGGGTGCCATGTCAGCTGCTGGTGTTGGTCCACTGTGTTTTATCAAGGGCAGGGTCAATGCAACTAGATATCAGGAGATTTTGGAGCACTTCATGGTTCCATCTGATTTCATTTTTCAGCACGACCTGGCACCTGCTCACAGTGCCAAAACCAGTGGTAAATGGTTTACCGACCATGGTATTACTGTGCTCAATTGGCCTGCCAACTCTCCTGACCTGAACCCCATAGAGAATCTGTGGGATATTGTGAAGAGAAAGTTGAGAGACGCAAGACCCAACACTCTGGATGAGCTTAAGGCCGCTATCGAAGCATCCTGGGCCTCCATAACACCTCAGCAGTGCCACAGGCTGATTGCCTCCATGCCACGCCGCATTGAAGCAGTCATTTCTGCAAAAGGATTCCCGACCAAGTATTGAGTGCATAACTGAACATAATTATTTGAAGGTTGACCTTTTTTGTATTAAAAACACTTCTTTTATTGGTCGGATGAAATATGCTAATTTTTTGAGATAGGAATTTTGGGTTTTCATGAGCTGTATGCCAAAATCATCAGTATTAAAACAATAAAAGACCTGAAATATTTCAGTTGGTGTGCAATGAATCTAAAATATATGAAAGTTTAATTTTTATCATTACATTATGGAAAATAATGAACTTTATCACAATATGCTAATTTTTTGAGAAGGACCTGTATAATTACATCATAAAATAAAGTGGAACCTAATTTTCACAGTTAATGTGCATCAGAGAAGCTCTACCAGTGATGTTAGACTCTTTAAGAATTTCTGAATATGGGCTACAAACATGCATCAGATTTAAGCAATAAACTGAAGGAATGAACACACAGTGACACTCACTAGAATCTGATGACGTGTCTATGATTTTGTGCGAGTGATGTGGGTTCTTCATTGTTCCATGCATTCCTCTGGTTTCCCCAGTAAATGATGACAATTTTAATTTGTTGTTGAACTTCCCTTTTAAAGATGAAAGATCTCATGAATGCTCAGTTCCCAGATTTTTTTCCTCAAAGGCTTTCTAAGTTTGAAATAACTCTGAAATGTGGCAATATTACTGAATAAATGCAGACTGAAAACATTTTTCTTTGCATTCCTCCGTGATCACTGAAGCAACAAACTTATCCAATTGGGTGCCCTCTGATACATTTGCATCTAATGTCTGACAAAAACCAAAACAGGTTTTGTAGCTTAAATGTTCTAGAAGATATTATAACAACTGCTTTTAAAATTTCCTTCAGCAAGGATACGAATTCTCATCTAGCCACAAAATTATGATAGCAGCTAGAATGGCCGGAAAATCAACCCGTCTTCTAATAGTAAACTAGCAATGATACACCTCACAGGTTTAGTCTTTCATAGCTTACTCCTCATTAAACTATGTATTAGAAGGGCTGGATTTATGCATTTTAGGCACATGACTAGGTGGAGATATAAACATTTTTTTTACAATTATTTCACTCTAATGCTAAAATTCTATAAGACAACATCTAGATAATTTTAAATATCGGGCAGAATATTCATAATTGTTTTGTTGCCTAAATCATTACTATTGGTCTCATTTTACGTCTGTCTGTGGATTTTGAAAATATTTAATCAATGAAAAGTATTAAAAAGAGCTTCAGACTAAACCTCGTATCCCCTTGGATCCTTAAACTGTCAGTGAAACCTCATAACTCCACCCCGCCTCTATCGTGAATGAAGTGCTGCACGCAGTTTAAACCGGCGTCTGCAAGGGTAAATAAAGAACTGATTCTTTGAATAAGTACAGTTTTCTTTACTCAAGAAATACTATATATATATATATATATATATATATATATATATATATATATATATATATATATATATATATATAATATATAAATTATTAAGTTGTAAGTTGATGAAAACGTAATGCGATGCACTTACTGTCTCAGGTGCGGCAGTTCTAATGATGAACAAAACATTCGCTGGTCAAAAACTTTGAAACTCTTTGAGACTTTGAAACAATTAAGCTTGATTTTGGTAAAATGTTTATAATATAATAACACATGCAAGTGATTGACTAAATATAAAGCCACAATATCAACTTTGAATACAGTGGCCCAAAATGTATTTTGCCTATGTATGCCACAATATGAGGTAAATCAGGCCCTGATTAGCAGTAATGATTAAGCCCAAAACCCTTCTTCAACACAACCTGACAGAGACACAGGCACAGCACAGGTTTGAAATGTGTTTTTTCATCTTTTCCTGTCTGATCTAAAAGATATCTATCTATGTTTGGAACACCTGATAAAATAAAATAAAAGAGTTTGTTTAATAAGCATGGTACAAATCTCAAGCTGACTGCGGTCGTTTAAATAGTGAGCCTTCACACCAAAACTTTGTTTGCTTTTCTGCTACTGTAAATAAGCTTGTGCAATAATAAACAACTCAATTACAACTGCAAAGATACAGAGCAAAAGATTTTTGGACTCACTCATAGAACTCTGTAGCCGGTGTGTTCTTGTTCTTGGCATAAGAGGTTCCATTACCCAAGAAGGTGACATTGATGAGCTTTGATGGATATATGCAGTTGGGGGTGTTCCACGTGTTATTACAATTGAGCCAGGGCAGCTCACTTGTCAATGAAGCAAATAAGTAATACAGAGACCAGGCTATGATGACGTTGTAGTAAAAGCCCACATACAATGCAATGACGATCACAGTGTAGCCCACGCCTGAGGAGGAAAGTCACAAATATTTTGTTAGTATATGGGCAAAAGTTTTGCTTTATCTGTTTCAGACCTCTGTTTGCTTTAATACATTAAGTTGAAAGTATGTCCATTGACTTCAACGTCACATCAGAGCCACTGTATAACCTTGTTCACTGCCCGAACAAACACAGTTTGGCTTTTGTTGGATCAGTGAGTTAACCCGGTTTGTGTTCGCCAGGTCAGTGTGAAAATGAAACATCCAAAAAGCTATTTTAGAACATTTGTTTTGCCATTCATTGGGTAGTGAACTAGCAATATATGTTGCAACTCACAGTGTTTTGATAACATGGTTCATTTCATCTCAACATCTTTTGTTTACAAATTTTCAACGTACCTTTAAATACAGGGCAGATCTTCCAAAGAGTGGCTGCTCCCTCTCTGTTATACTGGCCCAGGGCAAGTTCCATGTAAAACAGAGGCATCCCAGCAATAAACAGGAACAGAATGTATGGGATCAAAAAGGCACCTGGAGGACACATTATAGAATTTTACATTTGATTGCTGACAGAATTCTACAGATGGCCAAAGAATAAATGACAACTGAATAATAGACATTTGTCATTGTAGCTGCTAATGTAGTGAATGGTCAATCTACAGTGGATTTAGAATCGGTTTGATATAATCAGTTCTTAACTCTGACTTTGCGTAGTTTGCATTATAATATGTTCAGATGGGAAAAATGATTCATGGTGTAGCCATTACATTAGAGGTGAATTGTATCATGTCAAATGTTACCTTCCCATGAAACTGTCTGACCCCTGACCCATGATGTTTTCAAAATCAGATGTTAGCAACCTACCCTGCTCTATTTGTCTTTGCTAAAGCCGGTTTCAATATTATAGTTTTAATATTATAATTGGTGCTTTGTTTATCACGCACAAGGAAACATTTCGTTTATTTTACTAAAAGGCCAGTGATTGTCTCAAAAAGTCTCAAACCTTACCTACATGCCTAAAGAGTGAGAAATATATATTTAGTTACTCATAAATTGTAAAAGATAACAAACCTGTTAAACAATAGCCCACTAGTAGTTAATGAGTTTGCTGACACTGACATCTAGTTCCAGCACAATGTGCTGGCAGGTTGTTCAGAGAAACAACTGGTTCATAATCTTGAATGATTTGAGTCATAATGATTGGAATAGATTGGCATCATGCAATTAACTTTTTTCATATCATTGGTCAAAACCTCTTGTGCCTAGCAAGATTTTTAACGTCTAAACAACAAACACTAAAAAAAACGCTTCTTTTTTATTTGTTTCACTTAAAAAAGGTTACATTTACGGTACAAACTTGCAGCTGTAGTTAACTTCATCTTAAAAATTCAGAGATGCTGTAACAAGCATTCTAGGACGATATCTCTGTGACTGCACATGTAACAGTTATTAATGTGTCATTCAATTATATTATGTTGATATGCTAGCCTAACATTTATAGTTTAAAAGTATAAGTATTGCTTTGTTAAATGTAAATACAGTAAAAATATAAAAAGATATTCTCCATAAATTATAGGGTAATTTATACTTTTTCTGAAAATGTAAAAACTTTAAAAAGTAAAATGTTTAATCTTTTAAAAAACATGCTAAGACAGCAGTTAACAAATGGACAGATTTGACTAGCATTTTAATTGCATTTTTCATTTATTTTAAGATCATATAACTCATCAGAACAGCAATACATTTATTTAACTCAAATCTATTTCTGAAACACAGGATGTGTCTTAGAAACAGTTTCAGACAGTGTGTCTGTTATACAAATATGCAATCCAAATGAATTTCAAAGGCAATACCTAAGAGTTTGTAAGCTGCTCCACCAAATTGTAGTTTATTACGAATAACGCATAATAATTAGCCAGTATGTAAAAGCAAAGTAAAGGGTGACCTTCAAAGTAAATAAATCTTACCTCCTCCATTTTTGTAACACAGGTAGGGGAATCTCCAGACATTGGCCAGGTCCACAGCAAAGCCTATGACAGAGAGTAGAAAGTCCAGTTTCTTGCCCCATGTCTCCCTTTCCACATCCTCACCGGAGCCGGGTGTGCAGCCGTGGGAGCTCGGAGAGGCCACGACAGAGGAGTTCGTGTACTGGACCCCGTTCTGCTCCTTCACCAGGATCAGCTCCACTTCCCTTTTCTCCACGTTAAACTGTTTCAACGGGGCCACCGAGGACAGTTTGTGCTCAGGCAGGATTTGGATGTTCATCTTTGCGCTCTGGCGCTCTCGTGGCCCCGAGGATGTGGAGCAAGTGAGATGCGTGCCGCTCGCACTGACGATGATGATGCTGATGATGCTGCTGCTGCTGAGGATGATGATGATGATGAATAGGAAACGCTACAGCAGTTGCTCTCCCGGTGAGGTAGAGATCCTTGCCCAGCTTTCACCAGCTGAAAGAGAGGAGAAATTAAAGTTCACTGTTACTTTGAGACATTAAAGCATTCCATGCCCCATTAAAACTGTTAAACAACCGAGCGCGCAAAACGATTTACAATCAATGAATGTTCGAAAGCGTTGTGTTACGGTTAACGAAGAAAAGAAAACTTTACAGTGACAATCACTCGACATTTCCTGTTGGACGCACCACACTTCATGGAATAACTGTATGTCTGCATAAAGTGTCTCTTGTGGAGTCTGGAATACTTAAAGATGACTCTGTACTTGTCAACATGACGGGGTCCCTCCATGATCCGTCCCTCCTGCTTGATCCAGAAAATAAGAGACTGCTGCTTCTCATGGAAGTTTTTACTCTCCCCTCCCTTCCAGTTGGAGGCTATAAATTGCGATCATTTAAACAAACATCCAGATTTTCCACACGTGATATTTTCTGTATGATCATCATCACCGTCGTCAAATTGTTAGTATTTTTTAAGCTTCCCCTCCACCCCCGAAAGCCACACTCATCTACAAACATGGGGTGCGCCACCGCTGGAGTTAAAAAATAAGCAACTTCTATAGGAGTTTGAAAACATATCCTCCAGGAATAGACTTTTGTCCACTGTATTGGACATTATATTCTAGTGAATTTCTCTGACATCATATGTCTCAGTTTTTCTAGAGATAGCCTACCAAATGTTTGGAGGACAAATGTATGGACAATTATAATATTTTGTAATTATCATTTAAATTACTCATTTTCAAATTGTTTTTCATAAAGCAACATCTCAGGAAAATGTTATGGGTTTTCTAATCAAAATATGACTTTCTGTTACAAAACAGGGGATTGATTATGTCCACTGTAGAGGACACCAGGAGTTCCAACATGTTTATCAGGCATTTTGGGAGACACAACAAGTGAATAGGGAAAGAAATTATATATCCATATTCATTTGACATATTAGATATTATTACAAAAATGTTGCCAATTATTACTCCTATTATTACACATCTTATTTCATTACATGTTGCCCCAGGAACACATTAATATGCAAATTAGATACAGTGCAGAGACATTGTATTGAATGGGACTTCCCATTTATGGCCATTTTATATTGCATTTAAAGTGAAATGGTAAATCAATTAATTCTGTTATATAACATTTGAGAATTATCTTTATACAAAGCTTATGACATATTTCAATGTAATGTCATGAAAAAATACTAAATAAAAAAAAAATCTGGTTTTGCAGGAGGATATATGGTGATTAAAACTTTGCTTATAATTTAGAGGTTTTTTTTTAATTAAGCCAAGAGCGCAGTATAATATTTTTAAAAAGTTAAAATAAGCATGCAAATCATACAATGACACCCCTAGCACCTTTATAACTAACAGTCGACTTAAAAAAACTTTTACTAAAACACCTTTTTGTGGTATATAGGCTATAATAAATAATACCCTAAATGACTTAGGGGCCATTCACAGAGAAACTGCAGAGTCAAAGCTCTAATTAATACAAAAGGCAGGGTATTAAGACAAGTTTTAAGTTTAACCCCTTTTAATTTGGTACGTTTTAAAAACACGGCGCCCATTCACAAGACGCTAAAACAAAACAGTAAGACGCGGAACAACGGTCAAATGGTCAAAAGAGTGAAGGAGTTTGAACATTGAACTTTTTGTGGCACAAGCTTTAAAGTCGAATGTCACATTACTATTGTGCAATGTGGCACCTGGAAATGCCTCAAAATCAAACAGCACGTACTACATGTTGAGCCCCCATGTGGCGAACTGCTCCATGTAAAATAAAACAGCTTTATGTTCTATGAATTCAATTTATGTGCGCATGCATGCCTTTAAACACATGTTCAGAAAATATTGCTCACTTCCCCCTATAGTAAGGTCAAATCCCCCCAAATCCCTCTCTTAATTCACACTTGAGTAATTTGTCAAGAAGATATACATAAAAAAATGAATTACAACTGTATTTGATCCATCTCCCATCACTACTACAGTTTTAGTCTGTTTTTATTCCACCCTTGAGTTGCCTGTTTCTTCTCTCTTCTTCTACATAGATTCAATTAGTTGTTTTCTAAGAAGCAGTAAAAGCATTGTGTTCCACATGTAATCTAATTCCACACCCGCTTTAGCCAAAGGCGACGATTTCTATTAGATATGGGCAATCAGTTCATCCCATTAAAGTCAATGAATGTCCCCTTAACGCTCTCCAGCGTTTCTTTTATGAAACCTTTAGAGGCCTGTTTTTCTGCAGTTTTGTACATATTCTGGTTCAGATTAGATAATAAAAGTAAGAAACAGGGTTTTAGAGGCTAATTTATTTTTTCCTTAACTCACATTCGTCTTCCAAAGGAGCTGGAACCTCTCATTTCTATTTCAGGATGTTGCCATACATGTGGGAAAGGGTGATGCTAAAGAAGGTCACCTTTAGAGCAAAGCATACTTTCCCTGAAGCATGATGGATATTTGCATAACATGCATCAATATTGCAATTAGTCTCCATTTGACAGGAGTAAGCACTGGTATTATCAGATATATGAGCCACTACCATAATCTCAGGACATCATATAACAAGTCAGTCATGTTATAAACACAATCCTTAACCTTTGACCTGTCAGTCTCACATAGACTGTAAAACTAAGGAAATCCAGTATATTATGATTTAAAAGGAGTCAGTGGCATTCTAATCCTTACTAATCATGTAGCCAGATTAAAATTAAGGTTTGTTACAGTGTGTTAAACAGATAAATCCTTATTTTTAAATCCCATACCTTAGAGTGTTATGCATGCCATTAATGCAGCCTTAGAGTTAGACAAAGAATTCCTACATGACCAGGAACCATCACTCCATCACCTAATGTTGGCTAAATCGACCCTGACTCAACATCACTCTTCTGTGTAAATCAGCATGAGATCAATGTTGATCCCATTGTTGATGTACTGTACATTTTTTCTCATTACAGGTCTATAATTACACAAGTTTATCAGCTTTCAGACTTGTTGACAGGTGTTTGAAAACCAACCTTTCAGCATGACTCTTAAGTTAGGAGTAATACTTTTTTCAGTAAGAGTTTCGGGCAGAATGAACAGTGAACCTACGCCTACAAAACCCAGCAGCATGCAGCTTTCGATTTAACTAAACATCAATATTAATTGATCTATATTTCACAACTGTCATTAGTTGTACAAGTAAAGAACTTCCTTCTAATTTCCTCATCATCAAAACTGAATTGAAATTAAATTTGCTGCATATCAGCAATAAAGTTGACACATAGTGCAGTCTAAAATATTTTTCTATCAAATGCTGTTCTTCTGTTTATCAAAGAATTGTGGGGAAAAAATAGCAGTTTCCACAAAAATATTTAGCAGCACAACTGTTTATCAACCAGCATAAAAAATGTATCAATAATGCACTATGACAATATACAATAAAATCACAATATTACTGTTTTTACTCTATTTGTGATGAATGCAGCCTTGGTGAACATACTAGACTTCTTTGTTAAACTTATTAACAAATTAATGAGTCAGTGTCAACCAGTAACAAGGCATCTACGGGCACTACATTACATCATCGTTTTCTGAACAACAAATGCAAAAAACAAAACCAAGAGCAAGAGCAGGTGTGGTGATGATATGGATGAAATTGAATGTTGTTCTTAGCTTGTCCTGACTGAGATTTGAGTACATTAGCACGAGTTCATCCAGCGGTTTGCACAAGGATAGTGCATGGTTTCTATGTGCACTCACTGAGAGGAACTTTAAGATGCACCTTGCCAAGATCAGGCCCTCCTGCTTTGAGAGAGAGAGAGAGAGAGAGAGAGAGAGAGAGAGAGAGAGAGAGAGAGAGAGAGAGAGAGAGAGAGAGAGAGAGAGAGAGAGAGAGAGAGAGAGAGAGAGAGAGAGAGAGAGAGAGAGAGAAGAAAAGGGAAATTAAAGTATGCATTCTAAGGGAAAATTATTTGCTGTACCCTATACATTGTCTACACATGCAATGGGAATGAAGGGCTTGTGATTTGCAGTTACTTTTGCAACCCGTCAATGAGCAGTGTTGCCTGTCGGCACTGACCTTTCCAGGTGAGCCCCTGATCAGCCCCCTCATCTGTTCCAGCCAAAGCCCTAACAGCTAACTCTTGTTTGGTGTTGTGCAAATAAAACCCGATTACTTGGGTTGATTGTCCACAATTTGACTAGGCAGACTCACCTCAGGCTGAAATAAAAATGAATGCTGCAATATTGTGGGCAAAACAAAGGAGAAAGGGAGAGCATGAAAGAGAAAAACAGAGAGAGTGAGAGAAAGAAACAGTAACAAAATTGTGACTTAATTGATTCCATGCAATCTCATCAATTGTGATTAAAATGAAATGCCCCCCTCATGTTTGAAAAGGTTAAAACAAATTGACGGTGGAAATCACAGCTGGTTATCACAGCGTGCAGAACAGAAAGACTTTAATGAAGTGAGTGCAATTTCATCCTTCATCCTGCTGTATCAGACAAGAGAGAGAAAGAGAGAGAACATTAGCTGGTCATAAGACATCATTGTCCCTGATCTTCCCTCTGATGATATTATTGACAAAAGCACTCTAAGTCACTCGCAGAGTACGTTTACTGACTGACTTGGTTTTGATATACTGCAGCTCAGCACAACAGAGGTACATTATGAAACCACTTAATGCTGAACTTTCTCCTTTAACAATCTTCTTCATAATATTAAAAGGACTTATTTCTGATGAGAGGCATTGCAGATGTTATGTTTGATTTGCTGTGTTTTTGCATTAGGACGAACCAATGTACTCCATCAGGCCCTGTTCCAAATGACAGACTGACGGACTTGCAATGGCCGCCACATACATGTGCCCATGAAGTCCATGGGGACATTAGGTCACTCCTACGTGTGTATGGTCCCTCCCGCCAACTAAAGTCACTTTCGATGAACTAAATGCTAAATGCATAAATGTAAATGTGGCTGTGTCCAAAAGCTGAAAAATGCTGCATCCACAGGCAGTTAGGAGTTAGGAAGGATGTCCAAATTCTATGATCGTGTCACATTCTGTCCACTGGGATACCTTCATCTGATCAATATTTGAAGGCAGAATAGATTTATTCTTCACTGCCTATGATATCCCACTTTCCAGTGCACTGAACTCCATGACAGTTGAGCTAAAAAAAAATAAAATGGTGCCTGAAAGTTGTGGTTGGTGGTCACTTAGTTATCAGCAAAACTCTGTTTTGTTGTAGATCATTAGACTGTTATTTGCTGCCTCATGAAGTCTGTCTGAAATTAGTGTCAGGTGGTACCTTCATGCTCAAACACTGCCTGTGAAGTCATTGCCCAATAGGGCAGAGAGGCAACAAGTCAGCAGCCTAAACTTTCGGTGCAGCCAGGGTGTCTCACTTGTCATTTTGATGAAAATTTTAAATGGCAAAGACTCTTTATGAGAAGGGTGCTCCAAGGAGGCCACAGTCCTGCAGAGTTTAATTCCAACCCGGCTCCAACACACATACCTGTAGTTCTCTCTGCAGGACTGTGGCCTTCTAGGAACTGGGTTTAGTACCCCTGCTTTATGGCCACTATGCTTCCTAAATATGGGTTATGCGCAACAAAGTGGTTGCATCGTTTCTGGTCCAGGTTTTTTGTATGTGCTTTGTTAAATATAGAGCTGTTTTACTCATTGTGTCTTTAAAGGAGCTTCTAAGGATGAACATTATCCGATATCCATCACATATGCAGATTGAAATCTAAAAGTTTTTTCAAATTCTCAATAAAATTCAGATATTAAAATTGATTAAAATGTCAACAATTAAAATAACTTGCTTGTTTAACTGATTACTTTAAATGTCCATAGATATTGCTGTCAGTTCATACAGCTGTTAACACTTTCTCCAATGAGTAGATGTGATGAAACCTGTTTTCCTGTTTGTTCATGTGATGTTCAGCATAAAGCCTATACACACTTTCGCTGAGCCTGCACGGATTCTGACTCCACATCGGACTTCTACCTGACAGTCAATGTGGCATTGCATCACCAAACTGTGAACTCAGACTGCAAGGCGTATACCACCATTAGGAACAGGGTAAACTTAGAGCACAGAAAGTGAAACGTGATTTTTGACCTCAATGTAAAATTATATTTTATAATCATTTGTGACCATAGAGAAGTGACAAAGGGGATTTATAATTTTATATTTTGCACACATGCATCTCAGAAACTCGTATCCACACTCTCATTGGCATAAAAGCAGGACTACTGTATATCCACTATTATGGATGCACATTTACATTGTTGTTCACTGAAGGTTTGGATTGATTTCTTTAGGAATGGTTTATGCAGACGATCTAATATACTGGGAGTTGCTGTCACCTAGTGGATATGTTCAGTATAAAAGGTATTTGTTAATCAGCAGTTTTTTCTTCCATATCTCCTAATTCACAAGAGTGTACAACTCTTCAAACAAGTGTTCATGCACTCAAACATAAAAGGGACAACAAATGCTAGTTAAAATTCAAAGGATTTTTTTAATGGCAAAAAAGCTGACTTTGCTGTGTTAACAAAACTGCATTGCTAAATAAATACCACTGCAGTGGGATAATTTGGAACCAAGCCCTCTGGTGCGAGCTACTGTGGGCGTGTTGTGTTGCCTGTTTGCTCACAAATTGGCCTATTTTCAGTGGATGCAACAGAGTATTAGTCTGAACAAGCAGCAGGGACAGAACGCTAACTCAGCAACATTTCCCCTCAATGGGAATGCAAATAAAAACAAGATGCAAAGCAAAATCTTTGATTAAAACTCACTTTCTGTACCAAAGTCCCCGAGCACAAAAAACAAAAACAAAAGAAAGTTTGTATTTGTATAAGACACTCTTCTGTAATATATTCATTCTAAAAAATATATATCCTTTTTCCATAAAGGGAGACCTGTGTACATGATCTCCATGAATTTAATCAGAAAAGCACTTTTTTCCTCAATTAGATTTAAGCAAATAATATTTTAGTCTAAAAAGACTGAAAAACTGAGGTGGGAGTACAAGCTTCATGTGTAGAATAATAAAATCAACTTTTTCAATCAGCTGCAACAGAATAAGTGTTTTAGCATGCTTATACATGTTAATATTTTGTAAACATTGTTCTGAAAGCCTTTAAATAAATTATTGAATAGTTTATGAAATACTTGGTGGTGTAACAGAAAACCAAATTTGCTGATAGGGCATTTCCTTGTGTATAAAAACACTCCACCCGAGCTAAAGGCAAGTGCTCAAATGGTATGGCAGAGTAAAAACCTCATGGCTGCATGCTTCATATTCTTCAACTATGTCAATCATCTTTCTTGTCTGAGGTACTGTCTTCTTGGTGGCTGTCATGAGAATCAGTACAGAAGTAAGGCAAAGTGGCGTCACATTCTGGGCCCCCCCCCTGGAGACCCTGGTAACGCTGTAGCTCGATGTAGGTGGTGAAGAGTTTGGCATACTCCGGGTGTGTGAGAGCGAAGGAACGAAACTCATCTGAGAGAGAAAACGAGATGGGAAAGTTACTACAAACCAAACTAATCAAGTGAGGTAACTGAAGGGCATTAATGAAATTATGTAAATATGCCATGGTAAATAGCATATTTACATCAGGCGCTGTGTAAAAACAAGCCTTAAAGCCTTATTCATTTTATTTTGGACACTCAAGTAGCTTACTATCCAATATATGCAGCTTGTGGCCTGAAATCAACTCAGGCTTCATGAGAACTTCCAGCATGTATTACAAAAATGACTCCACTTGAAAGTGTTCATGACTGCACACGCAGATATTTTTCAAGGCGTTCACAAACACAGCATGGAATAATGTGCTGCTGACTGTGATGCATTCATGTGCAGAAAAAAGCCTGGGCCTCTGGATGATGCTCTTTAATTACCTTAAATCACAGTGGGAACTTTTGTTGGACTATTAAACATTTATTGTAATATCACAGCATTCAGTAATTTGCTAGTTCTTGCTTGCTGAATGCATGAAACAAATACAACAAAGTCAAGGTTCACTTTAGATAAGTTAAAGAAAAGATCTCTGGACGGTGATAAACCTTGGATTGGTATAGTATAGTTAAAAGCAGCTTCATGGCAAAATATTACTCTAATAATGAAGTACTCATTGATCAGTTGTATTTAAATGTTAATCAGAAGAATTATGCCTCAGTAAATTCAAAAAGTGTAATAACGATGATGTTAATACAATGCAATTCAGAATTGAGCATTCAGCTTAACACACCCTAAACTGGCACCCAAAGTTAATATTGCCAGTGTTAGGTCTGCGTGTGAAGTTCAGTTCAGACTCACAAGCATAGATGTGGTTTTACAACTTTCAGAAAATCAAAATTAATCTCATCACCTAATCTAATTCGCCAAACTAGACAACCACTGTCACAGTTCCTGTGATTTGAGTGTCTATGTACAGAATATGATTATGAAAATACTAAATGGCAAGTTGAAAAAAAAATTCCCACAGAATATATAACCAAAAATATAAATAGCTTGACAGCCCACAGAACCCTTGGTTACAAGTGCAATTATAAATGGTGAGTTGTTTTGTTTGCTAAATTTCATACAATTCATGTTTGAAAAAATAAATAAAAATAAAATAGTATTCTCTGAATGATAGCATTTCTAATATGCCTGACAGTCTTATCTCACTGTAGTAGTTGCTATACAGTTGACATACAGACCGTAAGTTATGTGTCCTGATCCATCTGCATCAATTTCTGTGAAGAGGCTGTTGACGTCAAGATCACACACTCCAAGAGCAGAACGTATCAAACAGCTAAACTCATCTTGTGTGATACAGTTGTCCTCATCAATGTCAAACAGCTGCAAAAAGAGTTCACATACACAACTAGACAATCTACCTCATTTTAAACATACATAAAACAATTTTAACAACAAAACACAGGAGACTAATCCATCCATATGCTCTAACTACATGACAAAAATATTTTTCAACAGTAGTGATTTTTGAAAGCCACCTCGAGGTGCCAACAACCACTGACACATCAGTACCTGTATGGTTTACCTTCATAACCACATCACAACATCTTCTTTAACACTTCTTTACAAGATTAAATCTTCAGTAGTTTGACAATGTATACACTGCATTTGTCAATATCATCACTGCAATCTGTAATACCATTACCTTAAAAGCAGTCTGAATGACTTCCTCATTATTAGCTGGTCGGCACAGAACTGTGACACCAATGACATACTCTCTGAAATCAATGGTGCCATCCCCATCCTACAAAGAGACACAGAAAACAAATGCTTTAAATAGGCCACACAGGCCACTGAATAAAATAAAATGCTGTTTAATTCATCCAGTCCCAGAGATTTATATTGGTTGCGGGCTGAAAATAAAGCAGATTTTTCTCAGATATCTGAGAGTATTTCATACATTCAACTTATGTTCTGTATCTTAGTGGGACTCCTATCCATATCTTATTCCACGTGGTTAGTTGTGGACACACTCACCCTGTCAAACAGAGCGAAGAGCTCCTGTAGAGCTGGGCTGATGGGTAGCTTGAGGAAGCTGGCAAACTCCTCAACTGTGATCCTCCCACCTTTGCAAGAACAGGCTATGTTGGCAAAACTCTCCAATTCCTTCTTCACATTGTCCCATTTTAATCTGAATTTAAACAGAAAAACAGAGATTTCGAGCTTGAAGTTGACATGAAACAAAAGTTATGATAGTCTTTTCTTTCCTATTGTGATGTATATCCAAGTGAAACGGCTTGAATGCGTCTTGATTGGATGGTTGGATCGTTGTGGTTTACTATTGCTGTGATCTCATTTGAGTGACAGGTTGTCCCGCTCTCGCAGCAGTAAACACGTCATCAGAGAAGAAAAGACATGTCGTTGCAAGAGGGAGGGGAAGTTATTATGATAAAATATATTTGATATTTGAATAATTTAAAATAAATACTGCAATATTCATTAAATCCGTTTAAAAAAATTCATGATTTCATGGTGACTCTAAACTACTATAATTATTTTTTAATTTGGTGTAATCATGTGGGCTACGAGTATCACAATATTTAATGATAACAAGTTTATGCACTTTTTAAAATATTTTTATAATAACAGTCATACTCCAATTTCCTGCTGATCTTGGTAAACTCCACGAGACCTGCCTCCATAGGCAGGGTCAGTTCTCCAGCTGCAATCATCAGACGGCAATCTTCATAAGTGTGGTCTGTGACCGGCAGGCCCAGAGATCTAATAACAGAGTCCGAAATTGTGATACGATTCTTAAGACTGAAATATTGTATTGTGCACACATTGTAAATGTCCACCATATAGAATCTTATAAAGACATGGAAGAACAAATAGCAACATGACATGCTTACACAGCCATGACAGATCTCACTGACTGAGCAAACTTGATAGGACACTTTTTCTCCATCTCAGTGGGAACTTGAGGGGGCAGAAACTAAAACACAGACACAATAAAATAGAATCGTACAAATAATTTGCAACTATATAAGATTTCTGAAGATTAGCTATATTTGAGATTAAGTTGGTCATTTGTATTAACATCACAGCTTCTTGATGCTCTTTTGACATGTGTATACATCAAACGTGCAAATAGCAGAGGATATTAATATGAATCATGCAAATCTTTCTTACAAACCTCAACTTCCACTGTAGTATAGAGCTGACAGAGTGTGAGCAGAAGTAGTCTGGCCCTAAAACAGGAACTGGTGGTGAGGTTCCAAACCAACAGCATTTCAGGAAGCATTGCTCTCTATATATGCATGACTGTGTAAAAGGGTCTGAAGACCAAGCTTATCTAAGAAAGTGATCTACAAGACTGCACATGCAGATATGCAGAGAGGAGGAAGATGCCAATTTACTCAGACAGCAGGCTCTCATCCTTTTTTATTTGATTATAAAATGTAGCTCCATTTTTCTTACCAGTGTTTCTTGCAGCATTTAATACATTATCCTGGCGTTCGAATTTGAATTCTGATGACTTTTTTGTTGTAACAGTGATTGGAAAAGGCCTAGTTGCAGAAGCATTTTGTCAGTTGTGTAAATGCTTTTTGTTTATGTTTAATATTACTTACGATTTTGGCCCCTGCCATGTCCATGTGACTGTGTCCTGTAAGAGCAAAAAAAAGTTTAGTAAGAAATCTTCTATTTTAAAATAGAAACGTAAAACAAAAAGAAAAAAGGGTTGAACCCTGAGCTATTCACAGCTCGAGTTAGACGGACAGACTTTTAATCGCTGTGTGTCATTTTGCCAGGTTGCCTAATTCAAATGCATGCTATTTTATGGTCGATTTACTTCAGTCCTCTCTACTTGGCTATTATGGTATTTATGGATTTGTATTTTACATAATATTCTATTTATATTTTTTGTGATACTCCATTGTGTTTGTCAGACAAGTTTTTCACCAGAAACTGAGGTGTCATGAAATAATACGAGACTTCTGTTGAATTTATACTGACCAACTTATTTGGGTATCTGATAAGAACAGGCTGTACTGGGACCCCTGGGACAAAGGCACCTATGGAGGTAAAAAGAAAAGCAAATAAGCACTTTTCATTCATTCTCTGTTCTTTTAGCTACATTCATACCTCCTAAAAACTGCTCAGTACCACTGTCCCACCTATTTTCCTTATGGAGACATATATTTCAGAATGAAGTTAAATCCCTGTCTGGCACTCCATTGATCACACCATACCCTACGTATCAGGATACAGCAATTTGACTGGTTCTCAATTGGACAATTAATGATTATCAATGAAGCAAACACTATCCAAATGATATGACCTGAATGTAGAAAATATCTATAGGTCTTACATAATACCACAATAAATAAATATCACTCTTATCAGCTAAATGAATTAAGCCTACTGCAAAAAGATTTTGTTACCTACTCATAGACACAACTCTCACTCTCTTTTATGTGCTTCTGGTTTTGCTGGCCTCAGCAGACTTCATTCTAGTTTCTTTAGTACACCAAAACAAACCGTCGGCATTGGAAACCCTGAATTACGTGAAAGTTTATCTTCCCCTTTACTTATATACATTTGCATTAGGGAAATTAGTTATCTGATAACAGACAACAAGATTTTCATATGGAGCAGTTCATACACAACTTTCATTATCTACTGAGTTATGGACATTTGCTACAGTAAAAACTGTATCTGTAACATCTTAACTGGATCTTAATATTTAATCTACATTATTATGTTGTCCAATATCATAATTATCATTTCTATATTACAAACAAAAAAACACAATCTGCTAACCTTGTTTGAAGGTAATGAGACATGATCTGTTTGTACATGTTCCTTCAGGAAAAATGAGCACCTAAAAAAGAAAATAACACCAGTATTATTTTCAGTGGTATCGTAGCTATCACGGTGGCTCAATTTGGATGCAAATACTAAGATATTAACTAACATACAGTTTTAAACGCACAGTTTGTTAGATAAAAAGAAGACTTCTCAATAATAAAACTGGTAAAACTAATTAAACATCCACAATGTTGAAACTGGACATTGTTTAGGAACAGGACATCCTGTATTCAAGCTGAGGAAGTACAGGTCTAAAAGTAATTTCCTGCTTTCAAAAGCTGGAACACATTTTATTTGGCTTCACGTTCACATTGTGAAATTCAAGTTTAAACGTTTTTAAACTTTGTTTTATTTTTGACCATTTTAAAGTCACATATGATCAAAACTAAAACTAAAATAAAATAAAATAGTGGAGGCACTCACCTGTGGCCAGTGTCCCCCTGACTTTGCTCTCCGCTCAATCTCAAGTATAGTGTTTCTACGAGAGTCTGGATCTTTGCGTGAAACAAGCACTGGCTGCACACAGCGCAAAAACCCTGGGGAACATAAAATAATAAAACAATATTAAAGTAATAATAATAGCAATAATAATAACACATGCAAAACTGACATCAATAATGGATATTTAAAAAACAAGGTTTTTTTTTTTCTTTGGTTGAGAAATTCCACATTAAGTAGGATAAGTAGCAGTGGTGGCCACTCAATGACACATTTACGTCTGCTTTTCTGATTTGTTTCTTTGTGCTGACTGGGGTTTTGCAGTAATTCATTTTGGAGTAATACCAAAACTGATCAGTGTTGCCAGATTAGGTCGACGATTTACAAGCCTTATTTTGATTTTTTGATCTAAAAAACTATTGTCATGACAACCAAGGTGTATAAGTACCATTTACCTCCTTAAAATTAAAGAATGATGACAAAATGAAATTATAAAAATTAATCAATTCTCCTGCCAGAAGAAAAATTCAACAGGGAAACGGATCAAAACATGGCAAATACAGTAAAAGAAAATGAGCATATGACAAAAATGTTTTTACCCAAACAGATAGACACTGTTAAAGACTTAGTTCACCCAAAAAGACAATTTCTGTCAATAATTTCTCACCCTCATGTCGTTCCAAACCCGTAAGACATTTGTTCATCTTCAGAACACAAATGAAGATATTCATTTCTTCCCTGTTCAGGCCAGTGTGCACATGACGATGGGCACGATAGATGTTTAAAAACTGCCAAACTGACCCCAAACCAACTCAAATTTTGTCTCCCGACCAAACCAATTTTTACCGGGTACAATCAAATTCTCAAAGGTTTGCCCACTTTTGAGTTTAACTTGGAGTGAGAAGGGTAGGCTACTGTTTTTATTAGTGCTTGACACAAATTTAACAATGTCAATTCATTAGCTTGAGATACTATTCCGATATTGATTCATTTGGATAAATATCAGGTACAGTAGCTACATGTTAATTGTTCTCAAGGATAAATTCTCAACTAATGCTGTAAATATACAGGGAGCCTTGTCAGCTGGTATTATTATTAAAGGTTAAAATTAACAACTCAAATTAATAATAGTTATCTTAGACGCGTGAATCTGCTTTGTGTGCTCAAATACTATGTTTCACAATGCTGTTTCACTATTCACGTTGAGGGGAAAATGTGATTGGCACAGCTTTCCAATTGCTCTGGCGATTCTTGATGTCATACGTCAAACGGTCTGCACAGCACATTGTCTTTTTTTAATTTGGCGTGAGATTTACTTGGGCAGCGTGAGAGAATGATACAGAGCCTTATGGCATGTGTCTCACGCCAAATGCATGAGAGTTAGCAACCCTCCAACTGTGCAGTAAAACCCGCACAATCTGGCAACACTGAAACTGATCAACAATGTGAATGTATTCAAAAGCAAAAACGTTATCAAATTTTTTTGCCATTGCATTTGCTTTTTGTGTTCCTTTTTGTATAAACCATTATTGATGTAAATAACCACACTGCTTACTGCCAAAGATTGGTGCTTCCAGGGACTCGGAGCGGGATACAGTAGAAGGCAGACCAGCTTCAATACAGGCGATGGCATCAAAGAAAGAAGAGTGAGGGGCCACAGCTAGAATGGGGGCCTCTGCACTGCTGGCCTTCTTCCCCTTCACCACCACCCTGAAACCCATCCCGAAGAAATACATCTGGCCAAGAAAGGTCACCACTTTTTTGTGCAAGAACCTACCCACAAACACATATACAAGCACACCAAACATCAGGAATCATAGTGGGTAATGACTTTGATTAATTAAACATACTGACACATGCACACACACATAAGTACAAAAAGCTTGCTTAAACGGCTTTGACACGGTGTGCTCATCAGCATGTTGTTGCATCATTTAAGAGAATAACCACATCCCTCCAACAGCCGTGCTTCCTCCTACGCAAAGTCTTAATTAATCTGATCAGTGTGGTCAGTCCAAGTAGAAACGAGATACAGCTAAATGAGCAATTTCTCAAGAAACCGTGGTCTGTTTGACAAAGAAGCATGAATTAAACAGAATGGAAGGCATCTGTAATGTACAACATATTTGCAACAGCTGATATGCAAACCACACATTTTACATTACCAACTCACACTTTTATTATTGATGCACACAAGACCTAACAAATCACTATTAGCTTACATATAACAGTTCCTTTCTAGCATGTAGCAAAATATACAAATCAGGAACTAAGACAAAATCAGTAAATTGTAAGTGGTAGTGTTATCTGTAAGGTTAATGTTTAAGGTGCTGTGCTGTCAGGTTTAGTTAGCAAGCCAGACAAGCTGTAACATAAAAAAGGTCTATTTTAATCTTGTGCTATAATGTAGGAGGTGGAGTATCTGGGTGTAACGTGGGTGTACAAGGAGTAGTATGTACCTTCTCCAGCCAGTCATGGGCTCCACCGCTCCAGACAGAGACTGTCTGAATGTTATCATGACAGAAACTGGCCACATGACCATTAGAACAAGAAGCAAGAAAATGGCACGGAGCGGCACAAGGATGATTCCCAGAAGAAAACACTACACACAGACATAAGAGGAAAAATAGACACAATCACACAATAAATGTCAAAGAAATCTACACAATGCAAATGACTTTCTATGTTTCTATTCAAGGCATCTGCTAACATGGGAGAAGTGATTCAACCTCACAGATCTTTCTATGGGGACCTTTTAATACTGTGATGTAGGCTAATCGGTTTGAGGGGAAAGGAATTAATGTATGAAACAAACTCTAAAATAACTTAAAATGTCTACAGTACTGTTCTTGAAAAGTCTGGAATCACAAAATGAATCATAGTTAATTCATTTAATATATAAATACTGCCAATTTCTGTTTCTAAACATTGATTGAAAAAAGCATATTTGTCACAATTACAGCAAAAAATACCAAAAATATCTTTAATGTTTAAAATGTTTTTTTTAAGTAAAAACTAATTTTAATGACTGTAATACATTAATGAATGTAAATACTCTTGTTTCTCATGTTTACATACCACATTCTGTACTCGACTCTTGTTACTGCAGATATTCTGCTTAAAATTGTAACAAAATGTAACATCATTTTGACTCTTTCTACAGCAAAGGAAATTTTTATTTATTTAGTAATAAACATTTCCTAAATTTTCACACAAATTGTTGACAGCATTTGCCAACCCTGTTCCCCAAGTTATTGCAAGACTTTAAATAAAAGAGACATAAAATAAGAGAGCTCATCTTAGAGGGAAACATATTAAGCAAATCAAATAAGACGTTGACACATTAAAGGGATAAAGAGCGGAATGACCTCAGTGAAAAATAATATTGACAGACAGGTCATAAATGGAGATTATAGACTCACTTTGATTTTATCGGCTTTAGTTAACTTAAGGTCGTGCACGAATGGGTTGATGACGGCGGGCAGCAGCAGGGAATGCTGTCTGGGCAGCGCGAAAACTCTCTGCGCAGACATCTTTACTCATCAGTCATCACAACAGAGTCTTCATGTGTCAAACCTCTGAACGTACGACGCGCTTCTTCCTCATTTTCACAAGCGCGCACCACCTTATGACACTCGAGCCCTAGCGGTCAGCGGATGTGTTTCACAATCAAATGAGATACATCATAACTAACGGCAAGTTTGTGCATTCCAGACGAGTTTGGAGTCAGAGCAGAGTTTCTGTGCGAGCACTAGCTGACTCAAAATATGCATAATGTCCTAAATACTGTCATAGTTGGTTTAGAGACAAGCCCCACCTCTTATGGACATAATCCTATTTAGACCTGTAGCCACTAGGGCTAAAGGTGCCCTAGCTGTTTTTCTCTACAGGTTAACCGTTTGAACAAGTGGCGTCGCTAGACTCTTTTTACCGGACAGGACACACGTCCTAATAAAATCTTCCTGATAAATCATTGCGAGGAAGTGTACCGAGCTGAGAAACTTTTTCTCTGACCATATTTCAGCGAATTCGTGTGTCCAGGAGTATTTCTTTCGGCGGTCTAGAATCGGAATCAGTGATGCTCTACTCGAGAAGGAATCACTCGTTTGAGTCGATTCTTCTTGTTCTGTGTTGTGAACAGTTCGGACATGCACTGAATTGTTTGAAGCGGTTCTTAGCTCAGCACAACAGTAACAGTGTAGGCCTATTTAATAACCAAAATTACGTAAACTGAAGTAAATTTACCTACAATCCATTGAAAACTAAACGGCATCTATATTTTTCTTGAGTTCAACCCGTGCAGCTTTAAAAGACTCTGCACTGCAGTAACATTTTCCAACCAAAAAAGTATTAAAACGCTAACAAAAAAGCATTTAAAAAAACTAAAGAATTACAATCACAATACTATGTTTTACTCAAGGATATTACGAGTTAAATACAAGGCACATAAACATACAGAGATAGAGATGCGCTTATTATACAATGGAACTGCTAGATGTCGCTGTTTGTCTAGTTATGTGAGATCCGAGTAATTTTGTAAAATAGGAGTAGCTACTAATGTGTGAACCATAGCTATTGTTTTTTGATGTGAAAATCAAAAGCATAATCACTAGGATGCAGTAAAATGCTAAATTCCATTTAAAGGATAATTCATATTTATTTTGAGACAGTGACAAAGTGCACAAAGCATATAGAAAATAATAAAAAATAAACCATTACAAATATAAACAGATTGCATACGTCAATTCAAAAACTACAAAAAAATAGAGTACAAATGATAATCAGTATTCTCATGATACTCGCTTGACATGAGTCCATCATGCAACAAACCCTATACAGTCTTCAGGCAACCCGTGCCGTGAATCTCCCTGTACCATGAGACAAACAAGCAAACAAAAGACTAACAAAAAAATAATGTGCTTTGACAGTTGTTTGGTCTCTGTGTTTGTACACAATTATCATGTATAAAATGTGTCCTTTTATTAAAGCAGGAATTTTTATTGGATAGTATTTACTACAAAACAAAACATGAATTAAGTCCTTAATCTAGTCCTTAAAATCAGTACTAGCAAAATATTACATTTGTGCTTTTTACATACTGCCTGGATGGATTTATTTTGTACAATTTAAAAAAAAAAGAAAAAAAAGAAAGGAGGTACATCTAACAGACACCACTGCCACATTTACATGTAAATGGGAAATGTTAGAAGTCCTCTGATGATATACATGTTGGTTATATTAAGGGGTAGGAGCTGCATTAAACCCTTTCATGATTAAAAATAAACAAGAAATATCACACGTTATGACAAAACAGCAAAAATTGTGGTCTTGTTTGCCTATGTCTGACATGCAGAAATGGTCCAGGCAGTGAAGCTTACCAGGCCTCTCTAGTTGGCTAAGGATGGGTTATAATCAAAGAGGCTCGGACTAACCAAGAGGGGCAGAATGGTAAATTTGAGTGCTGTCGTTTGGCACGATAACGCTGGCCTTGTTTATCTAGTGATGAAGGTCATCCCAGAGTACCAGGGGCTGAATGTTGTGCATCAGTTCAGCAGCGTAGCCAGTCCTTCTTGACCTCCCCAACTTTGACAATTTTCAGAGTGCTGTCATCCATTTTGAGATAGTGGGAGTCTTTGAAGAAGTAGCTGTGACCTGAAAACATTTAATAAGTGTAAATGCCAAATGAAAAATTAACAGTTAAAAGTTAAATGCAAATTTACTAATTTCACTACAATAAACAAACAAACAAACAAATAAACAATTTAAAGGTTTGGGGCTTGTAATATTTTTAAAAGATCTATCTTATGCTCATCAAGGCTGCATTTATTTGATCAAAATACAGTAAAACTGTAATTTTGTAAAACATTACGAGTTAAAATAACTGTATGAGTGAAAATGTGTGTTATTGACAGCGAGTTGAGTGGTTGAAAAAGCATGTATGTTAAGTAAATTCCAGTAAATCTAAACGAAACCAGAGGACCTTGCGTAAAACCGTTATAAATCCTTTACCCCTCTCTTTTTTAAGCTTTTCTCTCATTTAGAGTTTGTAGCCTATGTGCTTTTCAGACAGTGGCTGTTACTGGAAAAAACTCATAATCTTAAGCAGGGGGCAAACATATAGCTGGGTTTTCTTGTTGTTGTTGAAGGCCTAATGCCAGCAGTAATTGGGTTGGAGTTAACTGCCAAGAATTCTCTACCAGGCTACACACACACACACACACACACACACACACACACACACACACACACACACACTGACTACACTCCAAAAGGTTATGTAAACAAATATCAGATGTTTATGTGAGGGCTAACAGAATGTGGGTAAGGGAGAGGAAAGGATAATTCAGGTTAGAGGTTACATTTTACTTCTCTGCAGAGGAATACCACAGACAAAGGTGGATCTGAAACCAAGCAATTTTTAATCTCTTACCATCACTAACAAGGCTGAGGGCGGCATCTATGTCATCGGGAACAGCACTCCAAGAATCCGCGATAAGTTTAGGGAAGCCTGGATCCATCTTTTTCTTGGCTTCATTGTACCTGAGAAGTCATGGAAAAAAGTGAGCATCTACACTAGGTGTGGCCGATATGGCAAAAATGTATCACAATTTTTTCCCCCAGGAAAATCACGATTAATGATTTTATCACGATTGTTTTTCATGTTTGTTTTACTATTTTGCAAGTGACTGCCAAACTAAATTTCCCTATTTTTAAAAACAAAGCCTTACAAGGTAACAAAATATAAAATAAAAAAGAATGGAAGACATTTAGGCCAAAGTGGTGAAGATAGTCATTATCTTAGTTATTAAAAAATAAGAACAAAGATACACATTACATATACTGCCAGGGCTTGACATTAACTTTTTTGCTCACCAGCTACTGTGGCTAGTGGTTTTCCAAAGTTACTAGCCATTTTCACTGGACATTTGGCAGCAGTTTAAGAACTGACACATGGATCAATTATACTGTTACACATGCATTTTCTTTCTCAATGGTTTAAGTTCACTAAAAACATAACTGACTGTGTTTACATGAATACTCGCTAAGACTGGCATTTTGATATTATTTTGTGTGTATTTGACTGTTAAAGCACAATAAGCAGTGAAAAAGAACTAATTTTAGTACTGAAAGGTGGCTTTATGCGTGCACACTTTGGGTAGGAGCGCAAAATCTGCATGAATTAGTAAAAGTATGCGCAGGTGTTAATGTCAAGCCCTGTATATAACCTTATCCTTATTATGTCCAGTATCATTTGGCTATACTTTAGTGGGGAAACAAAGGCTTCACAAGAACTTTGATAGTCTGCTTTTTTCTCCAATAAAGGGAGGGAAAACAACTCCCTGCGTCTACTATACTGTAGGTTCAACAACAAGAACAAGAACAAGTGTATTTTGGTCATTAATCACAGTGAACACATACTTTATTAAGCCCACATATGTTGAGAAATATTTTAAAAAGGATTACCTCCAGAACTTGTTGCCAGCAAATAAGTAAGTCTTCTTGCTCTTGTGGAACGAGTAGGCTGCATCAATTCTATGCAAATCTGAAGGAAGACCCATGCTGGAGATCTTCTTGGGATAGTCTCTCTCCAGAGTACTGGCAGAATATACCCACATCTCATCATCTAGAGAAACAATTAAAATATTTTTAATACAAATTTTGTTTGGAGGACACACAAACGATGAAAAACCCATCGTAAAAAAAAAAAAAAATGTATTTTTTAAATCAAAAATACAGTGAAAAATGTAATATTGTGAAATATTATTACAATTTGAAATAACTTGTTTTCTATTTTAATATATTTTGACATGTTATTAATTCTTTTGATGTCAAGTCAGCATCATTACTCCAATCTTCAATGTCACATGATCCTTCAGAAATCATTTTAATATGTGTCAGGGTTCTGTCACTTATGTCTAGTCTATTTCTTGGTTTTGTGACAGAGCCCTGAAACTCCTGTTTTGTCTTGTACTGTGTAGCACACAGCTTGTGTTTTACACTAGCTGTGTGCTTTCATATTGTCATGTTTTGTGTGAACATGTGGCTTATGAGTGTTCTCATTGGCTGGGTGTTCTCATTGGCTGCGTGTTCATGTCTCGTTTTGTGTTAGCACATGGCTTGTGATTTGTTTTACTGGCCATGTGCTTGTGTTTTAGTCATGTTTGGTGTGAGCACATGGCTTGTCATGTGTGTTTCCCTGTGCCATGTGCTCTCTTGTCGATTGTCTAACACGGCCCATCTTGTTACCTGATTATTGATTGATTTGCCCCACCTGTCCTCCCTCGTTACCCTCTTTTGTTTGCTTCCCTATTTATTCTCATGTTTTCAGTCCTTTGCTGGTTCGTCGTCTAACCTTGTCTGTCATTGTCTCGTTTCGTGTTCCTGCCAAGTCCAGTCGGTGAAGTCTTGAGTCCTGTCTTGTTTCCCGTCTTGTTTCCCCCCCACAGGGTAGTTTTTGTTTGCTTTAGTTTCATTTTCATAATTAATAAAAACCCATTGTCCTGCATTTGAGTCCTCGCTACTTTCCTCAACCCAAACCCTGACAATATACTGATTTGGTGCTCAAGAAACACTTTTAAATAATTATCAATGTTGAAAACAGTTGTGATGTATTTTTGTGGTAACTATGAAACATTTTTAGTCATTCTTTAATGAAGAAAAAGTTCAAAAGAACCACATAAACAGAAATAAACTTTTTGATAACATTATGAATGTCTTCACTGTCACTTTTGATCAATTTAATGCATCCTTGCTGAATAAATGTATTAAACCTTTCAAAACCTGTGCCCATTGGCATGTTTTTATAACACTAGTAATGACATGCATGGCTAACCGACTAGACAAGAGGAGCAGTAAGCTTTTTATTTTTAGCTTATAAACTAATTTATGGTCACATTAACTTGCATTATTATAATAATAGTATCAAGTGACAATATTCAAAGTTAATTTTAAACATCTTTCAGAGTTGTATAACAAAAAATGTCTATTGCAATGGACATCAGATCTTGAAAGATATCAAGAACCTCAAAACTTCGTTGTGTGCCGGGTTGGGAAGTTTGTACAAGCAGTTCAGAGCTAAATTACAAAGCTACAAATTCTAATGTTAATGTAGTAATGTTTACAATTTGGGAGCACTAATATGCATTATTATATATGCTCTGTTAGAGAGTCCTTAGGTGGATACAGTATGTCAAGTCTGTTTTTAGTTTGGTTTCACATTAATATTCCATCCCTGTGTCCCAATGTCCATACTATCCAGCCTAAATAGTATGTGAGATTAAAATGAGTGTGTCCCAAAGCATAGTATGTTGAAAAGAGTATGTCAGAAGTCCCCGGATGGCCTACTGTTTTCGGTAGATTTTCGAAGTGTGAATCCGTGCACACTATTATGGCTAATATTGCCCACAACCCATTGTGCTTTGGAGGACGATTCAGTTCAGAACTACAAACACAAGTAAAAAGTGTTCAAAAAACTACAAAACATGGCAGATGTGTGCGACCGACGGTTAAGTAGAGAGGTTTAGATAAAAGGGTTTGAGTGACTGATACTAGGGCTGAACGATTAATTGCATTTGCGATAATATCGCGATATGATGAAATGCGATTTTGTAACCGCAAAAGCTGCGATTACACTGGTCACGTGACGCGAGAGAAAAGCAGTCTGCAGATCAAGCATCAACTTGGCACGCTACGCATAGGTCTGGCATACAGGAAAGAACAGTTTATTTTTTATGTATGTGATATTGTGTTAGTTATTCTCTCTCCAACAATTCTGGATCGATTCAGAGAATTTCAGAATCGAGTCTGAGTCGAGTTTTGTTTCTAAACACAGATGCGTGATGACGCTGCGCGTGCTTTAGAAACAACCGTATTCTGCTATCTTCTAATTTCTCTCTCTCTCTCTCTCTCTCTCACACACACACACACACACAAATTACAAGGACAGTCGCGGGCTTCATTGCACAGGTTTTGCCGCTTTGATGTTACTCTTGCAGTGCGCGGTCTTGGCCGCCGGAATTTTCCTTACAAATGCTCAACAAAGGCATTATTTATGTATTTTGGAATGCAGTTGGCTTATATATTAAAAATATGAAAATCACTGAGAAAGCTGCTTTCATTTTAAAATACTTACGCGCGCTTTGTGAAGAGCGCTCGTGCATGCGGCTGTGAGCGACTCATTGGTTAAATGTACTTAAATCTCAAAATGCTTTTGATGCGAAATCAGTTATATCTTAACCCAACAAGACACACCACATTTACAATTTCAAAAGAGATATGTGCATTAGTGTGAATGCAGCTTATCGTATAGGGGGGAAATCACTCCAGCTCTTGAATGGAAAACGTTCAGACAGCCTACTTTTAAATACTGAAAGCCAGGGGCGTCACTAGGATTTTCATTTTAGGGGGGCTAAGCCCCCAATGAGGGTATGAATTTTTTTTTTTTAATAATAAAGAAAAAGTTAACACTTTAGTTAAGGATCTAATGCTCACTATCAATTTCATTACCATGCAAAGGCAGGGTTTTATAATCACTGTGGTCCCAAATGTGAGGTAGGGCAGATAGTGGGGTTCGGGGTTTCCCCGAGAAAATTGATTTCTCTGATCTACATATGTGCATTTTAAGATGTTTTGAAGGCCAAAAAAATAACATAAAAAAAATAAATATATATATATATATATATATATATATATATATATATATATATATATATATATATATATATATATATATATATATATATATAAAACATATAACATAACAATAAGCTGGATAACAGCTTTAAAACCATGTCAGTGGGCAGCTGATTATTTTTCTCTCCTCATCAGCATCACACTCTTTTTCTCTTTGTTTTTATCTTGCCCTGTCTCTTCTCCTCCTAAAGCTGAGCTTTGACTGATATAGGCTTTTCATTTTTGTCTGTCATTTTTTGTCTGTCTACACATTCACAATATGAAGGCTACACATTCATTATTGATCTTGTGCCTAATACAGTGCCGTATACAGGGGTTTATAATCAAAGAGGTCCTAAATTTGAGGTTGGTAGGGGGTTCAAATTTTTTATTTCTCTGATATGTGCATTTCAAGACGTTTTTAAGACCAAAAAAAAGGATAAGAAATAGCTTTAAAACCATGTCAGCATCCAGTAGATTATTTGTCAATACCTGCTCTCTCCTCATCTCCATCACTCCTCCTTTTTTTCTCAGTCTCTTCATCCCTTTCTCTTCCCCTCCTAAAGTTGAGCTATTTTAATTTACTAAAGGCTACAATTTGTATTATATTCTCAATATGTACACATTTATTATTAATCTTGTGCCTTACATGATGAAAACGGCTTTGTTAATGTTTCTTGTCCCCTCACAATGACAGTAAACTAATTATTACATTACACGTTACATAGGCCTATTTTCAGTTAAAAATGGCGAAAATAGACAAAACTATATTAGTTTGCCTGATTATTTTTTGTCATTCGTTTAACATTTATTGCTTGTAATGTTTTTTTTGTTCCTCTTTATTTACTAGCTTTTATATTTTGAAGCTATATTAGTTTATAGCCCATTTAAAATTCTTAACATGTAATTGGTTTAATTAAATGTGTTTATATATATATATATATATATATATATATATATATATATATATATTTAAAGTATGTATATTTACACATGTAATTAAATACATATTTTAAGTGTTATTAAGATTATTTAATAAGAAAAAAATTTGATCGGATCATGAGCTGCCTAAAGATTCCCATCCCTACTGTACAATGATTTATTGCTTTTCTTTGTCGACTAATACAGAAGGTAAAGAACTTAAAGTAATCGCATATTAAATCGCAATCGCAATATTGGTTAAAAAAATCGCAAATAGATTATTTTCCATAATCGTTCAGCCCTAACTGATACTCAACATTTTAGCTGATAAAAAATATTTGTTTAATGTTATCCGTGTTACATTTTATCTGCAACAACAATGTGAACTTTTATAAAGATCTGTTTGGACATTTACTTTCAAATGCATCGTTATGAGGAGAGTCTCCGGATGAAAGCCCCTTGACTGGCAGATCAACATGCTACTGCATTTCTCTCTGATACAGTAGGAAATTAAATTAAATGTGGAGGATTTTAACTGTGACAAGATGATTGACAGGCCAGTTTACGGTGAAAGGATGCTTGTAACTACGAAACAGAGAGCATCTGTTAAAGATGCTATTTTATGACTCTTCTGCTACACACTCAATTATAACTGGTTTATATTCTGGTTTCACAGATAAGGCTTAAATCTAGTCCAAGACTAAAATGCATGTTTGAGCTGTCTTAACTGAAGTCAACTTTTACTGACATATCTTAAATTGGTCATCGAATGCAAAATTCACTTTTATATGGTGTTTACATATAAATGTGTCGTTGCAGTGTGTGGACACAAACACCATGCAATGAAAAAAATCCATTCACTCCTTTTTTTTTTTAGCCATAAAAAGTCTGAACACTCTCAATAATCAGGCCGTTTGGATTTTCTGAGCACTATGATGTCATAATGCTCATGCTCCGCCCACGACCACTGACGGACTGTCCAGTATTAGCATATTTCTGCCCTCAGGCATTCGACACCCACCATGGAAGAGAGGGTTGGGGTGAACAGTTGCTCATTATCTCATTAATCTCATTATTTAAAGAGACATGCACCGAAACAGGTCACTGTGAACAAAGCTGTTTTTGAGGAGGTAAAATGGGTGTTGTTTTACACAACCATTGAGGAATTTTAACCAAAGTATATTACAAACTTTACATGAACACCCTAAAGAATCATACCAACTTGTGGAAAATGGGCATCCGATGACCCCTTTAAAATATGCCAGTGCCATTGTTTTGTCTCAAAATGCACACCAGTAATGTTTTTTTATTCTAAGGCAGGTTTATAAAAGCTACTTACATACCCCAATTGTACTGTGGCCTAATCCTGGCTTAATCTAAGCCCCGTCTTTGAAATCAGTTGATAAACCAGAGTTTATCTTATCATATAATGTTTATTTGTTATCTTAGTTGATTATTCATTTGTGATTACTTTTTAGTCAATTATTGATACTTTGTGAGGCTATTTGTGTACAGATATATTGTATTCATACAGTATTCCTTTATCAGGCATGTGATTGGCTAAGGACAAAAAAGCAGGAAAATATACCGAAACCCAACCCCCCCCCCCCCATTTTGGCTGAATATCGATATATATATCCCGATATTTTTTCCGCAAAGTGAGAGCAACTGTTCAGTCAAAGCCAAATATAGTCTTCACTGTATACATTATACATCGATTGTTATTAAAGCTACTATTACTGAAAGTTCTCAGTCAAGAGCAGTGAGTGATTTCCTCTGTGTTTTGTTGTTTTATTAACATTAAATAGATAGTTCTCCCAAAAATTGTAATTGTCATCATTTACTCTCTCAAGTTGTTTTAAACCTGAATAAGTTTCTTTCTTCTGTTGAAGTTATTTGGAAGAATGTGGGTAACTAAACAGTTGATGTACCCCAGTGATTTCCATAGTATATTTTTCTCTATGGAAGTCAATGGGTACCAGCAACTGTCTGGTTACCCACATTCTTCAAAATATCTTCTTTTGTGTTCAGCACAAGAAATAAATTAATACAGGTTTGGAACAACATTACAGTGAATAAACAATGACAGAATTTTTATTTTTGGGTCAACTATCCCTTTAAGGACAAGCGGCTGCATGTTTATTACTAGGGCTACTGTCTCTTTAAGACCTGTACGCGACGCGTCTAACATACACGCACATTTGACAAGCAGATTTCTCTCAATTTTCTCGGTTTGCTTTCAGTTTAGACATAACCAACTTTCCTTATGTAAACCTTGTGTGTATTTGAGAGTATTAGCGAAATAAGACTTGAAAGATAATTTAGTCCAGTAACCAGGCGCTGTTAGGCCCCGTTCACACCGCAAGTCCTAATGCTCAATTCTGATCTTTTGCTCAGATCCGATTTTTTAATTGGCTGTTCACATTACCTTTTAAAATGTGACCTATATCTGATTGCAGTGTGAACTGTTTGAGGTTTCAAACTAACCGGCATGCGCAAAAGAACAATAACAATGACATCAGACGCAGCACGCGGTTGCACTAAAGTTCGGGAGGTTATGGAGGAAGTAAGCATATTCGCATTTATTTCATAATGTTTGTGTAATGGAAACTTTTGCGGGTTTATGGTTGCAAATTCACTACAGAGATCTGTGTGGATGCGTAGACGAAGCCAGGAGTGGTGGGAATATGACGTGAATAGTTTCACTGAGACGCTGTTCTCCTGTGTCCCCGTTCTTCCATTTCGTGTGTCATTTTTTCAAAAACGGAGCGGTTACGGTAGGTCCTTCTAGCTTGAATTGAAGTATCTCCCCATATACTACTTAGATCTAACACCTCACTCTCATTGACTCGCTTCATCGCTGTTCTCCATATCTAGTCAAGTTTTTAATGTTAGGCTACTGTCTGTGTCTGTTGTGTCTAGGGCTTCGCCGGCGCATAATTGTGACAAATGTCGACGTAGATTGACGTAAAAGTCGCATCAAATCCGCCTTGATTGTTCACACTGCGGCCGCATTGAAAAAAATCAGATCTGGATCTGATTCAGGACCACATATGTATGTGGTCTAAATCTGATTTGAAAAAATCAGATCTGGGCTAGATTTGAGTGTTCACACTACCTCTGAAGAAGTCTGACCTGGTCACTTGACCCCAAAAAAATCAGATTTGGGCCACTTTGCCTGCAGTGTGAACGGCGCCTTAGACAGGCTTTTAGTGCATGTGCGCGTCGGGTGTTCGCGCTCAGTAAAGCGCATGTTAGAAAGCGCATCAGCAATGAATGACATGTTTAACCGGCAAGGCTTTAAAGCACATGCAAATAATGAACTTTTGTGAACTCACTGAACTGATGTGGCCGTTCCTCTGCGTTAACATTTGATATGAGTATTTGTCGCGTTGTACACAATGCTGTTGAGACGGGGGCGCCAGAACTGCAACTGATAGAATGCACGATATACATATTTCTACAAAAGCAGTCAGCAGCTTGCTTGGAGCAAGGATCATAGCGCAAATTTGAACTATATCAATATATCGCCCAACCCTACTGGTGGCCTAACGGCGATGTTCTTGTCAACTGACAACGATATCACCGTAGCGCGAGAGCGACTGAGGTACGAAATTGAGCAGGTGAACAAGCTGAACGCAAATACGTCCTCGTTGATACTTGGAAAGGAAGGAAAAATCTGTACGCACGTAAGCCTGTTATGTCCTCATATCCTCTTCCCCCCCACCCCCTCTCTTTTTTTTTTTCAGATCTGCATGATTCACGTAGGTCACATTTTCAGGTCGGAAAATCCGGAATTCCGGATTAATCCGGAAAAATCACATCCCTGCTTTATTTATATATTCTACAGATCACAACGCAACTTGATAACATCACATAACTTTCCCTACCATCCTGATATTAGGGGTGTCACGATTCTCCAAATCCTCGATTCGATTACATTTTCGATTCTAAGGTCACGGTTCGATTCGATTCTCGATTTTTACTTTTTTTTTTTAAGCATAGGTTTCTGTTGCTCCTAAAAAGCTGAAGTCAGTTCATCGCAATCTCACACATCTCTGTTATTATCAATGAAGCTGACTGCACAATGAATCTTTCATAATATATAGCCTACACTTTGTTTGTTATAATTAGAGGATTTGCCAGCTTACAGAATTCAGCACTGAACAAAAAGTCCGTTTTGAGCGGTGAGGGGAGTCTATCTTAAATGCTTCTGATTGGCCATTGCGTTCAAGAAATCAACACATATGTCTGTGATTGGCTAAATCGCTCAACGTTGCAAACATGTTATAAATAGAAACTCTGGCCTGTAAATCGTTTCTATTTTGTTTTAGTTGTTCTTGTTGCTTTTCTGCAACAGATAAATAAAAATGTATTAGTTTGTATATGTTTTATTCATAGATATTTCTAGTTTGCGGGAGTCCCGCGAATCGTTTTATTCTACCGCACACACAGAGTGAGTGCATTACCGCCCCCGCTCTCACTCGGCCATCAAATCTAGTCCCGCGCCGCACTCTATTGCGTTGGGAGTGCGTGCACGTCTATAGATCAAGAGCCCGGCCCGAGGATAGTGGCGGGAAATATCGGCCCGGGTCGGGCCAAGTTCGGGCTCGGGCATAGAATCTAAGTTAGAGGACTCACAGCCTTTCAACTCGTCTGTTTTTTTTTCCCGCGCCGTGATGAGTCGTTCATGAACGATCCGTTCATTGCCTCTGTCACGCGACAAATGAACAAAAGACTCGGAAGGTCAAGTAATTATTAATGTTCCCTGTAAATGATTTTTGACTGCATTATAATGATTTCTTAATTCAGAATATGATCAAGATTGCGTAGGTGGATGTGTTCGGGGAATTTGCCTGTTAAAAGTATAACATTTAAAGCCCCTGAAATGACTAGAAAAAAGATTAGTTAATTTTGATGAACGAGATTGAACAATAGAGTCAGTAAAACGATCCGGACCTACCATCACGGGCGCGACATGGGGGCGTGGCAGCATCGACGATTCCATTTTTTATTTCGATTTTTGAGATTGTGAATTAATTTCGATCGATTTCGATTTGACACCCTTACCTGATATTGTAAATGGATGTCACTTATTGCCTGACGAGTGCTATTAAAGAGAAGTTTGAAGAGGATATACTTCTCCCGTGCCTGATTCTCTTACCGGAATCACTGTCCATAATTGTCCGCCTGCAGAACTGTAAATTAAAATTAAGGTTGCTAGAGGTGCTACTCCGAAACATACATATTTAAACCACAATCCATCTCCAAAATATAGCGCCAATATACAGAGTGTGATTATACAGAGATGTGGATTAAATGCATATAAATGTCAATGAATGTTAGATTTGGAAGGTTCTGTGCTAAATTGAATCGGTTGTTTTCTGTGACCTGTTATGGATAAACATAATTTTCTTGGTATCTCTGTGTGTTTGTATTCACCACCATTAATTTGCCCTGCTGGTAGTCATAAATATAGCGGATGAGTCTTAAAGTCACATGACTGTATGGGTCACCTGGTTCTTTTATTCTGCTCTTAGGAAACAAGTGTGAATGTTCTGCATTACCTGCAAAGAAGACAGTCTTCTCCTCCAGAGGATTCTCATAAGCTGCATCAATCTTCTCTGGAAGTTCACTCCAGAATGTAGCCACCAGCATGGGGCCTGTCGGCTTCCTTCTGACATCAGCCGACCTGAAGAGGAATCTGTAACAGGAGAGTTTAGAGTTAGACAAAGAAGAGAAAGAAAAAGAAAATGGCAACACTATATTTGTGCACATAAAAAAAGGTCAAAAGAAAAAGAGCAAATGAGGGAGAGAAGGGAGACAAGATGAGAACGAGATAAGCAAGAAAGATGGAAAGAAGAGCCTATGTCACACTCTAGCTACAATGAGGTGATTCACTGAGCAGATGTTTCTTATTATGTTTGAAGAGTGAGTTAAGAGGCAGTTCGACATGTCCAAACTTGCCTGCTGCCCCAAAATAAACCACAAAAACAATACCAACCAACCCAGAACTCTTTCCACTGACCTATTTTTCAAAAGGCCAAAACATTTCAGCCCCAGAAGAGAAGACAGAGAACTCAGGACTCAGGGACTACAGCTCACTAGAGTAAAGTGAAGCTTCTGTGAGAAGCTCAAGCACACAGCCTCTGTCTGGCAGTAATTATTTTACAGTATGTTAAACTTATGTAACTTTTGGCCCTCTAGCAATTAAAAACTTTGTTTTGGTTGCAAATGCATTTGCGCCCATTTGTGCGCTGGTCTGAAAAAGAGGTGTGTTCAGGCGCATTGTTGGCGCGTTGCTATTTTGAGGCAACTGAAATAGACTGCGCCATTGACCGACAAAAACCTGGTCTAAAGTCAATGAAGCAATATTTTTTTGTAATTTAAAGAGCGCGTTAGTAATGTGCGGGGTCCACAACGCGCATCCACTTTGCTTATTACACACACAGGGTAAAATAACACATAGAAACATAGAAAAGACACATAGAAAAAGCAGCAGCACACAAACATGCCAAATATTAAAAATAAAAGGATTACAATGTAAAAGATTAATATTGTGTACATAAAGATATGATGGAATCTGGTAGATGGTCTGCTTGCGCGCTTTAACCTCACGTACGAGCAGATCCATTTGCGCTCTGGAACCGCGTTCAGTTTTTCCGCTTGAAAATAACAATCTGCCATGGCGCAAGCTCAACTGGCTTTTAAAGGGATTGGGAGATGAGACTCTGGTTGGTTTATTTCACATTACGCCCAAAACACACCCATCACTCATTAAGAGAATAGTGACAACCCTTTTAGACCAATGTGCCGTGCGCGCCGACCATTTTTCCCGTCGTTAAACTAGCAAAAGTGGATTTGGATACACTTTAAGTGAACTTAGACCATGCGCTTAGACCGTTAAAATATGGCCCGTAGTGCAACTTTAAGATCACAGCACTAGGTTAGAGTTGAACTGTAATCAAACATTTTGCCCCAAAGCTTTACTTCTTCAGCTGCGAACACTTATAAACATCCCTCCCTTCTCTGTCTATGCAATTAAACATGTTATAACAGAACACTCTTGTAGTTAAAACACTAGTTGAGTTCTGCTCGTTTAAAGCTGTCCTATGAATGAAACAATTCATTTTACCAAATGCCCCAGATGTGGCTCATAAATCTGAGCCAAAGATTAGATAAAATAAAGATTTTCTGGCGCAGCTGAATAAACAAAACATTAGTGAACCTTATGGGGGTGCGCTCTCTGGCCTTACTCTCTTCTCTCTTTTCCTCCCTCTTTCTCTGTTGAATGGCTTAAACAGCTGTCACACTTATCCAGCTGGGTGAATATCTGAGATCTCAAGTCATCTTGCCCACATAGTAAAGTGAGACTTTCAGCTCCAGGGATCCTCAGATTCACAGAATTACCCTCTAAATTAATCATAACTCTATGATAATGACATTTCCACTGCTGAACTGTTTGACTCCTAGCTTGCACAGACATATTCATCAGCGCATATATGGAGAGAGGTTCAGACATTTGGGGAAGATTGATTTTTAGGTTGAATTCCCATAGGCAGAAACCACCAGAAATCCCAAAATACAATACCATATCAATAATTGGATTGTGTATTTTACTATGAATGAGACTTTTACTTTTACTTTTTTTTTTTTAGCTTTTTTTTAACAATATAAATCTAGAAGACTTAAAATTCAAATAATAATTTATGTTACAATAAACTCTAACATTTAGATACTATTTATTTAAAATAAATACACAAACAAATAGTAAAATTAATAAATGTAAACATTGTGATATGAGGAAAAAATATAGAGAATATTACATTTTCCCCTCATCTCCAATTACTGCCTTAAAAAGAAATAGGACTATAAAGATAACGGAAACTCATAAGTGTATTACTGTATATTATACATGTTGTTTTATGCATAGAAGATACATAAAGAGTTATTTAATGAATTACAATAATCAAATTAAACTGCTTTATTTAGATTTATGGAATTAACATCTGGATCCTTTGGATTAGTTTATCAGGATCTTGCTTAGAGGCAATAAGAGCCCACTGAGTTCTATACAGACATACATTCATACCCATACTATGTGTGTGTGGTCCTGTGATCTCTGTGAATGCATTGCAGGCAGCTTTAAAACTGGAGGTGTGCGTAGGATAGTGGGTGGCTCTTTTTCGTTCCAGAGGTCCTGATCCATGAGCATGTTAGTGAAAATCCATGACAGCACTCTTTATATTCTCCATATATTTGCTTTGGACACCCCTCCACAATGTTATAATTTATTATGCTTACCTCTGATTATCTGAGTAGTAAGTGTAGAGAATGAATTGAAAAGTTATAAATTAGCTTCTAAGCAAATCAAACAGTAAATGATACTTAAATGCATGTAATACATGTGTGTGAATTTATTTTGGTTGTTTCTTAGGCACCCAATCAATAAAAGGGTTAACCCAAGAAACTTAAATGCTGTTTAAATACTGTTAAATACTTGCCAAGTTTTATGTATCCTAAAGAAAAACGAATAAAATAAAGTGAGTACATATGTCTGTAGTCAGAAATATGGAAACTGTCATAATCATGTAATACATTAAAGCAGTCAGCAATTTTAGGATGATATGGTAGGACCCATGATATGGTAATATTTGTGCTGAGGTATTTTGATTTTGGGATGTGGGATCAGATCTGTGGACTTTCCCTTTTCTATCCAGTCTCACCACCACCACACTTACTTTGTTTGAATTCTGAACTAACAATGTGCCTAAAGCATCAGCATGATTATTCTCCTGTTTAAATCATCATCCTGTTATTCCAACCACTATAAAGAAATGACTCATATCCATAATGATTATAAAAAGATATGCTGAAGTTTTTTTTTAATAGGCAGATAAACTGGGTCATGAAGTTTTCTCCAGATGGCCCTGGGGCCATTTCCTGTGCATGCAAGTAGAAAGATTTTGAAACCACTGAAAACAGATGAATTGAGCATTCCATGCCAAATGAAACACTTAAATGAAATAACTGCTGCCCACAGTTGTGTGCCTGGTATTTGCTGCTGTGAATCATGAGGTTCTCTTTGACCGGTCAAATTATTGCATAGATGTTTTGTGGACAAAAAGCCAAAAGCAAGCAGTATTGTGATCCTGCCTGAATATTCCAAAATGTGCTTTCCTTGTTATTTTCTGTTATTAGGTTAATGTGAAAATTCTATTCAAGAGTCTCTTTGAATTGGGTGCCCTTAATTAATTACCTGTCCTTAAAGAAGAAGATCTCTCCTCTGATCTGGGCTACAGCATCAAATATGATGTTTTCATTACATACATCCATTGGCGTGACCGGTGGGATGTGAGGGGGCAATGGTTTGTCTGTTGGCTCACCTGTACAGAGAGAAGTGTTAAAATGAATAAAGAAGACAAAGATAATCTTTCAAATTCGATTATAACTATCACAAAATCAGAAGAAAATTTATTACGAACATTATGCAAGTAATAAAATACATGATTAGTTGCAGCTGATCATATGATTATCATCTTCGACACTTGCCACTCACCATAGAGCTCCTGGATGCCTTTAACGTCATCATCAGACAAACTTAAGGTTTTGGTGAATGTGTAGATAGGAGCCATGAGAGCTCCAGGGTCCTCAGAGTGCTCCAACCCCAGGGCATGACCAAACTCATGGGCCGCCACCAGGAATAGACTGTAGCCTGAGAAAAAAAAAAAAGGGAGATTTATTAATCTTGCCATAAAAAGTATAGCGTCACAACATGACTCAGTAAGCCACAGAAAAGAAAGAGACAGAGGCAGGAAGTGACTGGGTGTGAAAGCAAAAAAAGTTTTTCTTTGTGCCATCACAAGAACAGAATAATTTTGGTGAGCTAGACATTATATAAACAATGACACACAAGGATAAAAAATATCTCAATGCCACCTTGGTCAGGACAGAAACCCCACTTGCGGTCGTCATCAAAGCTTTTGGTCACGGCGCACCACATCTTCCCATCACTGCGTCCCGACGTGGTGCAGGAGTCGTATGTGTTGCCCAGAAATTTAAAGGGGAAGACACAGGGTGCACCTTCTGAATTCCCTCCGACTGTTGACATTGCTGTGTCATTAAAATAAATACAACATGGAGGATTTAAAAAGTATGATTCACAGTTGGTTTAAAGCATTCTAAACATTTTAAAAAAGCCAGAGTTTGGGACAGCTCTTGATTGGAAGTAACTGACCAACTAACTAAATAAATAAAAATAACAACAGTGCTAAACAACAACAACTGAGATAATAAGAGAGGCAAAAAAAGATAACTGTTGCCTTTATGTATGTATCTGTTTTTCAAATATGATGTCACAAGCTTTAACACAAGCTGCAACTAGTGGTAAACCCACATATTAGATCATGGCTTTTAAACCTAAAGAAAAACTACAGGACTGGAGCTTAGAGAAGCATTAGGGAGGAGTCTGTCTCAATTACACAGACTCAACAGTCTGAATCACACTGACTTAACAGACTCAAAATGAAGGTCACACCAGTTTCATGGCATAAACAGGGCTGTGTTTTGTTAAAGTTCAGCTAAAGTATGTGACTGTGGTCCAAAGCTCCAATTTAAAGTGATGGCTTGCATCACACTGGACTTGTTTTTCTGACTCTTTTATTCAGCGCACACACTCATTTACAAATAGGAAGAGAGGACTGCATTCCCAGGGAATTACAACCAGATGAGGATTTCTGTGCTTCTGGCTTGCTTATGCCAGATCAGTAACAAAATGGAAAATATCCCGTAATAAGAAGAGAAACTTTTAGTCTTCTGGAAACTAAAGAGACTAACCTTAAAAAACAAATACATAAACTAATACATCACTGATTTGAAGTCTCTGCAATATCATTGTGTGTCCACTTGGATGAATGGTGAAACATCTTGAGCAACATCTAAACATCTGTTGTTTTACATCAGTGTTTTTCCTTGCCACTGTCCCATTTGGCTTGCTTACTGTGAGGTTTGTAAGGCACTATTCTTTGTAAAGCTGTTTGGAAGATTATATATTATCCATTACAAAATTGAATTGTACTTTACACATTTAATTGAACAGAAACAAACAACCTGACTAGAACATATGACATGGGCAACTATAAATCTTCACATGTATACAGTGTCACCTACTTTACTGACATAACATACACTACCATTCAGTACGATTTAAAAAATGTTTTTGAACCAAGTTTGCATTTGACCATCCATACAGTAAAAACAGTAACATTGTGAAATATCATTTCAATTTAAAATAACCATTTTATTTTAATGCAATAAAATGTTATTTATTTCTGTGATAAAAAAAAATAAAATAAAATTACATACAGACCCCCAAACTTTTGACCGGTAGAGTAAGACTGACCTGTCTCAGGACAGAATCCATAAGACTTGTCACGATCATAATCTTCAGTGGTGGCACACCAACGGTACCCATCATCCCTGCCTGAGGTGGTGCAACTATCATATTTATCTCCCTGGAAAGTGAAGGGGAACTTACAAGGTGCTCCATCTGCATTTCCACCCAATGTGAACAAGACTGCAACACAGGAAGGGACACAAAACTCAAGGAGTCAGTGATTGTGACATACAGTATTACAGTCATGATATGTGTCATTTCTTCCCCAAATTATATCTGAGCAGTAACTGCCTGAACTTTGCATCACTTTCAATGGGAACAGTCTAAAATTTTACTGTAACGTAAAACTTAGCACAAAAGGTACTCACGCTCATGAGGACAGAACCCATACTTTCCATCTTCATCAAAGTTGTATGTGGTAGAGCACCAAAGGAACCCATCATCTCGACCCTGAGAGGTGCAGCTGGTGTACTCTTTATCCATGAACAAGAATGGAAACTTACAAAACTCCCCCTCAGCATTACCGTACTTCACCTTTACCACTACATCAAGAGGGAGAGAGAGGAAAGAGCTCATTATTCTTATAACATTTGATGAACAAATTCAGTATTTTTTTTCAATTGAGATACCTTGTCCTTCTCCTAATGTCCACAGCTCATCATCATCAAAGTGAGAATCTCCTCCAATACCAGGCCCAGGGGCGAAGGCATGAGCCAGCAGACCATCCTTCCCATCAAATGGGTAACCATCACCATGTTCTACAGAAAATGCAACGCATTTAAAAGGTTAGTTCACCTCCCCACACACCACAAAAAAGTACTAAATTTAATCTGTTTATCATATACAGCAATTGTGTCTCTTCAGACAATTTGGACTAAACTGCTCGATTCATATGGATTAGTTTTACAATCTATTTATGAATTTTTGAAGTGTCAAAGTAGTAGTTGCATAGACTGTCAGTGGAGGGACAGAAATCTCGTTTTCGAAGATGAAAGAAATTCTTACGGGTTTGGAACGACATGAGGGTGAGTAAATGATGACAGAATTTCCATTTTGGGTAAACTAACCATTTAACTCAAATATCGGTTTAAATCCAATACACCAGGGTAAGTAATAAGGGTCTCAAGTTGTTTAATTTTCTTGAGATTTTGTCCACAATTTGTCATTTAGAGCCTTCTCAGAAAACATTTACATTGTGACAATTTTCATACTGCTGGTCTTTTTTAGTAACTGCCTTGTGCAGTTATGACAGCATTTCCAAAGACCATAATGTTAAATCAATCTCCGTTCTAAGAAGCTTCATACTAAAGATTTTCCAGAGTGACTGTGGTTAGTATGTGACTTAGTATTTAAAAAATGTAAGAGCTTTCAATCCTCTGTGATTAAGGAGGAAATTCCCACCGCAGTAGTTTAGAAACTTTTATACAGAAGCTTTATGGAATACCATTTCGGCCAAAGTTAATCATGATGTCAGCTTCTCCATCCATGATCCTGGTGAAGTTCAGAGGTGTGACATCACTCCAGACTTTAAAAGCACGATAGAAAGCATCATCAATTGTTTCCTCATCAAGATCCGGGGTGTGCCCTAAGATCCTGTAGAAGAAGAAAACAATATTGTCTTCTTTTTTAACTATACTCCCAATTAATTATTCCATATTTTCTAGAAATGCATATGTATTTAATAATCTACATCTATTTATCATTGCCCATTTATGTAATTTTTGAATATCTAAGTTATTAATTTACAGAACTAATTATCATATTATTATTATAGTAGGTCTGTGGGTACTGCATTTGCCTTTTGTCCTCAGAGTGGCTCAAGAATGCATCAGGTTATAAGAACAGACAAAAACTCTCAGAAGTTATGTTCTGTTCAACAATGGCATTGTCAAACTCAAGTAAGTATTAAATGCGGTAAACCTTTGAATGCATGGAGAGAAATGTTTCCTACGCTTATTTTTTCCCCCATTATAAAATAGACAAAATTGGTCTGCCGCCAACTCTTTCTTCATCACAAAGAAACATGATGATGCTGAGGATCCAACCATTAGAGCCAGCTCAATCCAATAATCATCAAGCTATTACGGATCACTCACACACAGCGATCAGGGGACAGCTGGTTACACTGATCACCCACTGGTTTGCAGCATGGTCTGGTCTCTCTCTTAAGGAGGAAGCTCCGCTTCAAACCAAAACCAGGACTGTCAAATCCAAACCTGTTCTGGCATTACAAGGCAGCTTGAAATGGTCCCTACAGACAAATGGAGCAACATCAAACAAATCTGGCAAGTGCAAAAAACCCTAAAAAGGCTACCTACTAAAAATCAGGAGAGTCTTCATATCTCTCCGATAGTCCCAGAACAGCATGGGGCGAAACACAGAAAGCCATTTAAATTGTACAATGACAACAAGGAATCTTCCACGCAGCCTTCATAAAAAAAATAAAATAAAAAAAAAGTAAAATAAAAAGATAAGAAAAATCAACAAAAGCACAAGGCAGACCTCTTGCCATAGTTTGGGAGCCTAGGTTGAATATTTAAATAAACTTCATTAATGTTCTTTGGAGGTGCACACTTATCAAAGTGTTTGTGGTGATTATCTCAAACATATTTAGTACTAAAATTATGCTATTTTCTAGTGCCAAACCAGGGCACAATCTACAAGGACACTACAGCAACTGACAAAATAGTGCAGCTCTGGACCTTAGTCAGAATAGGCCTTTTTTAATTTTACATGAATGAAAAGGAAGCTGTAAGGGATAGACGTAGTGTCTGTTCAGCTGATGAAACACTGAAAATATGTTCTGGCAAAAATAAATAAATTAATAAAAAAAAAACTCTGGAAACCATGAGATATGAAATTTAGCCATGATCTTAATTCAGCATGACATGTTGAACACTGACATACTGAAGGGAACATCCAGAGTTTTGAAACTGAAAATCAACTGTAACAGAGTCAGAGTTTATTACAGTGTTTACAAGTAGGTTGTAAGTTGTAACGGTTCACATAGTGTATAGAACGGCAAACCATTATGCAATGATGTAATGTCTGTGATGCAATTTTTATTACAATTATTATTGACATTAATTGTGTTGCTTAATATTAATTATTGCTTATAGTAAACCAAGCCTCTTAATACATTTCTCTAAAGATGGTGACTAAGGCTCAAAATACTAAATCTAAATATCTGTTAAATTAGCTAAGCTGATGCTGGCAGAAAATCTAAATCTGAACCCTTTCTTCCATAAATCTTCATACGGGGCCAGCAATCCTTTTTTACAGGTAAAACAACATAGTTGTGGTCATGACTGATTCAACAGAAACACTGTCAGGACATGTAGGCCAGTAAAAATCCTCAAGATCCCAACTCAGTCCTTCTTTTTGTTACAATGAACTGTAGACCACTTGTATTATTTCTGATTACTGGCCAATTCCTTCAGTGATAGCAAGTATTCAAGCAAAGGCCAAACTTTTCTCGCATTTCCTGTAGTCAGCAAAACTTTATAACCAAATAAATTTAGATTTGTTGTTCCACCTCCAACATAGCCACAAAGGTCCCGCTGGGAACATTCTTTAAAGATGTTGATTTTGCTCTCTGTATTTTTGACTGGCTTCCTGACTCACAAAAAAAAAAAAAAAAAAAAAAATCCTTACAGTACAAAAATGGTTTCTTTTTAACATCTTTTTAGTAAGCACTCTCACAGGACTCTCACGCTAATACTCATTGAATAACTGGTCTTGAAAGAATAGTGAATTTTTTTAAAGGGTTAGAGTGACTGACAAACAGTGGGGAGCAATCGCTCAGCACTGTCTTAAGTAAACACACCTGTAAGTAACGTTTTTCTGTCCCCACTTGGGCTTCCTGTGAAAGAAATTGTAATTGGCCACATCAGGAACTCCACATCGTGGTTTCTTCATGATCTCTACTGTCTTCTGATCAATATCCCCTGTCTCTGGTAAAGCAAAAAACTTCTGCATCTTCTTCAGTGTGTCCTTCAACACCATCAGATTACACCTGTCTTTTGGGCAGCCATAGAACTTATTTAAGTAGTGCTGTGAAAAGGTTGAAGGAGGATACAGTGAAAGATGGAGAGAGAGAGAGAGAGAGAGAGAGAGAGAGAGAGAGAGAGAGAGAGAGAGAGAGAGAGAGAGAGAGAGAGAGAGTCAACTTAACTGGAATGGTTTACCACATTCCACATTTTCCAACTACCATGTCAAACTATGTCCTTGTGTTTTAATTGTTTCACATATTCCAACAGTAAAAAATGCTAAAGGTTAAATGCTGCACAAATACTTCAAATAGTAAAATTGTGTTAATATTAGTAAAGTTCTAAGGGAAAATTACATACAAAAAAATATTAATATATTTCAATTGTAAATCGCCTGAATGTTTCTTTTGTCCAAGAAAATAATTTGTATAGGCCTGTCCATAACAAATAATAAACTTCAGCTACTGCTAACGAAATTCTAACTCCTTTAATTCTTGCAGTGAAGCAAAAGTACACTCACCAGGGCCACTTCTTTGTCTGTGTGAGAAGTATCATCGCCTGGGAACTTTATGATGGGTGAGGGCGCAGCAAAAGTTTGCAGGGAAGCAAGAAACTGCACGAGGAAAACTTTAAGGACAACATGCCTACAGCTGAAAAACTTAAAGCACGTCATTTTGGTCCGGTTCCTTGGTGTCCTTTTGTCAAAAATAAGGTGGCGAACAGGACTTTACGACGTCTTCTCCAAGCTCCAAGTTTCTCCGACTGCACTGCAAATTTTCTTTCTTTTCCTCAGCGACACATCCTGCTTTCGTGGTCTGTGGAATAGGTTCTGCTTGCACACGCACTTTTCTGATGCTGGGGCTTGAGCTGGGACTGCGCAGCCTCCATATCCAAGAATTTGAGAGACCAGTGAAATAGGAGACGTCAGCGAGAAGGAGCGAGCAAGAGATGTGTGTGCGCGCACCCTGGAAACACTCATAGAGAGGCTTGACGTTGAAAATCTAGGTTTAAGTTTTACCATTTGGTTTTAAACACTTCGAATTGGGTTCTTAACCCTGAAATACACCGTTTATATTTTATAAAATTGGGTTCTTAATCCTGAAATACACCGTTTACATTTTAATCTGGGTTAATAATTAACCCGTTATTCTCAAGAGACACTGTGCTACCGACCGTTCTTATTGATATGAGGTCAACGTTGGACGAATAGTCGCGATGGGCACGCCGCACGCGATCTGTTTTAATGACAAAGAGTTAGGCTATAGTTTATTTAATAATAATAATAATAATAAACTGTTTAGTGATGCTCATCGGAAAATTTAGCTTAGATCACAAGAATAAATTACCTTTTACAATAAATTCACATAGAAAACAGCTATTTTAAATTGTAATACTATTTCACAATATTACTGTTTTAATGTATTTTTGATTAAATAAATGCAGTCTTGGTGAGCAGAAGATAGGCTAATTCTTTCAAAAACAGTTTCCAAACTTTTGATTCTGTATATTTTCTGCCTTATTCTGTGATCATTTTTTTTACGTTGTATAAAATCTATGAGAACTTCATGCTCAAGAGTTTGTAGTACAAACCAATCATAAAATTGTCAAAATATAGTAAAAAATATCAGATTTATATTATAATATTAATGGTTATTGTTCAGCGGTGTATTTGAATTTTTTTATTTTTTATTTACAGAATTAAAACCAAGAGAGGAGATAAAATAAAAACGGGTATTACACCTGACATTTCTGTCCCCCTCACTTCTAAAATCATGGCTATACGCACTTTGATTTCTTTTGGCCACTGATGATGGACTGCGCAGAGAAAATTGAAAATTACATTAAAAACATGTACATGTATGTCTCTGTAAGTCGTTTATTTACAAGACAAGCTATTGGTTTGGAATGCAGTTTAAAAAAAGGGATGGTTGTTTATAGTTTATACAAGTTTAGAGAGAGAGAGATTTTCATTTCCTTAAGTAGCTAAAGCAAACACACACCATTATGAGATGCAAGTTAAAGAGAACTTGGTAAAGACAGAGTATGATAAAACCCACATTAAGTGCACATAAATTTGAGTCCAGATCAGTATGCTAAGAAAAATGTATATTAAGATAGATAATTAGATCATCTAATTTATAAGAAACAACTCAAACCAAAATCCACATTCAAACCATATGGGACAAAAGTTTTTAATGTGGTTTTTTTATCATGCATGACGTCAGAAATAATACAAATATTTAAGTGAGTGTGCAGTTCAACTCTTTACTTAGAGAGATAGATTTATATGCATACATCTACCCTTAGTTAATTGTTTATAAATAATAAATGTTGCATCATTGCTAAACAACAATAACTTTAGCAGATTACTGTACAGCCTCCCCTTCTGGACGCATTAGTAACAACAGGGGCGTAAAACTGCCTGGGCCGTATATCTACTGGCTCCAGGTCTGCAGCCTCCCCCTACTCACTATTGGAAACAGGAAACCTTTGTAGCTAGGAAAAAAACAGTACAATGACCTCCAGTGATTTAATTGCTATAAATCCATTCATACAAAGCACAATCGAAATGGCTTGGTCTACTAGTCACACTTAATGTGTTTGCCATCACTGTTGAAAATGTATTTTTTTCTGTCAGGTGCTAAAACTAAACAGCGTGTAAAAGGCTATGCTCAGGCTATGTTCACACTGTCGGTCCAAATCAGATTATTTGTGTATCCGATTGGAAACTGATAAAAAATTATTGACATCCACACAGTGTATCGCAATTGTTCAGATCCGATTTGTGTCCATGCCGCTCTTTCGTTTTACGGAATATCTGTGTGATGAAGGCACAAATAGCTACAGTTTGATGTTATGATGTCTTTCTGGCCGAAAGTGAACAGTCTTGGTTTAGTCCCACAGTAACTGGGGTCTTCACAGATCTTGTCACTGTAGTTCACTGGAGAAAGATAAGAAACAAACTGCCAGTATCTCTAGTCCAATTCAAGCATAAAAGCATGACTACTGCTACTCAAACTCATGCACAGAAATGCCCATGCAAAACACAATATACACCAAAGTGCAGGATCACAGCAAATATGACCGGATAGCAGTTGCCGCTACCCAGTCTAGTTGAATTCCAGCATTGTGAACGTGATTACTCTACATCGCCGTAGTGTTCACCGCACCTCGACCTACTCGTCTCTGCACAGTTGTGAACGTGATTATTCTGCGTCGCAGTCGTGTTTACCGCTCCTCAACCCACTCGCAATCTTTGCCACTCGTCTCTGTACGGTACGCCAGCGCCTGCGCACCACAGCTCTACAGGACGTACAACTTCCGCCGTTACCCACACGTGACTGAACGTCGTGACATACGACACGATGCTCTCAGTCGCCACAGTGGGCTCTTAAAGGATAATAGTCTCCACCCTTTCATAACCAGCCTATCACGCTGGATTACTGATTAGTCTGTCAAACAGATTTGTCAAAAAAGAGCAGAACAAGCAATACACACAGACACTGATCAATGAAAAAAATATATACATATCAAAATGCATTCATATCAAAATGCATTCATATAAAACAAATAAACATTACAATAATTTACTCCCATCACACCCTGCCACAATAAAACATCAGCAGTCCCTACTATTACTTTACACCCCTCATCTATACCTCAAAGGCCGCTGTCCTAAATTTGGACAGTAAGGCAGGGGATCAGTGCATGTACTGGTACCCTCAGTAATTATACATTATGGAGGTCCTACCTCAGGTGCAGAACACAACTTAAGAGCATTCTGATGCAAAACTTTTTCCTGTTCCTTTTGTTCTGGTTTCACCCGGTACACAAGTCTAGTATCCCCCAGTGTCCCGAGTACAACATAAGGCATAGAGTCCTACCAACTGAACAACTTCCCACGTCCCTGCCTATTCCTGTGACAAAACCAAACATGCTGACAGCCAACAATAGTGCAGCTTTAGCCCTACTTTGGCAGCATAATCCATTGTTCTTTTTGCTAATGCATAAGCTCAACTCATCTTTTGGTGGTGCTCCTTTACCCACCCCTTCAAATACATTCTATTTTGTTCTCCCCCAACTCCAAGGCTCATATCCACTGGTGTCCATAAAGAATGGCCAAACATTACATTTCAAGGTGTGAACCCTGTAGCCCCATGTATGGTGTTGTTATATGCCTGCATTCACTCTGGGAGAAATTCTGGCCACATATCTTGCTCATCTCTCTCCTATGTACGCAGCATCCCTAGCAACTTCATATTCACCCTCTCTATTCTACCATTCCCTGCTGGGTGGTAAGGGCTTGTTCGGCTCTTAGCTGTACCATACAGTTGGCAAAACTCATCATCGATGTCTAGGGTGCCAATCACTGGCTAACAGGCATCTTCTGTTGCCTCAACTTGTCGTACCATTCGGTCTACTGGGAACCTAGACAGACTATCAGCATTAGTATTATCACGCCCAGCTCAATATTTCACTGTGAAGTCGACATTTGCCAGCTGGGCTACCCAGTGTTCCAAGTCTTGCTTGGAGGTGGGCCACCGGATTATTATCTGTAACGACAGTACATTAATCTTCAGTCAGATAATCTTTAAATGTCTCTGTCGCCCATTTTAAGGCAAAGAACTCTAACTTAAAAGAGTTATAATTGGCGTAATTTCGTTCTGCAGGATGGAGACTGCGGCTTGCATAGGCGATCATCCGCTCTTGCCCATATTTGGTCTGTGCTAATACCGCCCCTGGTGGCTAACATCAGTATAAAGGACAAAGGGCAGGGAAAAATTAGCATAATTATGCCAAAATAGAAGTCTGTGAGAGGCATGCCTTTAATTTTTCAAACACTGCTTGGCACTCAGTGGTCCACTCAATCCTACGATTACTCGACTTCTTGTTAGTTGAAACTCCTAGTAAAAGGCCGTTTAACGGCTGTGCTATCCAGGCAAAATTGCCAATAAACTGTCCATAATAGCCAGCCAGGCCCAAGAACACCCTCACCTCTCGAACAGTGGTAAGAACAGGACACTCTTTTACAGCCACTATTTTATCTGGATCTGGGCTTATGCCAGTCTTGTCCACTACATGCCCCAGGAATTTCACTTGTTGTTGAAGAAACTGACACTTGTCCACTCAACTTCAGTCCATACTATGACAGCCGCTGGAACACCTGCTCCAAATGACTACAATGTAGTCTCTTAAGCACTACTGCATTAATCTCTGAAATGTAGCTGTTCCATTGCAAAGGCCGAACAGCATACACTGAAATTAGAACAGCCCCTAGGGAGTTGTAAACAGTCTTTGGATGATCGTCAGGATGCACCCCCACTTGCCAATAGCCACTGGCCAAATACAGTGTGCTAAACCATTCGGCTCGAGTTAAGGTGGTCAGAGTCTCTTCTTTTTGAGGAAGCGGGAACGCATCCTTATGTGTAATTGCATTCAACTTCCTATTATCAACGCAAAAGTGCCAACTTCCATCTTTCTTCTTGACCATAACTACTGGGGCTGCCGATGGGCTATTACTCTCAGAAATTACTCCTCTTTCCAACATATCTGCCAAAAAAAGTTTCACCTCTTTATATATCATTGGGGGTAGGGGGCGAAACCGTTCCTGGACAGGGGGGCATTACCAGTGTAAATCCTGTCCTTGACAGTCTCAGTAAAGCCGAAATCATCCTTATTCTTAGCAAACACCCCATCCCACTTTCTCAAAAGTGCATTAAAAGCTTGACGTTGTTGTCAGTTAAATCAGATCCAAGCATTATTGGACTCACCCCAACAGCAGTTACCTCCTTTTCAGAGCTTTCAGCTTCCACCACACAAATATTGACAACCCTATCCGTGATCAGAGTCAGATTGAGATCTCTTTGGCCATAGATATCCACGTCGGGCATTTCGTACATCTGACCAAGCTTCTGGTACCGGCCTAGACACTCTGTAAGGATGCAAATTACACAATCTGACAGGGATCTTACCATACTTAACTACAGCCACAGTACGGGCAGCAGCCACACCATCTGACTCCAACAGGGGTTCCACCAATCCACAGTAATTGCGATTCTGTAGACCCATTCAGACACGCCCCCACACAATGACCTCGCTCTGGGGGGGAATCCATATCTTGTGGTGACTTTGCTGGCCACACGACTGGGAACCCGTCATATTGAGTACGAGCCACAATGCGTTGACATGTTGCCATGGCCTGTTTCCACACTCGCTGTTCTGCAGGGCTCAGAAACAGAAAAGACTGAGATGGGCCCTGGAAAAGGGCACTCCAACATGATGAGATAACATTCATTCCAATAATTAAAGGGTCAGTGGAAAATTCATCTTTCACAATAACACCTCTTTCCTGAAGTCGGATGCCTGCCACTGCAAAGTCCAATAATGCATACCCAACGTAAGGAATGTCCAGACAATTTGCGGCTCTCCGAGTCAACAGGGGGGCATCACCCAATTTATAGCTAGGAAAATGCTCTTCTAGCATACTCTGCCGCATTGAGGTTACATGTGACACCGTATCAAACAGGCCTATACAGGGAACAGGGATCAAAACATCTATAATAGGGCAGATAGCAATAAAGGAGTGCACGGTCCCTTGGTTATCAATTGGGGTACTTAACAAATGAAGATTTAAAATTATATTCAAATCGGTCTGGCTGCTCTGATCGGATTTCGCATGGTGGTTTATGTGCCTTTCTCATGTCACGTAAAACGTAAACGTCAGATGTTGTTATAGGAAACCTGCTGAAAGTCACTGCTGAAACAAGGTTGTGTTGTTGTAAAGTGCTGGACGAGCAGCAAATGACAATATAACAGAGACATGTTTTGAAACCGAGGGAGACGACAGCACGGAATAAAGGCGCACATACCAGCCTATGTTTCTGCCGCTGCCTCCATAAACGTAGGAGACGCAGTTGTCCAGCGTGGTGGCTACACATTGTCATGTGGTATATAAGACAACATCTGAGGGGTATTCCAGAAAGCAGGTTATGTGACATACCCGGGTATGTTTTAGGGTAAGTAAGCGGATGACCTCAAGTTTTGGTTCCAAAAACGGAGGTAACTTTCAGGATATGTAAGTAGCCATAGCAACCTACTCTCTCAATGTAACCTGCTCCGGAGCAGGTTCTGTCCAGGGTTAGTTTCCTCAAGAGGTGTTCAGTGCATGCGTGCCCTATTGATACGGCTCCAGTGGGCTTGACAGATTACGCACAATATTATAGTTATATCAATATATAAACCGCTATTAAAACAATTAAATGTTCATTTTATTATAATATACAGCTATATAATTCTAATCTCACACATCATTGATCTCATTCAGACTTTTTTTTAATTTTGCAACAGGATGTTTTCTATGCTATAATGTATTTCTATAATAAAAGATATGATCTTTGATATGACATGATATATGATATATCTATGACTAAACAAAAAAAAAACTTATACAACCATATCTTTGCAAGCGCAGACTGTATGTAGCCTAGTTCAATCAGTCTTCTTTTTTATTATATGATTAGCATCAAACAAACGTTATAGTTCTTATTCACAGTGATTAAAGATTATTAAACGAAAAGATTGAAAAATTATTGCACAACCACCAAATAGGTGGCGATATGCACTAAGTATGTAAATCAGCATTTAACAAAAGAAGAAGAAAGAAGCATTGGTGTGGCGCTTTTTCTTAGCTCCGTTTCCATGGTGACTCGTCTATTCGTCGCTCTGTTGAGAATGTCTGGTGTGTTAAGCAGTTGGATGGAAAAACTCCCGAACGCGTTTTTGGAACCCAGCACACATCGAGTAAGCGAGGTTTGGGTTAATCAACCGAGAGTTCAGTGTATGTTTGACGGTAAGATAACCCTTCACAGGGAGTTTGATTGACAGGTGATCTGACCAATCATAATCCGCCATGTTGTCCGACAAAGTCCGACAAAGAGAGTTAGAAAACGTTGGAGGATTTAAATAATATTACGCGGTTAAAATAATATTACTTCTTCATTCATGTTTATTCGATGCTATAAATTAACTAGAAGGAAGAGATGATCAGTTCACGAGCAACTTTAACTGAGGCTTCTACAGCGATCTGTCAGACACATTAAAGAGCCACAAAACGGTATTTGTTTAAATTTCTTTAAAAAATGACCAAATTTAAAAGTTGAGACTTTGTTTAATTTTGTTTCAAAAGTAACCTGGTCTGGGTGGTGATGGCGCAGTGGATAAGACGCATGCCTTTGGTGTGAGAGACCCGGGTTCGAATCCACTGTGAGACACCAATATGTCCCTGAGCAAGACCCTTAACCCCTAGTTGCTCCAGAGGTGTGCGATCTCTGAAATATAGCAATTGTAAGTCGCTTTGGATAAAAGCGTCAGCCAAATGAATAAATGTAAATGGTCTGGTCTGTCAGCGCGTTGTCAGTGTCCTCTGCGGTGTATTTTTCATTGTGTGAGAATTCATGGTGTGTGGTGAGTTACTCTGGCCTGTTTTCTCCCTTTCAGTCTTTAAATATGTGATAACCCTTCGTGTTCGCTTCAGTCTTATTATCAGCGCGTTCTTCCGCAGCGGCGCCAAGCACGTCAGAACAAACAGAAGACAGGGTGTGTGTGTGTTCATCTGAGCCTCATTGGTCTGTCACTGCTCGTCAATGTCAGAATATTTGAGATGACCAATCAAATCAAAGTAGGCGGGCTTTATGTTCTCAGCACGAATTTTAGCAAAGCGAGAAGCGACTCATAGACAGTAAAGGAGCAACTCGACGCGCTTCAGTTTACGGTCGGTCAAGTGCGAGATAAGATGTAAGTAGCTAAACTAAACATTTCCATAGGAATAAAGTTTCAGTTTAATCCGCTGTGGCCACAAATGCCAGAATTCAATAATTTAACCCCCAAATCAGAGCTTTTCTGTTAAAAGAACTTGTTTTCTACCCGGTCTTTTCAATAGTAGCTGGCAACCATGCGCGCGCGCTCTCTACACTGCTCAAGAAGCGCGGATGATCTGAAAACACAGACAAGCTGGAGTTCAGCAATCATCATTTGAGATTTTCAACTTAAATTGAAGTGTCATTCAGTCGGTCTATGTTCTGTCACGAGCCGCTTGCGCTGTTTGTGCGAACAAAATGCAGGCTGATATCCAGCAGTGTTTTTAATGTTGATGCAATGTTTCCCGAATATCCACACGATTTCAAATGTGACATTGATTTTATACAACAGTTTAAAACAAAACAAAAGGGTATCATTAAGTGATTTACGACATTTAAAACATTATAGTCAGGATTATTGCTCTATTTTGCAACGAAATCTGTGGCTTTGAACGAATCGTGAGATTCAATGAATGACTCGATGACTTACACATAAAGACAATGAGTTACCGCCACCTACTGGCGATTTTAATATAATATTTTTATTAATATTAAACGATTTTTAACATTGCCTATTTATTGAACATTGTTTTATTTAAGGAATTATTTATTTTTTAAAGGTTTTACAAAGGTAAAAAAAATGAAATGGAAAAATTGATTAAAGGGGGCAAATATTGTCCCTTAATGGAAAAGGTGTGACTGCAGTCTAAGTGGAAGAGGGGTACGGCACTCTAAAAAATCGGAGAACCACGGAATTAAGGAAAAGGGATATGTAGAATTGCACAAGTGCTACTGCTAAAGAGTGCAATGTCAATAATTTCTCATAATCTTAATTGAATTGGCCTAGAGAGAATAATTATTATGATTATTAAAAAGATATAAGACTCAAGTTTCAGTATTTGTCTTAATTTGTGTCAGGAGTTATGCAATTCCAACACCCAGCCGCCCCTTGAAGCGGTCTTCCACGAAGCCCGCATGGATGCTATATGGATGCAGGCTCCAGCTCCAAACACTTAAACTACCCAGGGCTGGGTTTCCCAAAAGCATCGTAAGCTTAAGTTGATCGTAGAACAATTGCCACCAATGGTCTCTACGATCAACTTAAGCTTACGATGCTTTTGGGAAACGCAGCCCAGGAATCCTTGCGAAAGGCCAACCAGACACCGGATGGGAGGAGATTTCGCCCACGGACAATTGTTAACATGGCTGAGAAGAAAATATTTAAGTGTAAGTATCATTACGGTTTTTATGACCTAGGTGTATATTTTACCACTTATACCTACAGTTTAAACATATGGTCATCGACCAGTGGTTGATGTCTCAAACATAGGCTAATAATAGCGCGCTGATACGATCGCATTATGATTCATTAAATAAATAGTAGGCCTACCGAATGTCAGGGCTTCACCGAGTCATGTAAACGTAGTATGAATATTTAAACCTCTAAATTCATGTGAAACTCACACACATTTTCATTATGTGTTAAAATTGTAATCTTAGTTCAAATGGAAGATTATTTATTATTATACAATACATCATTTAAATAAGCATGTATCTGGGTCAATGACACATAAAGTTTGTCAAGATGAGAAATTCGAAAATCTTGAAAAAACTTGTTTTAAAAGCATGCATCAGGTATGTTAAAATGTACATAGTGTATTTATGTTGATTTTATGTTATTAAAAATGACATTTGCACCATTTTCTACGAAAGTTAAGACTGAATGGGTCAATGGTGCTCATTGTTTTGTGTCCATATGGTTTAATAAAATTTAAAGGGGTTAACATTTCAAAATAAAATGGCAAATTACTTGCATACATGCTCTTTTTTGAGGACCAAGTCTAAAATTTCTGGTTTTAATACATTTTGAGAGAATATTTGGGGGATGATTGCAAAAATGTCTATGTTGTGTAACCGTCAAAACTTTGTACCAAATAATTGATCTTGTTTAAAAAAGGTGAAATTCTCAATAAAACACCATATCAGCTAGTTTGGCATAATCTTACATTAGAATTATTATCAGTAAATAAAAGTAAATGGAACACCATTGTTGTGAATATTATAATTAATTTGGGGCATCATGTGAGTCAAGTAAAATTCCTGAAGTGTCAAGGTGATGTAACCACCATTCAAGGTGTCATTTTGTTAATATTGTGTAAGAAGACCATGTGACAGGAAATTATATCACAGAGACGGACCCCTGGTGAAACGAACTGCTGCATGCAAATGTTAACTCATTTTAAAATGTTAGATAAATTGACAATTTTAGGGTATGGTCAGGTATTCTTAAGTATATGTCAAATGGTATGACCCCGGGAATACATTGATAATCCATCATTATTATAAAAATGATTATTAACCTGAAAAATTGCATTTTAAATATTACCAACAAGGCCACATGATTACATAGGTGTCCATGATAATACCTGTCAAATTTGATTTTAAACTGAAATGTCAAATGGTGTAACCGGTTACACCTATTGACTCCTATTACAAGCCTTTCTGTTAGGGGCCAATTAAGTCAAATATCACTAGCTTATGATGCAGATTAAATTTTTTATATAAACTAACCTACTATTTGGAACTCTTTTCAAGTGTTCAATGTACCCAATGTAACCTGATTGGTTCTAGTGGAAGCTCAAACGTGCAAGAATGAACCTCGTTGGTTCTTGCAGAAGCTGGAACGTGCTGCGTAACATGAGAATTAACCTCATTGATTCTTGTGGCAGCACAAAATATTAAGGGGGTATTTTTTTTATTTAAAGCTAAATACAACAAATCTAGAACATGACAATGAGGTATATTTTACATGAACAAAAATGTCCTGAGGTAGTTCACTTGTTCAAAAGCCTCTCAGATTTCCATACATTCAAAAACCAATAAAGTGCAAGTAAAAAAAAGTGCAATCGATTGTATTTCCAAGTAAAATCCAATCCAATCACAATTTCAACAAAAGATACTTAAACTTCAAGAAAAACAAAATCAGTGCAATCTTATGCATCAAGTGACAAATTAGTAAACTAAATAATTAAATGGAATCTGTTGCTGCAGTTATGCAGATTTCCTCTTCATATGTGAGTGAGATTGACATAATAAACAATGAAAAATACTTCCAAAACATTTATTAATCTTAGTTAAAAGTTGACTTAAACTAACATTTACTAATACATGTTAATTAAAATCCAAAGTTCTATCTGTTAATATTTTTTCATTGGACCAGAGCTAACATGATCCATTGTATTTGTATTACCTACTGTTATCAAAGATTAAAATATACCGTAACAAATGCATTGCTTATCGGTCACAAATGCTGGTTAATACATTAATGTTATTTGATGAACAGATTTAAATGCAAATGTGCGTGCATCACACTCAAAACATTGCTCACTGGATCGATGTCAAGTCACCTTTATTTATATAGTGCTTTTAACAATACATATTATGTCAAAGCACTTAACAGTATCAAATTGGAGGATAGAGTGTAAGTAATGTATAATAATAAGATTAAACATTCAATTTTCAGTTAAAGGCATTTCATTATTGAATTCAGAGATGTCATTGTCTAGCACAGTTTAGTTTAATTAGTATCTGTGTAATCAAATTGATGATAATCGCTAATGAAGGCAAATTGCAGAATTAAATAATAATTTTTTGAATAAAGTTAAATAAGCACAAGTTAATTTACATTTGACCAAAGTTAAAATATTTACTTGTCTAAGATTCCTCAGTCAGATTATTTTAACTTTAAGAATTGGGGTGAAAAAACGAGACAACACACACTCTTATCAACAACAATACTAGGCCATCTTGGTTAATGTTCTCTTTCATAGGTTCACTCAACGCTGCATGGCTTTAAGACGCAGTGGGAACACCCTCTGGGTGTGCCGATTGTCTGAAGCCCTTATAGAATCACGCCAATCCATTGGCTGATGGCGCGGGCGCCGCCCCGATGCTCTTACCTCGTAACAATATATACCCGTGCTCGCCATCTGCTCCTCAGATTTCTCTGCCTTCACGAAACGGCCATTTCATGCCCTTTGCTTTCGGTTTTTCTGAGCCCGGAAATTTCGGATTACAACTGCTTTGTTGTCTTCCGCACTTCAGTGACTGGAATAAGTGGAACTCTGTTCTCCTTACGGTGAAGTGCAATGGAATATCGTCGTTGCTCTCCGCCATGTGCTCGCTTCATTGCGAGCAACGACCCTCACACTAAGTGCGTTAAGTGTTTGGGTTTTTCGCATGCGCGCGAGGCTGTTTTAGGATCATCTAAATGTAAATTCTGTGACAATCTGCTTCTCAAAACCCTCCGCCCTAGGCTCGCGGTTTTTGAGAAGGAGTCATTAGTTTCCCCCCGTCGCGCTCCCTAGACCGTCGAGGCCTCTCGAGGATCCGCGACCTGGGGTTCGGATGTAGAGCTCGAGGATTTGGAGTATGAGCAGATGGGTTTCGCCCTTTCTCTCCCTCCCGAGCACGCACGTGGCATGCCAGTCGAGTTCCCGCATGATTATTTATGCCCCAGCCAGGGAGCACGTGAGACGGTTTCTTTCGGGCTGGAAGACGTAATTTATACTGCAGCTTCTGACTCCGAGGATTTCGGGCCTGCTTTAACTACGGAAAAGCTCGCTATCGACTGGCCTGACGAGCCCCGTGAGTCACAGTCGTCTAAACTCAACAAGAGATTTCTTAGTGGCCCTAATTCTAGGCCAGAGCGAAGAAAGCTGCCCTTTTTCAGTGATCTGCATCACAAGATTTCCAGATCCAGGAAGCAGCCTTTCTCCGCTCGTCTGACTAACGCGGCAGCCACTGACTTCACCAACCTCGTGGGTTCTGTGGAGCAGGGTTATTCCGCCATTCCAGTGGTCGAGGACACGTTAGCTAATCACCTCGCTCAGTCGTCTGCGCCGTCTTGGAAGTCGCGTACCCTCCTTCCTTCTAAAGCGTGTTAGACTACTTCCTCCCTTATTGGGAAATCCTACATGGCAGCTGGTCAGGCAGGCATGGCCCTACACACTATGGTCATTCTTCAGGCCTACCAGGCGGACGTCTTGAAGGAAATGGACGAGGGAAATGTAGTGACTCTTGAAGCTGTCAAAGAGCTTCGTAAAGCCACCGATCTGGCCCTAAGAGCCACCAAACACACCGCACGCGCTGTAGGCCGTTCTATGGCGGGTGCGGTTGCCGTGGAGCGCTATCTATGGCTTAATCTCACTGAGATCCGCGACAAGGAGAACGTTTTTCTCCTAGACGCCCCTATTTCGCAGTCTGGTCTGTTTGGAGAGGCGGTCAACACGGTGGTTGAGAAATTCCGAGCTGCTAAGTCTCAGTCGGCTGCGTTTAAGCAATTTATGCCTAGGAGGGTTAGGGAATCTTCCAACCCCTCCCCTTCTCAACCCAGAGAACGCCCCTCACATAGAGCAGAGTTCCCTACTAGGAGGAGTGATCCGTCTCATCTCCCACCAGCCACGGTTTGGGGAGCCCGCGGTCACCCATTTCCCCGCCAGCGACCTCACAGACGTCTTCAGTTGAAGCGGTCCAACAAAACCGGCAGCTCCAGCTTCCTCGAGCCGTTCCTGACCTTCTGGTCAGAAAAAGGAGAGCTCCACTCCATCTACGAGGTTGGGACAGACCGCGCAAGCGTTTCTGCCCGCCTCTATCCCGCTCTCCTTTTCCTACCCTGTCAGCTTCGCCACCCAGCGTGCTTCGAAGTGCAGTCCCTATTTTACCTTTTTCACTCAGTCCGGCGCGGGAGGAAGGAGACGCATTTTGCTCTCTCCCCTCACCCCCGACGCATTCTATACCTGCCGTTCGCATCCTCGGAGGCACATTTCGTTTTCCTCAGGAGCAGGCAGATCCAGTCACTCTGATCCAGGCAGTGGTACCTCCCATCACGTGTCAGGACGCCAGGTGCTCTCCTCCACGACCAACCATGCCATGCCACCCCACGGGAATCAGCGGGACACCCTGACTCAGGTATGTCCTCTGCACTGCAGCACCCCTCTTCCTCTATCACATTTCTCTCAAGAATGGGAGCGCCTACCAGGGGTATCGCCTTGGATCCTTCGCACAGTTCGACTCGGCTACACGCTTCAGTTTTGTTGCAACCCCCCCTTGTTTCAACGGGGTCTTGCCTACTGTAGTCGACAGTGCCGCAGAGGCTTCTGTACAACAGCAGGAGATTTTATCCCTTCTACTCAAAGGGGCGATAGAGGAAGTTCCTTTGGTGGAAATCGAACATGGCTTCTACAGCCGTTATTTCCTAGTCCCGAAGAAGGGCGGTGGCCTGCGACCCATACTAGATCTCCGCCGACTAAATTTCTCCCTTTACAAAGGAAAATTCAAGATGTTGACGCTGAAAGCTATCATATCTCAAATTCAGTTGGGAGATTGTTTTGTGACAGTAGACCTCAAGGATGCATATTTTCACATCCAGGTCGTACGACAGGAACAGGAGGTTCCTCAGGTTCGCCTTTGGAGAAAGAGCATACCAATACAGAGTCCTCCCCTTTGGCCTCGCTCTAGCACCGAGGATGTTCACGAAGTGTATGGATGCTGCTCTGGCCCCGTTGCGGCTCTAGGGCATCGTATTCTCAATCAACTGGACAATTGGCTCCTTTTAGCCCACTCCAGGGAGTTAATGACTCACCACAGGGACATTGTCCTTCGTCATATTCAGTCTCTCGGTTTGAGGTTAAATACGGAGAAGAGTGTTCTTACCCCCAGGATTCCGTTCTTATGCAGGCCCGCTTCGCTCCTGCGCGGATTTCCAGTTTGGTGACATGTTTAGTCCGCTTCACGCTAGGCCATCATGTTTCTGTGGGCACTTGCCGCAGGCTTCTGGGCCTCATGGCCGCAGCCTTCCCTGTACTACCCTTAGGTCTGCTCCACATGAGGCCTTTTCTGTGGTGGATGAAGCTCTCAGGGGTTCGCCCCACGGGTCCAGCCCTTTGCCTATTGAAGGCTCCCAGTTGCTTCCGCGCCCTGTCAATTTGGCGGGACCCCCTCTTCCTTCGGAAAGGGGTCAGCATGGGTGCGGTATTCCGTCGCCAGATGATTACGACAGATGCCTCTGACCGGCTGGGGAGCGGTTTACGAAGGCAGACCAGCATGTGGGATCTGGACTGGCAAGACCCTCTCTTGGCACATAAACAACTTGGAGCTGAGAGCCATCTTCCTGGCTCTGCATCACTTTCTCCCTTTTCTCAAAGGACACCATGTCATTGTCAGAAAAGACAATATGGCGGTAGTGTCCCATGTAAACCGGCAGGGGGGTTCACGGTCGTGCACCCTGCACAGGCATGCGCGTCACCTCCTCCTGTGGTCCCAGGGCAAGTTCCTCTCTCTGAGAGCAGTTCATGTTCCGGGGATTCTGAACCTCGCAGCAGATTTCCTGTCGAGGCAGAAGCTCAGGTCAGGGGAATGGATGTTGAAACGCCAGACGGTGGCCCTGATCTGGCAGGTGTTCGGGGAAGCGGAAGTGGACCTCTTTGCATCTCAGGAGTTGTCCCAATGCCCGCTCTGGTTCTCCCTGAGTCCACCAGCTCCGTTGGGGATAGATGCATTCACCCACCCGTGGCCGATGCGGAAACTCTATGCCTTCCCACCCATCAAGTTGATCCAGGCGGTTCTGTCCAGAGTGAGGGAGAGAGGAGTCATCCTCCTTCTTTGAGCCCCATTCTGGCTGTCCCAGCCGTGGTTTTCGGAGCTTATTCCTCTGCTGGAATCCTCCCCCTGGGAGATCCCGGTCAGGGAGGATCTACTTTCCCAACTACAGGGCAGGATATGGCATCCTCGCCCCGACATTTGGAAGCGTACGTTTACGTAGTGTACGTTTGGCCCATCAGAGGTTGCTAGCTTTAAGCTTTGGTCTCCCAGCTGATGATCTGGAGACTATCGCAAGTGTGAGAGCCCCTTCTATGAGGAAGCTGTGTTCCTCCAAGTGGAGGGTGTTTGAGTCAGGGTGCTCAGCACATGCTAGGAACCCAGTTAGCTGCTCAGTTGGCTCAGTGCTGGAATTCCTGCAAGAAAAGTTTGCTTCTGGAGCGGCCGCTACCACTCTCAGAGTATACGTTGCGGCTATTGCCGCTCATAGAGAGTCGGACGAGATTCCCCTGGGTAAACTTAGGTTAGTTTCGGCCTTTATGCGTGGGGTAAGGCGCCTAAAACCGGCACGCTCCCCTGGAATTCCCTCGTGGGACCTATCAGTCATCCTGGAGGTCTTGACAGAGGCTCCCTTCGAGCCCTTGGAGTCAGCCCCTGAGCGGATTCTGACTCTTAAGGTTGCTCTTTTGTTAGCTTTAACTTCGTTGAAGCGGATAGGGGATTTACAGGCTCTCTCTATTAGTGAGTCATGATTGGACTTCGCTCCTGGTCTGGTCAAGGTTACCTTAAGGCCTAGACCAGGGTATGTACCCAAGGTTCTGTTCACAACGTTCCGCTCTCAGGTTATTAACCTTAATGCTTTCCATCCTCCTCATTTTGCCTCTGAAGAGGATAGGAAACTTAACTTGCTCTGCCTGATTTGAGCTTTGAGGTTCTATGTGGATCGCTCGGGCGGTTGGAGAAAATCAAACCAGCTCTTGGTACGTTTTGGTGCTGGCCAAAACCGATACCGATTCTATAAGGGCTTGCCGCATCAAAGCAGAGGATTTCCCACAGGGTTACGGATGCTATTTCACTGGCTTATGAGGTGCGTGGCCTGCCTTCACCTCTTAGCATCAGAGCACATTCAACTAGAAGTCTGGCTTCCTCTCAAGCTCTTTTTAGAGGGGCCCTCTTGGAAGATATTTGTGTGGCGGCAGGCTGGTCCTCTCCGCACACTTTTGTCAGATTCTATAGTTTGGATCTTGACGTGACTCCAGGTTCCCAAGTTTTATCTGCTTGAACTGGTCGTGTAAAATTTCTGGTCTTGTACTAGCTATTGTAGCGCTTTAGCTTGGCGAGTTTGGTATTTCGTTCCCACTGCGTCTTAAAGCTACGCAGCGTTGAGTGAACCTATGAAAGAGAACGTCTCTAGTTACTCACGTAACCTATGTTCTTTGAATAGGGAACGAGACGCTGCGTTCGCTGCCAAGCTCCTTGCACTGCTGACAAGTTTCTTTTTTCGGCAGAGAAATCTGAGGAGCAGATGGCGCGTGCGCGTATATAATGTTACGTCGGGGCGTCGTCCGTGCCATCAGCCAATGAATTGGCGTGATTCTATAAGGGCTTCAGACAATCTGCACACCCAGAGGGTGTTCCCACTGCGTCTTAAAGCTATGCAGCGTGTTGGCACTTTTCCTTCAGAGACCAGGAGACGTTGGGATATCTTTCAATGCAGAAGTTACTCTTTATTGAGGACTTTGCTGTTGCAATGCTGTAGTCATCCAAGTCTTCCAAATCTAACTAAGGCAGTATACATTGTAGTTTATATACCTTTCAAAGGGGAGGGATTTACATAGAGGTGAACAAAGCATGTAAATGTGAAGTACAGGAATCAGCACGTACCGGAAATTCCACAGCCCTGATCTCGTCAGCATAACAGTGTGATTCAAATGCAAATATTCTGATCCAATCAGCCGGACTATTCAACGACTGGGACAGGGGCTCCGAGAGCCATTAAACTCATTTAACTTACAATTAGAGAGAACAGGACTGGCAAGGAATCTCTTGCTGATACTAAATTCAGTCTACTAAACTTTCTCAGTTTATATACTATTGTATTGTAACCTAAATTAAACATTTAATAAATTTGCAACACTACATTTCCCCCTTTGAGAGTTCTAATAACTCTCACAAAATACAAATTTAGACACTTAAAAGTTCATTCTTGTAACTTGTGATCGTTACAGGCACATAGCGCCAGTGGCAGATCTAGAGATTTTTTCCTGGGGTGGCAAAGGGGTGGCATGAGGTTTCAGGAGGGGGGCCATGGACATTATTCATAATTTAAAATGCTACGGTTTTCATTGAATGTGTTTTGTTCTCTACACTACATTACACGGAGTGGGAGTCAAATCAGAGATGTAGCTGGGTTTTTGGATGGTGTGGGTCTTAATTTGTGAATTGTGGACCCTTTCTCTGTGTAATCACTATCAACAGTCTGTGTAGTCTATACTTAAATTGTACTTTGTGAAAAAGCAATTATTGGGGGGTTTGGGGGTATGCTCCCCAGGAGTTTAAAAAAAAAGACCCCTCAAATGATGTCTTCTAGTGAGTTTTGAGGAAATATGGACAGATTTAGTCATAGGACACACACACACAGTTCGATCGTGCCCGTGCCTCTCTCTCTCTCTCTCACACACACACACACACACACACACACACACTTAGATGCTGGGAAAGTGGATGCATGCCAATTTTGTGACAGCAGTAGTTTAAACACACAAAGAGCTAGACTAACGTTAGACCCTTATCTGACCTGACGATCATAGAAAAATTCGATGAGACAACAAAGTATTGCGGATGTAAATAACGTAACAGTGTGGTTGTTGCAGGGTTAACTGTCTGATGGACTTTTTCGACTTGGTGTCTGTCAAATTTACCTCTAAACTCACTGCTTATCAGCCTCTCTTCTCCGAGGCACTGTCCAGGCTGCCCTGCTGACGTGACTGACTGGTGAAATTACGCGGGGGTCGCTGCCGTGCTGGTGATGGGTGAAACCATTGTGAGGGGGAGGGGATTCTAAATCGGCGATTTCTGTTTGAGAGGAGTTTGGTGCGGGCCTTCAATGTGTAGCAGGGCTCAACATAAAAAAATCCCCACTGGCCACCAGGGCCAGTAGATCAGAGTTTTACTGGCCCCTTCTATATTTTTACTGGCCCTGAAAGAAATAGAAGGAAAAGCACTTTTCTATTAAACTGTATTTATTGTATACATTAGGATTAATTTTTCTTGTCCCCTCACAATGACAGTAAACTAATTATTGTACATTACATGAGTGATGAGTAATGTTACATAGGCTATATTTTCACTTCAAAATGACGAAATTAGAAAAAAGTATATTAGTTTGCCTGATTATTTTTGTCATTCGTTTAACATTTATGACCTAAAAAACTGTCAATGAAGAAAAAATGAAGAACGCGCTGAATCTGATTATAACAAGACTGAAGCGAACACAAATTTGTGTAGCTTACACTTAATCACACATTTTTAGGGGGACTAGGCAGAAGTTTAGGGGGGAATTTGATTACACCTTTAGATAGCCCGTCGGCAGACCGGTTATGCATTTTGGTCGGCTTTTGTTGAAAATTTCCGGCAAACGAAACAGTACATGCCCTCATCGCCTTTCTCCACCCAGGTGAACAGTGTTTTCCATGACACTAGGAATTAGGACTGGGCAATATGGCCAAAAAATCATATCTCGGTATTTTTTGGTTAAATGGCGATATACGATATATATCTCGGTACTCTCTACATTTTTATATTTGGATAAAGAAAATCTGTATTTATTTAAAAAATATATATATTTTCACATCCTGCTCAATGATATCCAAACAATATTGATATTGAAGGATATGGAAACAAATATAGTGAATAATGTAGGGTATGCAATATATTATGTGCAAAAAGGTGGTTAAAATCATATTACATTCTAACATTGTAACATTACAATCTAAAAACAAAAATAATGCTTTTGTTTTTAAAATGACTAAAGGCTAAGCTAAAAATGAAAATAAAAACAAAAGCACAAACTATATTAGCCTGCATTTGATTACCCCATTATAATGCTCACTTTCATAAAAACATACTTGTAGGTTTAAAATTCCACATATGGCACATTCATTGTCTCCAACAACAAATATTTTAGCAATTTGTATATTTTAGCAAGAATTATTGCTCTACTATTCTATTGTGCTCGTCTGTTAGGTGCGCGTGCTCGCGGCGGCACTCATTCACGGGAGCTTGAATATTAGCGGAGATTCACTTGCAGAGGGCTCGTCCTCTCCTGACAGTGAAATGGACATATTTGTTTGACTTTCAAACATTTACAGATGGAGAATATACCTGTGAAATGTAAGTTAAGCACTGAGGAAAGGACCACGTCTCAAACGCATTAAACAGCGCAAGTATTTATCTGTCAGTCAGCAACAGTAGGCTAGGCTATCTGTCAGAGGATCTGACAGGGCAAGCTGCTTTAAACTTGTTAACTATATCTTACCAGTTATTTTGAAGCGCATAATATAAGCTTGTGTCATGTTTAGGACAAATTGTACTATGTTCTTTCACTGCAGGAGCTCACACTGCGTACTCCGCTATTTTTCAGATGTGCTCGTATCAAACTACTGTATCGATATAAACGGTATTGCCTCATTCCATATCGTTTAAAAAAAATCGATATAGCCTACAAACTCGATTTACCGCCCAGCCCTACTAGGAATGCCAGTAGAAGAAACAACAGCAGAATTGCTTTTTTCTTTATCCATATCCACGGTTTACCTAACAAGTTTCCGAGGTTTTTTTGTGGCTTCATACGCAGATGAAGAGGTCGGTGCATTTGGGTCTCGGGACAGCCATCATCAAGTGGTATCTGCACAGAGTAAGAAAGAAAACAAAAGACAGTAAAGCAGTATTTGTTCAAACACTATGGTTGTAAACTTTTCCGAGTCTGCTAGACAGTAGAGCAGTATTTGTTCAAACACTAGGGTTGTAAACTTTTCGAGTCTGCTATTGTTGTTCCCTCTTTCCCTATTTCTTAATTCCTTTGACACCTAAGGAACAGTGAGGTAAGGATGGATTAGCTGATGGGGAAAGCCTATGAGGGAGTCTTCACCGCAGGGGTTGGCCCCCGAAGCCTGTTGCATTCGGTTCTTCCCTGGGCTCCTCACTTGTTCTGTGTCCTATCCTATCCCTGTAGATGGAGGAACAACTTTACAGTGTGACACATTAGTCCAGGTTTTTCCTTCCCTGACACAATACTGCAGCTGCTGTAATCAACATCACTTAATGTGGTCCATGTCACATAGGCTCTAAAGGCTTGTTTCTGAATTACTTTCAATTACTTGAGCTGAACTGTCAACAAACAACTCAAATTCTGAATTCTCTATGGGAGTTTCTTTTACTTCCCTCGTAGGTGTGTATGTAAGCGTAACACAATCATGAGTCATTTCTCCTTCATCCTCTAACACAAATTCAGTCATTGCAGACATCATACATGAGGATGGGTTCGTGACGGGTGCAAGCTGTAAAACAATGTTCGGGGCTGTGAGGATAGTTAACCAATTTCCCCAACGGGAGGAGGTGACAGAAGTTCCTTTTGCTTGATTCAATAGTGTGGACACTGCATGAGGACATTTTATGTTTACAGTCTGACCTAACACCATTACAGATGTAGGGCATGTGCTGTAGCATAACATTTAAGGCTGTGAGTCTACTTAACTAGTGTCCCCCAAAGGAAAGCTGAGACAGTCACTTTCCTTTTGTTCTTTTGAACAAAAATAAATCTTTCATCTTTGTTGTAAGGGGGCTTTCACACTGGCAGTTTAGTTCGGAACGGGGCACGGTTCGCATGAAAAATCGCTAATGTGAATGCTGTCATGGGACCCGGGTGCGCACTGGGGGACCGACCCCGAGACTACCTGGAGGAGGTGGTCTGAGTTCGGTTGCTCCCGAACCGTGCTGTGGTTCGCGTGTATGTGAAAGCAACACGGACTCGGGTGCGCACTTGATCAGGAAGTAAAGTATCCTGCGCATGCGTTTTAGCCGATTATGATGTATTTAGTTAAATAAAACACAGATAAGGGATGAAGATTTACCCTGGATATGAGCAAGAGTGAGTCTGCAGTGTATTCGTGCATAGTGCATGCAATCAGGGCAACAAAATAATGGAAATCCACTGTCTCCTCAAAAGAGTCCATTTGCAAGCAGCGAAAAGACAGCTTATGCGAAACACGCACACACAGTTAACCTACATTGTTTACTCAGCTATGCATAATAGCACCAAATGAATAAAAAACACAATATATTGACCCGCGTCGTGTTATCTATCATGCGCCATGCACGTTTGCAATGACGTAAGATGCACGCAAACGCACCAGAGTTCGATAGAATCAAGTTGAGTGTGAAACCAGACCAACGCTGCGGGGGGCGCCGGGAACAATCGCGCCTGGGCTCGGACCGCAGCAAACGAGCCCAGTGTAAAAGCCCCCTCAGTTACTAAGTTACAGAAATTAAGCACTCACAGCCCAAATGGTTAACACCTGAGCAAGCTACCCCACGAGTTTAATGACGAGGGGAGGGGCTGCTTCAGAGTTGCAAGCAGACTGAGTAGAAGTTGAGTAACATTGTTAACTTGTTTAAAGTTCTTTTTGTTTTTCCTACACTTTTTTCCCCAATGTCCATGTTTACCACAATAACAACTGCCCTCTCTCCTAGGACATTTGCGTTTCTGTTGATTCTCTGTGTTGACCTTAAAGGAAGCTGCTGCAATTTTTACTCTTGCCTTAACATCAGAGTCTCTTTCCCAAATAGCTAACCTCTCCAAGTTGTTTTGCAGGGTTCTAGTGGACCATGTGAAGTCTAAGTAAGGCAATGCTTTTCTATGTTCTAACAAAAGACCATCAAACCATGTGCGAACTAGGGGGCCATTATCTTCTAGCACCTTCTCTGAAGTGTCAGCTATCCCACTGTATGCTGCAGCTGACTGACAAAATCTTTCAGTGTACTCACTAACATTTTCATCCTTTTTCTGTACACAACTAGTGATCTTTGACCAGTCCATGTTTGGTCCAACAATGTTCTTTAACGCTTTCAGAACTCCCTCTCTCAATTCGTCTTTTCTGGCATGTTGTAGTTCAGAAGTAACATGTGACTTCTGCCAACGACATGTCATAGAGACGTATTTTACTGATCAATGCTCTTCTAAATTCAGAAAAAATTGTGCGTGCTGAGGGTAAGCTCTGGGACAGTCTCTCTATATCTTTAGGTCCTAGCGCTTTGGCAACAGTTTGGATTTGGACAACAGAAGAGTTGGGAGGAACACTTTCAGTTCCCTCAATTCCCTGAGATCTTCTCCTTGCGCCACATACCTTTACTGAATCTACAGGCTCATCAGTTACTGGTTGAATGGCTACATCTGTTTCAAAGAAAGCTTCTAAGTCAGGATAAATCTCATCTGACTGTTGGTCTTCTAAGTCACATTTGGTTGAGACTTGTTATGGCCCACCTTTTTCGTGGGACAGGAAACTCGAGTGAGCAATTGTTTGTTCTGTTCTTTTAACTTAGCAATACACCTAGCTTGTTCTCGTGCAATGGATAAGCTAAATTCTCTGTGGCAGCAGATAATGCCTTTTATATTTCGCTTTCTGATACATGCACCTTCTTGCATTCTTCAATAGACCATAATTTTTCTGGGTGAACACCAAATTTTTTTGTCAAATCCAATCTGACTGACTCAGTCACTACGGAGTCCATCTGCTCCCCTAACAATGACTTGAACTCACTGTCTGTCCATAAAGGGGTAGCTAGTTCACCTTTCTCAGTTGTTGGAACCAGCCTAGCATTCCTTCTAACCATTTTGTGATGTTTTCCTGACACGGTACTTCCCTGACAAAACAGAGGATAAACCAATAACTTCTCTGACAAAGCAAAGGATAACTAGTTATGAATACTAGAAATCATAATGTATTCAACCTTCCCTGGCAATCAGAGGAGAACCAATTTGCTAACACACTTTTAACAGTTGTTAAACTTTCCTGATTAAACAGAGGATAAACCTTCTTCTCAAGCAAAGTAGAGTACAAACTACTGTTAACACATTAAACTGTTATGTGTTGTTAAACGTCCCTGGTTGAACAGAGGATTAATCTTCTATGACTACACAGAGGATGTATCACCTTCCCTGGTAAAGCAGAGGATAAATCTTCCCTAACTTTACAGAGGATAAACCTTCTCTACCGATGTAGAGGATAACTATTCCATTAAACAACCTTCTCCGATTAGACGGGATAAAACACTTCCCTGGCAAACAGAGGATAAACTACTGTTAACACACTGTAGCTGTTGTTTACCTTCCCTGGTTGAACAGAGGATGAATCTTCTCTGACTACACAGAGGATGAATGAATATTAACATGTAATGCTAATCTTCCGTGCCTAAACAGAGGATAACTTTCTTCTCTAAAAGAAAACTTTAGAGGATAACTCAGTTAACCAAACTCTACAGCTGTCTGTTAACTCTTCTCTGACGGCACAGAGGATAACACATTTGTACTGGTCTCAATGGTTCTTTTGAATAGAGTAACACTCACCAACTCTTGGTTCTACAGAAAGATTCAGTCTAGAAAACTCAGTGAGATCTTTGTTGAGCTTGAAGTTTCAATCAGGATTCAGGTGAGTAGAGATTCAGTCTGGAACTGGAAAGTCAGATCTGTGTTGAGCTTGAAGTTTCAATCTAGATTCAGGTGAGTAGCTCTATCCGGGTCACGGCACCAAAACTGTTGGAAACTTTTCCTTCAGAGACCAGGAGACGTTGGGATATCTTTCAATGCAGAAGTTACTCTTTATTGAGGACTTTGCTGTTGCAATGCTGTAGTCATCCAAGTCTTCCAAATCTAACTAAGGCAGTATACATTGTAGTTTATATACCTTTTAAGGGGGAGGGATTTACATAGAGGTGAACAAAGCATGCAAATGTGAAGTACAGGAATCAGCACTTTACCGGAAATTCCACAGCCCTGATCTCGTCAGCATAACAGTGTGATTCAAATGCAAATATTCTGATCCAATCAGCCGGACTATTCAACGACTGGGACAGGGGCTCCGAGAGCCATTAAAATAATTTAACTTACAATAGAGAGAACAGGACTGGCAAGGAATCTCTTGCTGATACTAAATTCAGTCTACTAAACTTTCTCAGTTTATATACTATTGTATTGGAGCCTAAATTAAACATTTAATAAATTTGTAACACTACAAGCGTCTCGTTCCCTATTCCGAGAACATAGGTTACATGAGTAACCTGAGACGTTTCAGAAATGTTAAAATGAGAAGTTACCAACCTCTTGAAATTCTTTATATAGATCCAGGTGTCGTTTATTCAGGTGCTTTGCTATATTAGAGGTGTTAGCGCCTTTTGTTAGCACTGCTCTGTAGCATCTCTTGCATATTGGCTTGCTTGTATCCTTCGGCTTTCCATGTTCATTTGCTTCATATCCAAAATATTTCCATATAGCACTGCTGCTTTGTTCTTTATCAACCAAAGCTGGCTGTGCGGGCGCCGCACTCACCATCTTTCCATTCACTTCACTTTTGCTATATAACCAGAGCGAATGAGACGAGTGCGCATGTGGTGTTTGTCAACGCGCCTTTGGAGAGAAGTGAAAGCGACTGCCCGGCTAGTATCGGTGTACCGATACTTCGGGAAATTTGTATTGGTACCGTTCAGATATTTCAGATCGAAAAATCGATTTTTTTGACAACACTACTGCGTAACACGAGAATGAACCTCATTGGTTCTTGCGGAAGCTCAAACGTGCTGTGTTACACAAGAATGAACCTCATTGGTTCTTGCGGAAGCTTAAACGTGCTGCGTAACACAAGAATGAACCTCATTGGTTCTTGCGGAAGCTTAAACATGCTGCGTAATAGGAGAATGAACCTCATTGGTTCTTGCTGAAGCTTAAACGTGCTGCGTAACACAAGAATTAACCTCATTGGTTCTTGCGGAAGCTCAAACGTGCTGTGTAACACGAGAATGAACCTCATTGGTTCTTGCAGAAGCTCAAACTGCTGCATAACACGAGAATGAACCTCACTGGTTCTTGCTAAAGCTGAAACGTGCTGCGTAACACAAGAATGAACCTCATTGGTTCTTGCGGAAGCTTAAACGTGCTGCGTAACACGGAAATGAACCTCATTGGTTCTTTGCGGAAGCTCAAACGTGCTGGGTAACACGAGAATGAACCTCATTGGTTCTTGCGGAAGCTCAAACGTGCTGCGTAACACGAAAATGAACCTCATTGGTTCTTGCGGAAGCTCAAATGGGCTGCGTAAAACTAGAATGAACCTCATTGGTTTTTGCGGAAGCTCAAACGTGCTGTGTAACACGAGAATTAACCTCATTGGTTCTTGCTGAAGTTTAAACGTGCTGTGTAATACGAGAATGAACCTCATTGGTTCTTGTGGAAGCTCAAACGTGGTGGGTAACACAAGAATGAACCTCATTGGTTCTTGCGGAAGCTCAAACGTGCTGCGTAACACGAGAATTAACCTTATTGGTTCTCGCTGAAGCTCAAACGTGCTGTGTAACACGAGAATGAACCTCATTGGTTCTTGCTGAAGCTCAAACGTGCTGCGTAACACAAGAAATAACCTCATTGGTTCTTGCTGAAGCTCAAACGTGCTGCGTAACACAAGAAAGAACCTCATTAGCTCTTTTCAGTATTATTTTTTTTCAGCATTGACAAAATAAAACCACTTCTGCTGAACTTGTTGCCTTTCATGCTTGATTTTCAATTACAATTTCTTCAACAAACAATGGCCTTTGACTCTAGAAGCAACATGGTCAGGTGGTGTAACTGGTATGTCCTGCCAAATATTGCAAAAACACGCCAACGGCCCTATAGGTCTGCACTACATGACGTCACCAAAGTGTGGACTCTGAGGAAGTCCACAAGTCCGGAGTGTGCCATTTGGGACAGGGTCATGTTGTGTAGGTTGATGTTTTTGGCGTTCCTATGATGCCTACCAATGCAACGTCATTACCATAGAAACCAATGCAGGTATTCCGGAAAAAGAAAGAGCTGCATGGACACACAAATCGGATATGAACAGTTGCGATACACAGTGTGTACGCCAATAATTTTAGATTAGATTCCAATCAGATACACAAATAATCTAATTTGTTCCTCTGATTGTACAGAGCACAAAGGAATTTAATGAGGTAAGATTGGTCAATAGTTGTCTGTTGCTCAACAACTGGGTTGTAACATTGCATCAAAGCATTGTTTTGCCCTGACATAGGCCTTAAATGGTTAGTTCATCCAAAAAATTTAAATACTATCATTAATTACTCACCCTCATGTCTTTCCAAATCTGTAACAATTTCGCTTACCTTCATAACACAAATGAAGACCTTTAATGAAATCTGAGAGCTTTCTGTCCCGGTGACAGCTATGCAACTTCCACTTTCAAGTCCCAGAAAGGTAGTAAAAATCATCATGAAAATAACGTTAATCCAAGTGAGTCCAGTGTTTTAACCTCAACCTTAAACGAAGCGAGTGCTTTCTTTGCTAAAAAAAAAAAAAAATTTTTTTAGGGACTTGCAAAAAGAAAGTCCCTAAAGATGAACAAAAGTCTTATGTGTTTGGATCTAGGCATAAGAGAGTGAGTAAAAGATGACACAATTTAAATGTTTGGGTGAACTAATCCTTAAGTTGACTTCTGCTTTCATGTTCTGATTGGCACAGAGGACCGTGGGGTAAGATGTGTCAGTGGATGTGGCCGCCTTAATCTAGCACATCTTTTATATTTTTTTTGTAAACTGAAACTTTAATGTAGTTGTCTTGTGTACTTTATATTTTTATTGGTAGATCGTCTTGATTGTTCACAGGTGTTTCTTGTTAGTCACTAGTCTTGGTGTATTAAGCTCTCATGTTTCCATTGTATCTTGTCTAGTTTTGTTTGTATAACCGCTGTTGGTGAGTCTCATGTAGCCAAGTCAAATTCATGTTTTTTGTTGTTGCCGTGTTGGTGTGCTTGTGTTGGTTTGCCTGTGTTGGTGCTGGTGGCCGTGCCGGTGTCTGTGTTGGTGTCGGTATCCATGTCTGTGTCCTTGTTGGTGTTCGTGTCGGTACCGGTGTTGGTGTCCCTGCTGGTGCATCCGTGCCGGTGCCTATACCGGTGCTGGATTTTCGTGCCGGTACGGGTTTGCGATATCACGATTTTTGATTGTGGATGATTAAAATGTCTCCACGATCTGCTTTTGAAGAAATATCGTAGTATCGTGGTACAGCCAAGCGGCAACCTCCCGGTCTCTCTCTTGAAACCAACAAGGAAATGAATTAAACTGCAATTCATCGACTGGCCGCTTGACGCTGGCTGCAAAAGTGAGTCAAATCTGTATCTCCCCCATGTTAATATACCCAACTTTACAGCAGGAAAAAAATGTTTACAGCCTGGTGCAAAAAGTGGTTTTGGTCTATATAGCTAATTTTGCCCTTCATGAAAACTGTGAGGGGGGTGAATTTTTTTTATAACTCATCCGTTTAAATTATATTAAGCCTTAAAATAATGCATAATCAAGGGCGTGGCCACTTGAGTGACAGGTGGATTGCCGCTGCTGTCACTAGCCGTTTGTCTGCTCTCTGTTAGCCATCACGTCACCTCAGCTGATTCCAGCTGCTGAACTTGCCATCTCTACCGTGTTTAATACTTTTTTCGGGATTATTTCATAAATTTTAATACACGCCTTATACCTTTACCCACGCCGTTGGATTCCGTCGTTGTCGAGTATTGAAAGAACAACCAGCGCTGTTTTTCCGTTGTTTTCCTCTGTGAACATGCACTCATGGATGTCTGACAATTTTGTTGCTTTTATGAGTTCAGATTTAAAAACGTCTAAGATATAGAGGCTACACTCGTTCTGTGGTACTGTTGATCTTATGGAACAGATAGAGTATAATATGCGTATTTTTTAGTGTTAAATAAAAAGTACCGTCAGATGAAATCCTGCAGGTGTCAGTGCTTTCTCTCCGTCCCTTAAATGAGTGCGGATTTCAAGTGCATTTACTTGAACTTCTTAGGTAATATCTATCAGAATTTAAAATGGACTGAATAAAGCTCTCTACGAACTTGTCATGCGATGCCGCGCTGACTGACATGTATGCGCATGAATCACTGTCTCACACACGCTCAGAGCAAATATTGTAAGTTACTGCATGATAATACATTTTTATCTAGCAGAATAATAATGCATCACAATACACATAGTCTCACGTTTAGTTATGTCTTTTAACTAGAATTTCGAAGGGCAAAAACATGAACTTTAACTATTGGCTTTAGGCCTACTTCTTCAATTCAGCTGTCACTTTAGCGCGAGGCCAGTAGCACATTAGCTCCTTAGCCTGAGCAAACTCGATCACGTCGAGCTAGGCGGGCGTAGTTTCAGCATCCAGGCACCTCAACTCCACCCAAAACCCGCCTTTTTGCCCATTTTCGTTTATCCGGGAGTGACGCGCGGTGACGCCCTGCCAAGATGGCGACGATTGACTCCGCCCACTTTAGGCTTCAAAAACTCTCTTCAGAAACCTACGGGTGACGTCATGTACGGGTGACAGTACGTCCATATTTTTTTACAGTCTATGGCTACAGCGTATTCTATCAGTTGCAGTTCTAACGTCTCAACATACTGTACAATGCGACGTACATTCACAACACATGGTGACGCAGAGATCAAGTTACACTCACGGGATACTGCAATTTACAAAACTTAATTATTTGCATGTGCTTTAAAGCCTTGCCAGTTAAACATTTCATTCGCGTGTTTTGATGCGCTTTTCTATGCGTTGACATGCACTTGAAAGCCTGTCAAACAGTGCCTGGTTACTCGACTAAGTTAGTTTCCAAGTCTTATTGGGTTAATATTGTGAAATACACACAAGGTTTACATGAACACAGGTTACGCCTAAAGTGAAAGCAAACATTTGAGAGAAAAACAAGTGCGTGTATACTCGATGCGTTCCGGTCTTAAAGTGACAGTAGCCTAATAGTAAACATGCTGCCGCTTGCCCTTTAATGGATGGTTTACCCAAAAATTCTGTCATTATTTACTCTAATGTTGTTCCAAACCTTAATTAATTTCTTTCTTGTGCTGAACACAAAAGAAGATATTTTGAAGAATGTGGCTAACCAAACAGTTGTTGGTCCCCATTGATTTCTATAGTAGGAAAATATACAATGAAAGTCACTGGGGACCAGCAACTTTTTGGTTAGCCACATTCTTCAAAATAACTTTTATTTTCATCAGAAGAAAGAAACGTATTTGGGTTTAAAATAACTTGAGAGTAGCCTGGCTAACGTCAGACCCAAGTCTCATTGAGACTGTGGACTGGGAACCACATGTTCATTTTATCGTATTTGAGGCGTGGTTTACGAATGCCCAGAGCCGTTTATTGGGTGCTAAGAATGTCTATCAAATGCGCCTGTACGTAGCTCATAGCCAATCGTTTCAATTATACCAGATGACGTATGTAGAGCGACAGAAATTAGACGAGGAAGACGACGATGTGTCAGAGGTTTATGTGTACACGATGATGTGTATCTAACGGCCGTTTAACACCGCATGCGTGAGCAGAGCGCATTTCTTTCGGCGTGCATGTTAATCAGTGAGTGCATTCACACCGGGAGCAGGAGCAGCGCCTGAGCAGCAGTGAAGCGGTTTTTGCTGAACTGCTCACGCTAAATTAAAGTGAAAGCACACTTTTGATGGACAAAAATAAATATTTCGCACAAAAAGTGCCCAAAATGCACAGAATGAGCATGTCTAGTGAGTTTTAACTTGAACTTGAGTAGGCAAATAAAAGAAAATCAAGACTCAAAATTCAAAACGGGTTTTTAATTATTCAGTTTAGGTGAAAGTTGTGTATTATATAAAAAAACTAAACTAGCCAGAAAATATTATACATAAAAGGTCTTTTAGTTTATGTAACAGACAGCTACATAGGCTAGCACAACCCAAATCAACCCCAAGTGTGTGGTTTATTTGTGTTTTGTTTTTTATTCGCGGAGTTTGCAGTCTTGTAAACATATCGAAAGTATGACTGAAACTAATAGATCGTAGCCATTTTCTGGGTTGTTTTGTTATTTAACATTTATATGCGAATGTTGTACACCTCCCCATAACAAACTTTCAAGACTATCAATGTTATAAATGACCAACTTCTAAAAACAAATGTATAGTTGTCTTTGTAAAGAATTGCTCGCTTGGATGTAGCTTTGGAGCCACTGCTGTGACACTGTACAAACGCTTCCATTGTGAATACTCTCGCGCGTCTGCAGCTGCAGTGACGATGTAGTTACGCTGACCCGCTGCTCAAGTGCCGCTCACTTGCGGTGAATGGCGTTCCGATCAGCTCTTTAATATGACTTTGCAACATGCACTCGTTACAATGAACGTCTCACTCAACGTCTTATTTTTTTATTCTGCTATTTATTCCATTCAATTTAAGACGCAGACGTGACGCAGACGTCACATAAATCACGTGTGGCGATGAAGTGTCAAGTCAGACGTCACGCGTCATTCATGTGTGGCAGTGAAGTTATTTATCATTTTTTTCTCTAACATGCTCCTCAACACGGCTCAGTGCAGTGTGTCTGTTCCTGCGCAATTATGGCGTTCTGATCGGTTCTTTAATATGACTTTGCAACATGCACTCGTCTCAATGAACGTGACGTCTGCGTCTGCCGAACGTGACGTCTGCGTCTGCCGAACGTCTCGTCTGCGTCTGCCACATCACTCGTTCGTGTGCCGAACGTGACGTCTGCGTCTGCAGCAAGGGGGTTTTCAGCACATTTCACACACTTATTCATTCTTTATTATTTTCCCCACTGATCTTCAGTTGTATTTTATTTGCAATAAGTGATTTTACCTTGCTTATGTATAGCTTTTTATTCCAAATAGTAAATATGAATTTACACAAATGATCGTGTTAAAATTTTTGTTTGCCATTGTTTCTTGTCAACATATCCACAGATACTTATGAAGAAATCATAAAAAGTTGTTCTAGCATGTATGTATATTCAGCACTAGGAGTCTCCTGACCAACACAAAATAATGTAGTTGTAAACATTTGGGCTTATTTAACTAACATAAATAATATTTGTAATTTGTAATGTTTAATTTTAGAGTTTCGCCGAAGTTTGATTGACAGTCAATCTGACAGTCAACAGATTTATATAAAACAGTTACACCTCAAAAGAGAAAGGCGAGCACAGTTTATTATTGAATAAATTGAGGTGTATTCTCAGTGTATAATTGTAAATGTTGCAGAAATTACTTGCCTTTTTGATGTTGATACTTCCTCAATATAGATATTTTATTATTTCCCATTTGTGAATTGAACTGTTCTCAAATCTTTTAATTCTGCCTTTACACTATATTTACCTGCACTAAATAACACGCTACTATCTCTGTTTCTACACCTTCACTAAGCCGTTGAATAGGCTATTAGTAGGCATAGTCAAACTTGCATGTCTCAGACTAACCTAGCCTACTTTTTTCTCATACCTGCAAATGTTATTTAGTTTCCCCAATTAATTCAGATCTGCATCATTTGGCATGATGTTTTTACGATGGCAGATTGTAGTTGTATTATTTTTCGGATATGATGTTTTAATAATAATTTTAGTAATCATAGTTTTATATATAGGCCTAGGCTATATCTATAAAAATATTTTTCCAATTCTATTCTTCTTTTTATTCCAAATAGTAAATATGAATTTACACAAATTATTTTGTGTAAAAACATTTTTTTAACAGACATAGTTTTCAGAATATAATTTTTCTAGTTTACCAAAGTGCTGTAGCCTAGCCATTTTACAATTATAAAAAATTTAAATCACAATAACAACCCCAACAACAAGCTATAAAAATGCAATAGCCTATATTAATTTGGTTTCTTCATAATTCTATCTTTGTGGGGGCATTTGGCCCTCAAAACGTGGGTTAAACAAGAACACACACACATATGCTATATAAAAATCACAGACGCAAGTATCACGTTCATTGAGACGAGTGCAAGTTGCAAAGTCATATTAAAGAACCGATCAGAACGCGGCTGACACACTGCACTGAGCCGTGTTGTACTGTGAATAGCGTGTTAACGAAAAAAAACATTAAATAACTTCACTGCCACACGTGAATGACGCGTGACATCTGACTCGACACTTCACTGCCACGCTTGATTTGCGTGACGTCTACGTGACGTCAGCGTCACGTCAGCGTCTTAAATTGAATAGAAGTAAATAGCAGAATAAAAAAAAAATAAGACGTTGAGTGAGACGTTCATTGAGACGAGTGCATGTTGCAAAGTTATAATAAAGAGCCGATCGGAACGCCATACGCAATTTACTTTCCCTTCACTCATTCCTCACACTGAACGTGACAATTGCGTCTGTCTTGTAGGGTGACGTCTGCGTCTGTTATATTTTTGTGTTTTCTTGTTTAACCCACATTTTGAGGGCCAAAACATAGAAATATGGATATGGGTAAGGGTGGGTATACATTTTTGATATAGCCTATTGCATTTTTATTATTGTTGGGGTTGATATGTTTTTATCTTTTATCATTTTAATAGACCTAGGCTGCAGCACTTTGCTATATTAAACACCAGTGGTCGCCAACTCGATCTCGTCGACTGGTATGAGATTGTTTCTGAAGAATAGAACAAAAAAAATATCCTATTGTCTGATAACCGAAATAATATCCTACAACTAATCTGCAAACACAATAACTATTAGGCTATAAACACAAATAAGTTTATGATCTAGGCCTATATGCTTACTTTAGCCTACTGTATTCGTCGTTTGTTTGTTTGTTTATTTATTTACTCAGCCCTAATTATTTATTTATTTATTTAGGTTGTTCAATGCGGAACAAAGCAGTTACTTTTAAATTCAAAACAATAAATAGACTCACCGATTTGACTGACTTTGTATAGCCTCAGTTCAAGCAGCATGCGAACTGATCGGTCATCTCTTCTAGTTACAGCATATGAATCAGATGTTGTTTATGTATGGTTGATGTTAAAAACCATCGGAGAATTAAAAGAGAACACCTGGGTCTAGAATGTAAATTATCTGCTAAATTCTAGGCTAAATATAATAAACTGCGCTCACCTTTCTTTTTTGAGGTATAACTGTTAAGTATAATTCTGTTAACTGTCAAATAGCCTGTCAATTAAACTTTGGCGAAACTCTAAAACTAAATATTACAACGCTAAAATGAAACATTACAAATATTATTTGTGTTGGTCAAGATACTCCTAGTGGTGAACAGTAGGTCTACATACATGCTATAACAACTTGTTCTTTATAAACAATGTGAAACAAAAATTTTAATAAGATAATTTGTGCAAATTAATATTTACTATTTGAGAAAAAAAGCTGTACATGTATACACAAGGTTAAAACACTTAATTGCAGAAAAACAAAACAATTGAAGGTCAGAATGAATGAAAAAAAGAGTGAATGTATTATTCATTCCTTATGAGATTTTTGGTATTACAACAAAGTCAGAGTTGAGTGATATACAGTCACATTTGCGTGTTATAAAGTCAGAATTGTGAGGAAAAACTCTGAATTGAGAGAAATCCATGTGAGAATTGTGAGATAAAAAGTCGCAATTATCTTTTAATTTTTTTTTATTCCAGGGCGAAAACAAGCTTCCATATACTTCTGATTGCTTTTAGAGGGAAAAACTGTCCATAAATGCTGGTCTAGGATCAGTTGTCTCCGTAATAAAAGAATATTGGCTAAACTCCGGTGTTTTGAGCGATGAGTGGATTAGTTCTACGCGCATGCAAATCCTCTCGTTATAATAAGCAGTTAGGCTATGTAAATAAGGCATTATTGTGTATCAGCTTTACTGATAGCCTAGGAACTTTGTGAGATCGCGATGAAGTTGTATAACCGCTTTTTAAAGATAATAAAATAGGCGCTCTTTGCGAGCTTTCTGCCATGACATGGCTTTCTGCCATGTCATATCCTGTCATATCCCACTGTGCCGGTTTCACACTGCACGCGTCAGCAGAGCGTAAGCAGCGCAGGAGCAGTGCGTACGGTGAGTGGAAGCAGGATACGCGCGTTTTGCTTTCACACTGGCAGCGTTTGACGTGCGCGGCTGAACCGCGACGTGTGTATAGACAAAGTACTTTATAATGAGTAAGTTAGCTTTGCTTTATTTAGTTTTCAAATACATTTAAGGGAAAAGACTTGTCAAGAAGCTAGTTTTATTCATTAATATATTATAATGTTTGGTTCATCTTTGTTTTTGTAGTTTGGGCAACAAGTTTGTTTTTGGACATTTGTTTTCTTTTTAAATTGATGAAGGTCATTTGATTGACTGTTTAAAACACAATAGATATCATCAATGTGATTTTTGGGTAAAACTGCTGTGTATTTTGGCCATGATGAATGCATTGTCACTTTAATTCAGCGTAAGCGGCGCGGCAAAAATAGACTGGGCACCGAAACTATCGCGGCACTGCTGCTCCTGCTCTGCTCCTGCTACGCGCTGACGCGCCGCCTCTGCGTGCGGTGTGAATGCTCTAATCTGTTAACATGGGCGCCGAAAAAAATACACTCTGCTAACGCGTGCAGTGTGAAACCGGCGTAAGGCTGCGTTCCAGTCCAAAATTGACATGCCCTTCACTCGCTAACTTCCCTCCGTCTCCTTCACTCGGATGTGCGTCATTGCTTACGTTGCACGAGTGTCCACTTCTGGCGGAAACTCCAGGCCCTGTCCCAAATGGCGCACTTCATGCGGACTTTCGGTCTCGTGGACTTAAATTGCGCGTGCTCGCCGAGTCTACGAGTCCGTAGACAGTCCCATTTAGCATTTTAACGCTCTGAAGTGTGCTCAGCAGCGCCCCCTTTGTACCCTTGAAGCGGTCTTCCGTGAAGCCCGCATAGATGCAGGCTCCACGCACTTTAACTACCCATGAATCCTTGCGAAATGCCAATCAAAAAACGGATGGGAGGAGATTTCGCTCAAGGACTGTTAACATGGCTTTATGACATAGGCGTACATTTTACCAGTTGTTACTTACAGTTTATACAAACATTATCGACCAGTGGTTGATATCTCAAACATAATAATAGCGTGTTAAATAATACGATCGCATTATGATTCATTACATAAATAGAACCGAATGTCATGGCTTTACTGAGTCATATAAACGTAGTATGAATATTGAAACCTATACATTTTTCTTAAACTCATTTACATTTTAATTTTGTGTTAAAATTGAACATTATGTATTATTATGTACAACTGTATTTATCATTTACATAACCATGATATCTATTCTAATGCCCAGGTGGCATATACAATTATAGAACTGTAAAAGCAGGCTGTGTAGTTCACATGGACATAAGATTTGGGAAAATAAAATAAATCCTGTTCTCGAAGCTAAAGACTGTAATTTTTTTTGAATGATATTTGTGATATTTTTCTAATAAAGGGACTGATGAGATGACCTTTAAGTTTATTCAGCTTCGACGTCTGAGCTGAGACCTTCCTGTTTCCGGCGTGACGATCGAGTCTGTCCCAAAAATACCTCTCAATGCGCCCTCGCGGACTCACGCTAAGGGCCCTATAGGTCTGCACTACATGACGTCACCGAAGTGTGGACTCTGAGGAAGTCCACAAGTCCGGAGTGTGCCATTTGGGACAGGGCCCTTATGGGCTGAACTGGAACGTCCTAAGCCCTTGATCACTTGGAATCAGCTATGGAGTTGATTTATTATTTACAATTTTTTTCCCTTTAAGAATTTGTTTAATGCAGCATCCAAATATATATAGGTGTGTTTGGGTTGTTTTATATAAAAAAATCGAATTAATATATCATAGAGTTGTTTGTGGTGGTGGTGATTAGACGAGATCGGCGGTGACGTCACAATCGTGTTGCATTGTGGTATATGGAACTGCCTGAAGTGTACATATGAAGTAGACTCGCTCCCTCGGTCAAAATCGAGGGAACGAGTGTCTGTCCATATAAACTTCCCTCGTCCACTTCACGAAGTGGAACGCGCTTCAAAATGGCGACAGGGATTCCCCCGAGGGGAAGTGCTTAGGGAAGTTCACAAGTGCATGTCTAAAAGTGGACTGGAACGCAGCACAGAAGACTGCATCGAAAGGTAACTTCGCCTCTGCTGCCATATTGGATCCATAGGTATAAACAAACTGCTTCGGTGTGTCGCATAGACGTCGTCATCGTCTTGCTGCTCCCTTCCCGTTCTGTGATTGGTTCCCTAGATGAGGCAAAAATCTGGTCCATGGGATCCAGACTGCCTAGCAGCGCGCTGCGGCAAGGCAGCATGGGGAAACCCAGGCTAATTTGAGAGAGTAAATGATGACAATGTTCATTTTGGGGGGAACTATCCCTTTAATGTTAATAAAACAACAAAAAACAAAGAGAAATCACTCACTGGTCTGAGAACTTTAATAGTAGCTTTAATAAATAGTATTATACAGTGAAGTCTGTGTAGTGTTTTATTTTGATATTTGTTCATTTAATTTATTTCTCGAATGCTTCTGTTAAATAAACCTGTAGCTGAAAAAATAAAGCACTGTTTATTTTATTTGTAAATTGTATGTCGTGTATATGTAATGTGTATCTTTTTTCTTTTTTTTTTAATAACAAAGGAAACAATAACAACGATTTTTACCTTCGCCACTTTGGCCTAATGTCTGCCATTCTTTTTTATTTTATATTTTGTTACCGTCTAAAAGGCTTTGTTTTTAAAATAGGGACATTAGTTTGCCTGTAATGCTCAGTTATTTGCAAAATAATAAAACCAACATGAAAAAGAATTGTGATAAAATTGTGATATGATATTTTTGCCGTATCGCCCACCCCTTCTTCAATGTCATGATTTTGACAGTCTTGACAAAGTCTAATGACTCAAAGAAAAGGAAAGGTCTTCCCTCTAGTGGTGTAGTCATGAAAACACATGATAAATTTAAAAGCTTCACAACACCTTTCTAAACTGGCCTACATTTTGCAACTTAATTTGTTCATATTTTTAAGAATTTATTTATTTGTAAGATTGATGTTAAAATAAATTCCATCTCGCCTGTTGATTTTGTCCGCTCTCTTGTACTAAACAAATGTGGGCCTGTATCTTTCTCACAGTTGACAGTCTTAATGAAAACATACCACTTCCTCCCTTGTTTCCCAAAGATGTGGTGGACTCTGTCATTTCAGTGTTATTTAATAATTCTAATTTTCCTGAATCCCATCTTTAACCTTCACTAATATACTTAAAAATTTAAGATCTCAATGACAAATTTTTTATAATTATTTTTTAGTTATTTAAAAAAAAAAAAAAAAAAAAGTTTTTTCAGCTCAACACTATGGCAGAATGTTCTAATTTATCAAGCAGGCTTATGCCCTCTCTTAATTGCTACTGACACAGTTAGACACTCTCTCTGACCATTTTTTTTCTTTGTGACCTTTAAGAATGTGTAAAAGAGCTGTAATTTTGAGCTGTTTGTTGCAAGTTTTTGTGTATAGTAACTTTTATATATTTTCAGTGTGTCTGATACTGCAGCACACTAATTTGCACAACATTCATAGATGGTAAGAAACTTTTAAGTGCAATTTATGGATGACCACAAACTGCAAACTGAGTAAATAATGCTAATCTTACGAGATTAACATTGGTTTCAATATTTCCCAATAGAGGTGTGCGGGATTTGTATTTAAATACATCATACGAATAGCTAAATTAAAATTGTGGCAGCTTCATATATTACAATCTTTTTGTGGATATTTTGTATTTATATTGTGATTATGATAAGACAGATAAGAAATCCACTGAAAATACTGCAGATTAAAATATATTAGCATCTATCTGCATATTTGAAATTAATAAACCTTAGTGAGTGTGCCCTCTGGTGGTAGACATAAGCCTTCACATAATTTGATGTGTCCTCAGTAGGGGATATTGAGCTTCAGTAGGCCTGCAGTTCGCCCCTGGATTTCTTCTAACTCCTCTTGATGTCTCTCTTTTCCTCCAGTGGAGGGATTAAAGTCGACAGTATATTGATGTAGGCACTTTATAGGAGAAAGCTGGAAGACTTAGCATTGAAATCGAACGGGCTGAACGCTCTCAAAAAGGATTTCTACCGCATATCTCACCTGTCAATTCTCCTTGCACTGAGAGGAGTTAATTTTTTATCGCAGAGTGTTTGCAGATGGAAAGAGAGAGCGTTGTTCATTGGGCTGCGATGTGTTTATCTCATTTCATGCTCAGGACCGTAAACGGAAAGAAAAGCTTTTTTTCGCTTGTCTCGTTCTCTCTTCCTTTCTCTCTGTCTTCTGGCTGTGCCTATAGGTTTGGCCTGTATTATTGAATAGAGGTGTCCTGTTCACTCAGGACTTTGAATGCATCTGTGCTTATTAATGCACAACAGGCATAGGGAGACTGAGATGATAAACTTTGATTTGTATGCAAATTGTTTCTTTTGTTCTGCATTTGTTGGCTGCCAGAGATATTTTACTTATAGCTTGTTCTTTCCTTTTCTGTGTCTCTTTCGCTGATGCCCCCCCCCCCACACCTCACAACTGATTCATCTGTTGGTTGATAAAACATTTAATCAACATCCTTGGCAGAGTTTAAAACTAAATAGGCTACATTCGTAAGATGACTCTGTAGGAGTCGTAAAATCCTTTGACAAAGTGAAAACATCATATTTCACTCTGTCTGGCAGTTCTCTCTAGTTAGTTCCTCTGGGCCAGTCAGTGTGTCTGTTCCAGGGCCATCTCGCTCTCTCTTCCTCTCACATTCTCCATGTTGTCACTAGTGTAAGGGGAATGCTACATGAGGCTGGTGACTGTCCTCTTCCTCTCTTTCTCTCACATCCAGCTGGCCCTTGCTTCTCCTCTTGAACCACCAGTGTGATTCTTGACTCCAGAAGTCCCAGCTGCTTGAATCAGGCCAGTCAACAGGCCCAGTTGATGCTTGGGTACAGCAGGGTGTTGGGGATTCATTTGGGTCATGTCAGAAGATCTGTCAACACATCAGTCCATTTGGGACATGTTCTGACTGTGTTTATTTGTGCCACTGAGCTGTGACCTATTGCTACTTTGGACACTTATGGTCCTGTTCCAATTTGGATGCAAAAGTGTACAAGTGCTCACAACAGAGTGAATACATTTGTCGATGAAGGGCAAGTGTACAAGTCTGACATATAAAGTGAATTTCAGGGCATTTCACTCACAAATCATGTCAATTTGGACAGGGTTTTGTGCACTAGGAAGGACTAGAACACTTCCTCAATTGAATGGGCATTTTAAGTGAAAAATGCCATTTTTACACTGCAAAGGTGCATTTGAAGCTGCATATATACCACAATATTTTACATGTACGCATGATGTTTTTCTTGGACAGAGGCGGCATAAAGCATTCGCCTTTTCTCAAATGGTTTTGATGGCAAGACTCCCCATTATTTAAAGACAGCTTTGAATACCTTACTGAACATTTGTGATTATCTAGATTAAAAATATTTTACACACAATTTCTAGTGTTTAATGTTCTGTTATGTTGGAATTTAAAACGTTTTCTGTTATGTCGTCGGTGTAAGTCTTTTTGCTATAGTTACATTAACGCGCATGTGTGCTATTGTTAGCACAAGAAGTTTGAGTTAATGTTGGTAAGTTTATTAGGGTGTTTGATATACTAAAAATGGAAAAGCTTCCTTTGTGTTTTTCGCGTACAGACAACAATGGTGTCAAAATAATCCGCGTGAACGACCAAAAACGCTGTATTTGTATTATGCATGCCAGGCCAGTAGTTGGAGATGTCACAAAGAAACACTAGTACGTGGCTATAGACCTTGTTCATAGCAGCGCCATCTTTGATTTTTTACAGGAATTTAAGTGAGGCTGTGAGGGATAGACATGCATCTCTTCAGTGGATTGTACAGTTATTAATGTGTTTTTGGATTGTTCTGCTTACGAAACACTGCAAACATATCTTTTCAAGGAATGCTAGTAGACAAAAAGCTCCAGACAACATGAGCTTTATACAGCTTTCTATAGCGGATACCATTGGATAAACGGTAAGTCTATCCCTCACAGCCTCACTTTCATACCTGTCATGGCACTGCTCTGAACAAGGTCTATAGACCGAACATGTAGTACGCATGATGTCACCGTTTTTTGTTTTGTTTTTTCTCTCTTTTTTTTTCAAATTTGCGTTTTTGTAGTTTACACAGAGACGACAATGGTATAGTTTTCAAATACTTGCACTTTCAGCTTTCGTTTTCAGGCCCCCAAAACACCGTCATGTAAATGAACGGCCAAAGCGCATACAAAAATTTTAACCAGGGGGTCAGGCCAACTAGGCCCTCAGCAAACTTCTATGGGGGTCTCAAGATGATTTCAAATAAGACGAAAAAGCTAAAACGGCTAAAAATCAATAGGTCTATATTTAATATTTGAATTCATCCCTTCTTCATTAAGGATTCATCACACATTTTTGGAAAATCTATAAGGTAGAAAAGTTTCTAGACTTGGAAAAGTCAATACAATCTAAAATACCATGGACATTTTTATACATTTTATGATTTTTCTAGCTATGCCAAGCACTTAAATATTTTTTAGGTACGCTGTAAAACCCAACAAGTTAGGATAATTTGCACTGAAGAAACTGACTGCCTAATCAATTTAAGTTTAGAAACTAGTAGTTATAAATAAATGTTAACTAATTTCATGTGAATTCACTAAAAAACGAATATTGCTTAATATTCATATAGGCCTACTATAATATGTAGGGGCAGACTGGGTACAGTTGAGACACTTTTTGCGTTTTGATTTTTCACACAAAAATAGATACTGAAAATAAGTGAATTTCTACATGACTTGCCACATGACATTTCATTAGCTTGTAGACTAAGATATTATCAATACCCATAAGTAGTTTGTATTTTCCCCAATTAGCTCATAAAAATAAGGTGCTTTTTGTCTTAACTTTGTCTCAACTGTACCCATATGTGGTACAGTTGAGACAGTACCATGGTACATTTGAGACACCCATTTTTAATGGACACCCAGTCTACCTTGTGTAGCTGAAACTTCATGTTATTGATTTAGGGGCCGTCTACACAACATTTAACATTTGAATGAAACTCTTTCAGTACATCTTTTATGTGGCATTTATGTGTCTTTATACAGAATTTGAAGCAACAAAGAGCCACCTCAGAGCAGCCTAAACTTGTCTGTGTGAAAGATGCTTTTTCGTTAAGAAAATAGGTTGCCTAAAAAGGACTCAGGCTTGTTTTGTTAAGTAGGCTACCTTTGTCAAGCTAATTTCGAGAAGTACATGCCGCTACATTTACATGACACATATTATAGCGCAGTGATGGAAATACTAGGATGAATTATTGATCATAAACCCATTATCTCTAGCATAATTTATTCATGAGTGCATTAACAAGACTCAAACGCTTCAGAATGATTGTTTCTCTATTGTTGTTGCTATGTTACTCTCAAAAGCAAATTCTGAAAGCACGATGATTCCATGGGCTTTTGTTTGATTGGCGTTTTGTACATGAAAAGGGCCCAGAACAGCATTTGTTGTATTATTTTGATCTACCGTTTTTTTTTCAGCAATCTTGTAAACACTGATGGAATAACGCGTTCCATAATGACGAAGTGGGCGCGCAGAGTGTCTCCTGTGGCGTCTCTCCGTCTCAATAATAGGTCAACAGCTGTATTTAAAAAATTAATCACATTTCTTGGCAGTCGCAAAGGTTAGCACGTCGCTTTTGGAGATGAAGCCGGAGCACTCTGATCGGTGGAAACTCTCGGTGGAGATGAGCGGTCTCGGAGCTGCCTTTGATGAGACGAGCATGTAAATGATTTGAGTCTTTATAGAAACCGTGAGCGCGCTCGGCGGGCGCGTGGAAACAAGGTCGATTGATTGCTTTGCTTTGAGTTTGCAGTGAATGCATTTGCTCGGAACACACAACATGCACACATACAGCTACATCACAGAGCAATCAGACCGGAAATGACATTTAGATATAGGCGACACTTCATCTAAACATTTTCATAGCCTACTGGGTGCGGATGGTGTTGTGAATGAGTTTACCGTCCCAAATCATATAGACCTGTTTACCTGTAGCCTATAAACTGTTTACCCTTTACCAGCTTCATACAAATGGCAAAATTAAAAGATATCAAGAAATGTGTGAACATTCAGGTAAAATATTCATGGGAAGGCTACCTTGAATTGCTTTGTTACTTTAAAATATTCACATTTTTTTTCCTTACAGAGGCTGAAATAGTGACTCCTGTTTATGTTCATTTTTAGCCCATTATCATATAAAGATTAATTGTGTAAAGCAAAAACTATTATGTTGTAGATAACAGTTTTGAGAAAGGCAATAAAATGTGTCAGAAATCGGTCCGAATGCAATGATATGATGTGTATTTCCATTCTTCTGCGCACCCTGCTTGGAGTTTCTCCCGATCCAAAACAACAAGCTTATGCTGCATTCACGCCATGTCGTAACCTTAATTACGAGATGGCAACCCGTGACGTTCTACCTTGGAGCTGTTCACGTCCTCAGACTGGGATTTATGCATTTTATGTCAACACTATCAAGTGGTACAAGTAAGAGTTCTGTAAGTTTTTTTTTTTTTTTACGTTCATTATTATTGTAATGTTATGTGCTTTGAGAACAAGATAATTTAACACCATCTCTGACACTTTGCAGAATCTTCTGTGTGCGTTCATGTTTTGAAGAAATTGTTGGAGATGCTCTGAAGGAAGGGTGGGATCTCATGCTTTTAAAGCTAGCTTGCTATTGCTAGCCACTCCGAAATTGCCTTCCAGTATTTATTATAAATATTTGACATATTTTTATTTTATTTTTGCGTCTGAATGTGTTGATAAGGAAGCCCTGAACCGCAACCTAAAAAGAAAAAAACCCTAAAAAAAAAAAAATTCTAGCATTTCGAGATTAAAGTCGAAATATTTCGAGATTAAAGTCAAAATTACAAGAAGTCGTCCGTAGAAGTTTTGTGTGTGTGTGACGTGTGTAAAGAAATGCGCTCGTAAGGTTAGTTCATTTTGTTGAAAGCCCAGATAAAAGTAAAAAGCTACTATTATATTTAGATCCATCAGAAGCAGTTCAAGCGCATGTTTTTTTTTTTTTTTTTTTACAAAAAAAATTGTAAATAAGAACTTCTATGGAAGACTGTGTTCTCGTAACTTTATTCTCAAAATATTTCGACTTTAATGTCGTAATGCTAATATTTTTTTTTCTTTTTTTACTCTGCGGTTCGGTTCTTGGCTTCCGTAAAAAAAAAAAAAAAAAACATGTTAGATATGTGACTGTTAAACAGAGACCCTGAAGTTTAAAATAATGAATACGGATAATATTCTTTTCGAATGTTACTTTCTTTTTTTAACAGTACTATCTAATAACATATTAGATATGACTGTTAAACAGAGACCGTGAAGTTTAAATGAAGACGTTCTCAGCGCCGCCCGTCAAAATAAAAGTCCCGCTTATAACACCTCGACCAATGAGAAAAAACGATATTTTAAACAATAAAGAATATCGGCCGACCACTAATTTAAATGCATTTATTTAATTATTTTACATTTGTATCTACTGTAAATCAGTAACTACAACTCAGGAAATGATGACAGGATTAAACACAAAATTGCGTGTTCATACAGTCATTTAAAGGGATACTCCACCAGTTTTTCTTATTAAACTATGTTATTCCCTTAACTAAGACGAGTTGATACATACCTCTCTCGTCTCAGTGCGTGCACTATATCGCTCTGTATTGCCGCAAAACTATGTTAGCACTTAGCTTAGCCCATGTATTAAATATGGGCCAAGCAGAGAAGCGACCAAAAACTTCCACGGTTTTCCTATGTAAACACAGTTACTCGAGTAGTGTAACTTGACCTGGGCTGGTGACACAAAATAAACCGTTGCGCTTTTCTAAGCGTTTAAAATTGATGACTATATTGTATGGCGGAATACCATAACAAGTGCTTTTGAGCACTTCGACTTGGCGCAATAATATCTTCACTCGTGAAAAGTCCTCTTACCGGCTCCCGCTTCCTCTCCCCCTCCCTCTGACATTTCAGTCAATACAACCAACGTGACATGCACCGGTCTTTCGCCAGCTCCGGTCTGTTCTGGATCATATCTTTCTTGCCTCTCACGGTCCATAAGAGCTAATTCCTCCTCCGTGTACTCGGGTTCAAACAGATATGGCTCTGGGTCTGCTACAAAGAAGTCATAATCATCTACAAAGTCCGCCATTGCAAATGATCTGCAGTTTGCTAATAGCACAGGTAGTAAAAGTCACGTTGGTTGTATTGACGGAAATGTCAGAGGGAGGGGGAGAAGAAGCGGGAGCCGGTAAGAGGACTTTTCACGAGTGAAGATATTATTGCGCCAAGTCGAAGTGCTCAAAAGCACTTGTTATGGTATTCCGCCATACAATATAGTCATCAATTTTAAACGCTTAGAAAAGCGCAACGGTTTATTTTGTGTCACCAGCCCAGGTCAAGTTACACTACTCTAGTAACTGTGTTTACATAGGAAAAACGTGGAAGTGTTTGGTCGCTTCTCTGCTTGGCCCATATTTAATGCATGGGCTAAGCTAAGAGCTAACATAGTTTTGCGGCAATACAGAGCGATATAGTGCACGCACTGAGACGAGAGAGGTATGTATCAACTCGTCTTAGTTAAGGGAATAACATAGTTTAATAAGAAAAACTGGTGGAGTATCCCTTTAAGTTCCATTAAAGTGTTTTTAGATGTACCCAGACCCTTCGCCAGACCTCAGTCTTAAGGGGGGCATATGAAGTGTATGGGGGGGGCACAATTATTATTAGCCTACAGTATGTATATTTATAATAATCAACTCTAGTCGCACAGCACGTAATCATCACGTTAAACATATAACCAACAGCAATATGACCAGGTAGCCTATAGCCTAACTTTACACCACATTACACAGAAGCAATGTTATGAATATCCATAAAACACTTGACTATACAACATATTAGATGTAACACCAGAAACATCTCTCAAACATTGCATTTTAAAGCAGTCAACAGAGGGATATGCATTGCCATGACACACACACACACACACATACATACACACGCACGCAAATACACTCGCACAGATACTTTGAGTGGAGGCAGCGCTGTCCTCTCTCCAGTCTCAGTACAGCGGGAGGAAGCGTTTCTCCGAGCAGAACCTCATCAAAGGATCATTCCACTCGGAAGGAACTGAAGCGAGTAAGCCGGCGAAAACTCGTTTTGAAACAGCTTTCAAAAATGCGCGGTAACTGTTGAGCAGCTTAGTTGTACGTTACGTACGTAGCCTAACGTTCTTTTGTAAGGCCATGATAGGCTGTTGCAGTGTAGATTCCCATTGTTTCTTTATATTTTTAATATTTTAATGATAAAGAATGCAACATTAATGCAACACAAAATTAGCAGCTATGATAATATTAAAATTAAATTATCTGTGCCTCAAGTGGGGGGGCACAAGCATTTTTGGGGCGGGCCCGGCCCCCTATGGCCCGCCCATAGCGACGGGTCTGGATGTACCCTGCTTGCCTTGTAAGTTGCTTATAAAGAAATGGAAGCTTTAGCGTTAAGTTCTGCCAGGAAGACTCAATTGCTGCGTCACTTATTACCTTCTCATCTATCCAATCATGTCTAATACTTGCGGTATAAAAGACCGGTACTTACACATGTTTGAGTTTGCAGATGCTGACGCTTTCATTTACCTCCATCCTCCCCACCACCTCCAAGATGGTTTCTTCCCCTCCATCCTCCCCACCACCACCAGGATGGTCCCTTCCTATACCTCCCAGGGGGTCGGCTGCGCCCCTTCCTTCGTCTTCAGGCAGGAAATGCAGAGTCCGGACCCTCGGATTGCGAGCTATGGACGGGGCCTACGCCAAAGAACTTTATTGTTTGCTGGGCTATCAATAAATATATTTATTGTTACAGTATTTATTCTCCCGAGTCTTTCTGGTAGAACTATATGTCTTTGTGCATAACTCACATACAATGGGTAAAGTGCCACTAAGTAAGCAGTAGAGATTTAAGTACAATACAATTTTTTTACCTAAGTTTTAGAACTCATACAGTAGCTTACACAAATAGACATATGGTGCGTTCAAGTCATCTCGTATAGATCGTGTTTACGAGTTAAACGCACATGAACGCCACCACAATGTCGTAAATACAAGTGGGAATAGCTGTGGATTTTCTTTAAGCACTGATCTTTAAGAGTTGGGGGCATGCAGGTGAGAAACATGGCGGAATACCACAATACTTAAAGGTATTTAGCTGTGATATTGTCAGGCTTTTCTATTTACAGCGAAATAAGCTAATTGGCGGCATTGATGGCATTATAATATAACAATATAATAATATTATACATAATATTATATTGTTATTATAATGCCGGCAATTAGCTTGTTACATGTAACGATAATGTTTTGCAACGTGGCTTTATAATTAAAAACATAAAAAAGCAAAGCACACCTGATGCACATTTCTTTGTTCTTAATTTTCTAGAACAAGAGTTTAAGAACCTTAATTGCTGTATTTTTGTGTAATTAATTAAGAGAAAATAAAGCGCCATCTTACTTCGACGAAAGTGACTTGAAGGCACCTGCCGTCGTAAACACGACTTCCCACATCGTAAATACGAACTTCCCAGGAGGACTTGAACACACCAATAGTAACTGTTGATCACCTTGATTAAATAAACAAAGCAACTAAAGCCAAAAGTTTTTTGTAAGAACTACAGAAATATGCAATCTACATTTGATTTAACAAAACAAATTGATAGAAAGAAAGAAAATTTATTTTACAGATTTGAGTTCTAACAGTTGATTTTAGTGCCCTGTGTGTTTTTCTTCATCACATTTGATCTGTAACATGTTGGTCTCTGGTTGGCAAGTCAAAAGTCATTGAATGAGAGTGCTGCCCCCTAGCGACAATCTAAATACATATTTTCATTTCTGTTTCCTGGAAGTTTCTTATTTTTTCACTTTATTAGGCAGATTTTTTGTAATAGGACTGGATTAAGTTCTTGTTCCATATCCAGCCCAAAGTAGTTTAGGGGCTTTATGTTACAGAACAGACAGAGTCAGTCACGCTTGTGGTTTTCTCATGAATATGTGGACTGAAAACCGCCACGTAGCGTCTGTGTTTCTGCATAAAACTAGCACCTCTGTTGTGATGTGTGTAGGGAGTTAAGATGTTGATTATACGGGTGCAGACGTCTTGCCTCCCCTCATTCCTGTTGCCTGTGATCTAAATGGGCTCCTCTCTTTTGTAAGCACTACCTGGCACGCCATATCTCTCCTTTCCTTTCCCTCTCTCTCTCTTGAATTGTATGTCTCTCTCACTTACTCATACCCATACCCTCTCCTCTCTTTTCAGGATATTGAGAAGGACCTTTGTCAGGAAGTAGAGGCCCATGGGGTGTTGGGGCGGTAGAGAGAGACAAAGAAAGACTAGAGGATCACCTTTCAGAATGTAGGTAAAACAGATGCACTTTTAACTTTTCGGACCGGGGGTATCAAAGACCTTTGGGTGAAAGAGTGCTGATGTAGTGGCTTTGTAATGAGTGTAATGAGAGGTATTTTATTGCTTTGACTTTGCTGGTGTTTGTATGAACATGAAATTTGTAAGGTCAGTGCCTTTGAGAACCTTAAGTATAAATTATAATTTATGTGAGATGATCAGTGATTGCTAAAGTCAGTTTTTGTTTTTCAAACTGGTGCCACAAGGGTTTGCTAAGGGGTCCACAAACACACACACACACACACACACACACACACACACACACACACACACACACACACACACACACACACACACACACACACAAACACACAAACACACACACACACACACACACACACAAAGATGTTGATCATACATATTTACAATTATTTTATTCTATTGATAGCCCTAGTTTTTAATAAAATTAATTTGCATAATTTTGGGGGAAGTCTTCATCTCTCTTTATTTGTGACGTTATGTTAGAGTTGCACAATTGTTTGTTAATAGATTGCAATCTCGATTCAAACACCCACAACACAATCTTATTCTCTTCAACCACACTATCATTATTTCTGTGTTACAATAATTTAAATGATCACAGAAGTAGGCTACTGAGATAAATGTTTATTATTGGGATGTAAACACTGATGTGTACGGTAGGGAACAAAATAGAGGAAATCACGCAATGAAAGTAATGTGATGCTTCAAATAAAGATTGTATCAATTACATTGTTACAGCTGTAGGTGGTGACAAATGACTGTTAAAACCATGTATGCCGATTTGTCATTGAATCATTCATTCAAGAGATTCATGCAGTAATGAAACAAGTGAAGTATTTATCTAGCATGCTCAGTTTTCATTATTTAAAAAGTTCTTTGGAATATTTTTATATTAGATTACTGGATATTTATTGTGCAAAGTGACACACACACACACACACACACACACACCAAATTAAAAAGGATATTCTGTTTATTTTTATACATATAACATTAAAGGTGATGATACACAGGGCAACATTTTGAGCAATGTTGCCAGCGATTGTTGCTTGGGCACTTTCCCATTGAAAATGAGCAACAAATTTCTATCGGGATAATTTAGATCGGTTGTGGGCCCTGTGTCTCAACTGGTTGCACATTGCTCAAAAAGTTGCCCTGTGTATCATCACCTTAATAATGGGTAGAAAAAAACAAGATAAGTTAATACAAAGTAATTATTATAACAAAGACATTATTTAATAGTTTGACTTGAGTCAGTATATAAGACAATATGAAAGGCAATTCTTTAATTTAAAAAATAACATGTTGTCTTTATACGCTCACTGGCCACTTTATAGGTACAAGTTGGACTGCTTGTTGACAACAAATATCTAATCAGCCAATCACATGGCAGCACCTCAATGCATTTAGGCATATACAAGGGCTGCGTCCAAAAGCTTAACCATTGTGCATCAATTAAAAAAAGTTACACATAGGTCCATAGTGGACAAAAATGTCAAAAAACTGTCATACAAATTTGAAGCTTGGGAGCACAGACTTAAGTTTGGTCTCGTTTTAAAGAAGACCCTGGCAGATTATTGTTGAAGTAAAAAAAAAAGTTATATGGTTTAAGTTTGTTAAAATTGTTTTATATAAAATTGATATTTTATGAAACATGTTGAACTCTAAAACTGCTAGAAAATCAAAGCCATACATCTAAACAAGATGTGTTCCAAATTTGAGGTTGATATCTAAAAAAATGAGCTTTAAGTAAGATTTTGTTTGGACGCAGTACCACATTTTCTCCATTGGATGTCAGCAAAGCCCCACTGGTGCACTCAGTGGCTGGATTTTAGATTTGTGGGGGATTTTGAGTTTTTCTCTCTAAAATATTACAGGCGCACACACACACAATTGTTTTATTTTTTATTAAACGCATACAAACCAAACTCTGACATGCTAACACACCCACACAATTATCGCTGCATAATTTATCCAATTGGCTCTATATTATGCAGAAGCAGGAATCAGGAATAAAGCCAGAATCTGCTTTATAGGCCAAACCTGAAAAAAAAAATGGCACCATTGCATCATTTTATAGTTAAATGGCCCTGGGATAAAAAATTGCAGTTTTAATGGGTTTCAATTGGGACGTTTTTGTCCAAAAGGTGCTGAGAGGAACTATTTTGTGTACTTAGTGCAAAATAGATTTTTTTAAAGGAAATGGGTGTGAATTTCTGTGAAATAGTAAAATTCCAATAAAAATACACACCTGTGCCAAAATTTATGCTGTTGGCATTAACACAGGCAAAATGATACAAAAAACAAAACTGAAAAAGACAAAAATGTCCGTAAGGATGCACAAGGGTTAAAAATGCTGCCTTCGATGGATGGTAGTTCAGAACCTTCGTCCAAGGTAGGAAGCCATCATGGCATGTTCGAATGTTAGCTTCACTTCCTGTCTCCTGAGGTACTTTCATCTTATCGATTTTCGAACGCAGCATAGATATATTCTTCGCTGATTTTGATGTCCCACAATCCTGTGCTTTCCATTCTTTGACAGTTGAGCTAAAAAAATAAAGATGATGCCTGAAAGTTGCAGTTGGTGATCAGTTTGTGTGTAAACTGACCAGCTGCCTAAGTTTTTGGATGCAGTGATGGTCAAGATGATCGGCTGAAGTTCAAACTAAGCATTAGAATGGGGAAGAAATGTGATCAGAGGTCAGAGGAGAATGGCCAGACTGGTTCAAGCTGATAGAAAGGCAACAGTCCTGCTGACATCTCCATCCCTTTATGACCACAGTGACCATCATCTGAAAGCTACTTCCAGCAGGATAACATGCCATATCACAAAGCTCATTGTCATGTTCAGTAAGCCAGTTTGAGATGAATTGAGTTCACTATACTCACATGGCCTCCACAGTCACCAGATCTCAATCCAATAGAGCACATTTGGGATGTGGTGGATCTGGAGATTCGCATCATGGATGTGCAGCCGACAAATCTGCAGCAACTGTGTGATGTGTCATGTCAATTTTATGGACCAAAATCTCTGATGAATGTTTCCAGCACCTTGTTGAATCTATGGATCAATGAATCAAGGCAAAAGTGTGTCCAGCTGGTACTAAAGGTGTACCTAATAAAGTGGCCGTTGAGTGTAATATCCCACTTAATTTTTTTTTTCTCACACACATACATGACGGTATATACTGTAGCTGCCTTTATATTTTATGAAGGGGGGGCTCCTCACTTGGGGATCATCATATTTTTGGGTCCTTGGCTTCACAAAGTTTGAAAACGGCTCCCATAAGCAATTTCGTAGTCTCTAATACTATAGGTGCTCCAATGAGAAGGTACTTCAATAAATGACAGTTCTCTGTGATTCTCCACTGATAAGACACAGTAAGCAATACCAGTAGATTAGTATCACTGCAGCATCTTCGATTTATATCAGTAAAGTAAAAGGAGATCGGTACTTCAACTGTAATTTTCCATTAGAAGTAGAATAAAGACCCAAATTGGAAAAGACCCCTGTTATGGGCTGTGTAGGGTGTCTCCGGCATTAAAGGTGTGTGTGTTTCTGTGTTGAATAAATAAATGTTGTGTTCTGAGCTGTCAGATGTTTGTGTGGCAGCTGCACAAAGATCTGACAGCCTATGAATCAAAAGCAGCCCTGCACCAGCAGCCATTAATATGCAAACAGAGAAGACGGCTTAAGTTTAATTTATATAATATTCCCCAAAGAATCATTATTATTCTAGGGATCTTGCCAGCAACATGGCCTATAAAGAAATTAACTTTGTCTCCTTGTTAAGTACACCAATGCATCAAGCTATAATCTCTGCAATAGATGAATCATATTTCATATTATACAAGACGAATGTATTCATATTTCATATTTTTCTAATTTTTCCTGTCTGACCATCTGTATGTATTAAGTCTCAGTAAGATTAATCTCTTGATCCTATTGGAGTAGGAGGCAGGTGTTTTTCCTAATGCATCTATGAGTAAATAAGGCCTAGTATCAGGACATAATCCCCTGCATTATTTTTAAATCTCACACCAATGTCACAATTTCTATTGTGTGTGTGTGTGTGTATGTGAACGGTGGGGGAAGCATGTGCCCAGACATTTCGTAAGAGCAGCATGTGAATATCAGTGGTGTATGAAATTGCTTGGAATGTCTCCAGATCATAGTGCTAAATCATTTAAAAGCTCCTTCCCCTTGAAACGGTATCCGTCTTGACAGGAAAGTATGCATACATCTATGTGTGCATGTGTAAGAAATGGGGGAACTGGAGGTGTGTTAAAAGAGAGAATGCAAGGGTCAATGCAATTGTGACCTCTATCTATTGCTGCATTACCAGGTCCTTTGTGATTATCAAATCAGCTTCTCATTCATAACATAAAGTGATCGAGCATCATCAGCATAAGTCTGTCGTCAGTCATATCTGTTGAAGTCGGGTCTCTTGTTTGGTGGCTTGTGTGTATACTAATATAGTATATATTCTCATTGTAGTGTGCAGCTCTCGCAGATATAAATATCTCTTCGGAGGCACTTTAGGCATACTGATTGGGATGGCCATTTGCAATATGAAAATGAATTCTTAAGCCCTTCAGTTGCCTTCATCTGGGACTGATCTTAGGTCAGCCCCCACAAGGCTCATGCACGCTGCGTAATTCATCCCTCCGTATTATCTCAATAATGATAAATTCGTTGCCTTATGAGTAGAGATGTATCCGCTGATGGCTGCTTTGGCTGTTATTTAGGAAGGGGTTTGGATCACTTTTGCCCTCTAATCCTATGGAAAATGAGGGGGGCTGGCTGTCACCATCACAGAATTGTATTGTAATTGTTAAGAGCAATTTACGGTACATGTAAGAAATATAACTGATTATGTAGTGTAATCTTTGCATTGTTTTTAGGTCTGTCCAGGGAGGTAGTAATCTAAATTTGAGCAAATTTGTCTGATGAGGTAAAGCGCAAACACACACACACACACACAAACACACACACACACACACACACACACACACACACACACACACACACACACACACACACACACACTATCAATTACACTTACATTTTTTTATAATAATATACGGTATAATTCATGACAAATTAGACATTCTCATCTGTTTCTGTTCAATCAATCACATTTATTTATATAGCACATTTAAAAACAACACATGTTGTCCAAAGTGCTTTATATAACAGGATATAACAAATTCATACAACCTAAAAAAGCACAAGACCAAATACAAAACAAATACAAAAATCAATGTAAATTAGACACAATCGAATACAAGTGAGAATAAACGGGTCTTTAAGTGTGATTTAAACAGAGCCGGACAGTAACGGAGTACATTTACTTGAGTACAGTACTTGAGTACAATTTTGAGGGATCTGTACTCGAGTATCATTTTTGGGGAGTACTCATGACTTTACTCAAGTACATTTGAGAGGCAAATATTGTACTCTTTACTCCACTACATTTCTATCCATAACCGTGAGTACCCGTTACTACTTCTAAAAAAAAATCTCGTAAACCCACAATTTGTTGTTTCCCTCTCAAACGTGATTGGATTGTGCAGGCGCCACTGATTGAGACAGCCTATCAGCAATCACCTTCAGCTTTCCGCCAAATAAGTCAATTCCATGGTCAGATTTAGATAAGAGACGAAACCATGATGAAGACGCTAGAGTTGTGACGTTCGCGAACGAACCGATTCTTTTGAACGGCTCATAAACATGAGCCGTGAGCCACAAGAGGGAGCCGAGTCGCGGCTGGAGGGGAGCCGTTCTTTCTGTCGTTCTTTTTTTCCTATGCGTGTTTCACACAGATGCACACAAATTAGCTCCTCAGTTATAGGGGAAGGGGCGCACCCAGCGCAGGGGTGCTACCATAGACATAATATATACATAGACACCCTATTGGCCGCTTTGGAGCGTTGCTGCGATACGTCAACGTGTCCGCCATTTTGCTGAGGGCAAGACTGCACTGTAATCAAATGCAAGTAAACGGGTGAGCTGCTGTTTTCCTGGATAAAAACAATAATAACGTTTACATTTATCAGCCGATTATAGTGGTTTGTACTTGGTGTACGTTTCTATTACTTATTATATAATGACCAAATACAACCAAAAAAAAAAAATTCAGTCTTGTTTGTGAAAGGTAATTCCCCGAGATCTGTTTTCAATTGTGTGGCGACTTGTGCAGCCCCACGCAGCGCACGAAACAGGCATTTTTCTCAATTCCTATAATGAGAGGTATAGGAAAGTTGCCCTCCTTGATATGGCGGCGCCGTTGACGTACGCTCCAGTAGCCAATAGGGCGTCTATGTATATATTATATCTATGGGTGCTACTGCCTAACAGCATGATGATAGTTGTGCACGCGCGCGCATCCTTTACGTGAGTACTCCAGTGGAAAAAAAAACCTACGTGCCTCTGTCATTGGGTAGGAGCGGAGCCAATGACTTGTGCACGCTGCCGTCACATGGTTACTCCAGTAAAAAATTAAAAAAAAAAGAAAAGCTGTTTTGCACAGAAATTCATTACAGCAGGCTTTGTTTTTGATGTTTATTTGTGAGTAGGTATTGTATGAATAACATAAGTCAACATAGCTTTACACATACACACACTTTGTACTAAAGGTAAATCCAAAATAGTGATGTCACTTTCTAAGCAGAGGGATGTTGTGCAACCCTATGGAATATAGTCCACACATGACAAATGAGGTAATAATCAATATTTCAGAATAATTCAAACTTGAAATATTTGAATATCAGATATTGGTGTGTGATATCTGAGTTTTAATTATTTGACTACAAATCTCACCTCATCATTCCTCCCAGTGATTATTTCCAGGATAAACTGAGATGCCCCCAAGCTGGCTTCTTAAAACTGACTAAATATTTAAAAAGAGCCAAAAGAGCCGTTCTTTTGAACGGCTCTTTGAAAGGAACAGATCGCCAAGATCCGGATCCCCTCAAAGAGCCATAAATCCCATCACTAGAAGACGCAGCAGGTCCATCCCGGCAATGTGCCAACCCGTGGTCCCACCTCACCAGACTATTTACATTTTCTGAATTTTCTGAAATTTTCTTAAATGTTAAATAAAGCAACATGGTAAAAAGATGAAAATGACTTGATTTTACTTTCAATTCCTTTTAAATTCTCCAAGGTATTAACATTTTTCATAACTCCATGTAGGACGTTTCTGTACATAAATGTAAGCACTGTGGCAGTAGTAATGCGAAAATGTACTCTTGTACTCTTGATACTCAAGTACTTTTAAAAACAAGTACTTCAGTACTTTTACTTAAGTAGACATCTGACTGTAGTACTTTTACTTGTACTTGAGTAAAATTTAGCAAGGGGTATCTGTACTTTTACTCAAGTAATGAAGCTGTGTACTCTGTCCGCCTCTGGATTTAAAAACATAAAGAGAGGTACAGAATCTAATATGGACAATGCACAAGGACTTTTTATAATATCTATTAAGGTTATCAAACCTCTTTAGGAACAGTCTGTGTTAGTCTGTCTTTCTTAGCTTGTGTGCGTGTTTAAGTTTAGATCTGGCCTGTCAGGCTAATTGATGACTACTGGGTGCATTTCGGAAGCCAAGGGCACGGAAACTCCTCGGGAAAGTCCCTGTTGCGTGTCTCTTGGGCCTCTCATTGAACATTGAAAGACTGGCAGGGACACTTCAACCCTGCATGAAGTGGCTGGGTTACACCCACCCTCCTTCCTTCCTCCCAGCATGCATGTGGCCTCCTTACCAGCAACAAGGTTAACATTTGTGTCTGGGGAGTGGCAGTGCCTGCTTTCTGTCTGTCTTGATACATGCTTGAATCATATGTTTGTGTCTTTGTTTCTTTCTCTCGCCTCTATCGTTTGGAAATCAGAGTAAAGACCGTAATCTAGTTTTCTTTTTGTTCCTTGTAATACGTTTTTAATTATGAGCCTTCGGGGCCTTAATTTTCATACAGACTTCATGGTAAAGTGTTTGTTCAAACATATACAAGCGCACACACTTATGCACGAATCGTGACTCCCGGCTGGCATTCATTAGGGCTTGTAATTGATTGCACATGGCGGCTGAATATGTGATATGTGTATGTTTCCTCACATGAAAGGTGTAGAGGGGAATTGCCTGGTCGTAGCATTGTTAGCCGTCTCCTGGGGGGACAGATTTCCTGTGCTTGCTTTGCACGCGTGGCATGCTGTTGGCCAAAGCGATGGGCCAGTGGTGAGGAAAATGCCACATGCCAGAAGATTTAATCAAGGCTGACAGTTAAGACATGTAAGAAATGGGCACCATCTAAGAGAGAATAAGAGAAAACTGTCGCTTGCTATCTACCCATACTTTCTCATAACTATAAAAGGAAAAAAAAGAAAAGAAAAAAAAAAGTAGAAAAGATAAAAAAAAAAAAAACAAGAACAATGTTTTTTCAGAGAGAGGCCTAACTGCTCATACTGGACATGTGTGTGCAATTACACCATGATGTACACAAACTCTTTGTTGTCTGTGAGATGACGGATGGCTGCAAGTAATCGCCACACCTGAAATTTGATCATCTAGAGTTCTTTTGAAACCACATTTAATATGTATGTCAAGTGACTACAGATATCATCAATTTCACAGACGTTTTTGTTGAAGTCATATTAGATATTAATGTAATGGCTCTGTAGAAAGAAATGTCAATAATAGCAAACCTGCAAAATATTAGACACATTGTTTTGTTGTAAAGAAACTGAGAAATAGTTTAATATTTACCTTTGTAATTTAAAAAGACACAATTTAAGAATTCGTTCACACAACTTCCATAATGTCATTTCCATAACAGTTCATTGTGTCCTAAAGCTTTTGTCAAAAACGAGCATACAAAACATATTCATATTATTATTCATATAATCATTCATATAATCATATTATTATTATTATTACGTTATTTACATGTCTGTATAGTGATGTCACATAAACATCATTGATTCTACGTAAGTTAATCACTACCAAATTCCCGCTTGTCAAATTCTGGAGTGTTATTTTTGAACAACTGTTTCTCTGTGCAAATTGCTTTCATGATGTAACCGTATTCCAAAATCTTTTTCACTTGACACAAGCATCACTAAAACAGTGTTATGATTAGTCTTTGCTTTATTATGACTTAAAACACTGTTTATATGTGGATGGGATGCTACAGTGCAGAGAAATATTATATTGTGGATGGGGCCTAAATTATACTGTGAATGTGGCATGATAAATGTTTGCACAAACTCAAGAAATTATATTAAACCCAAATGAATATGAAAATGAAAAGTTTGGATGTCTGTGTGTGTGATCTCCATACCCTAGGTGAGAAAGAAAAGTTTTCAGAACCTGTAACCTCTCTTCCCCTGCCAGTAATCTCCTCAGAACCCTGTAATCCTGGGCGCGTGCAGATGCCGCGACGGGAATATTGCTGTTCATATTCTTAATCTGCTCTCAAATGCCTTTCTGTTCCCCTGACGAAGCGCCCCTGCTCGCCTTGTTCTGTGGGGAATTAAGTGTACTTCACAGGATTCATGCAGAGGTAGATATTCTGGTCGCGATGGAGCTTTAAGGAACACCCGTGCTCACGCAATATCTCCAATGGCGCATTTCTCATAAACAGAGCAAGTGAAAGTGTGGAGGTATAGAGGAGAGAAAGACAAGGAGGAAACTGAAAGCACTGGCATGATGAGTGCCTGCATTTGAAATCTAAGGAGGAGTAAAGCTGGTTTAAGTTGGCCTGGTTAATCTGTGTGCCCGTTTCATGTGACAGAGAGAGACAAGCCTGCACACCTCATTGAGAGGCTGAATTTTATGCATTAAAGGCTTCAGTAGACAGATAGACAGATAGAAAGATTGAAGCAGGCAACATGCAGGGCATCATATCAATGGATATCACGACACCGCCTGTAGAGCTTTGAGTCTGTTTGAGGACCTTTCCTTTAAGTCAAGTCAAGTCAAGTCAAATATATTTATATAGCGCTTTTCACAATACAGATTGTATCAAAGCTGCTTCACAGTATCAATCAAAACAACTTAATGTTTGTTTATTACTGGAAAAAAGACATCCAAGTTTGGTAGAGCTGATCAATGGTATGATTGGTTAATTAATTTGAATATCCCCAACTGAGCAAGCCTAAGGCAACAGTGGCAAGGAACCGAAAAACTCCATCCAGTGACCTAATGGTGTCCTAACACCCCATCAGATGACCCAATGGAGAAAAAAAACCTTGGGAGAACCCAGGCTCAGTCGGGGGCCAGTTCTCCTCTGGCGTTTATGAACTAGAGGCCGAATTTACAGTAACTGTAAGATAAAAAATTTATATGAATGCCTGGCTAAATAGATGCGTCTTCAGTCTAGTTTTAAACTGGGAGAGCGAGTCTGAGCAACGAACAATATCAGGAAGGCTATTCCAGAGCTTCGGAGCTAAATGTGAAAATGCTCTGCCTCCTTTGGTGGATCTGGATATCCTAGGAATGACCAGAAACCTCGAATCTAGTGATCTTAAAGAGCGCGATGGATTGTAAGGCGATAGAAGATCCGTTAAATAGACTGGAGCTAAACCATTTAGAGCTTTATAGGTCAAAAGCAATACCTTGTAATTAATACGGAACTTTATAGGTAACCAATGAAGTGATGATAAAATCGGTGTTATATGATCATATTTTCTTGATCTAGTAAGAACTCTAGCGGCTGCATTTTGGACTAACTGTAGCTTGTTTATTGAAGATGCAGGACAACCAGCTAATAAAGCATTACAGTAATCTAGTCTCGAGGTCATGAATGCATGAACTAACTTTTCTGCATCAGAGACTGATAGCATATTACGTAGCTTAGCAATGTTTCTAAGGTGGAAAAAGGCTGTTTTTGTAACATATGAAATATGCTTTTCAAAAGACAGGTTGCAGTCTAATGTAACACCCAGGTCTTTTACTGTAGCGGATAGAGTAAAAGGGCATCCTACTGTGTTAAAGTCGTGCTGTGAAAGGTTTTGTGGATGGTTTTTAGAACCGATAAGTATTACCTCTGTCTTGTCTGGATTTAATAAAAGAAAATTATGCGTCATCCAATCTTTTATATCTTTAACACAATCTGTCAATTTGGATAATTTAGCGTATTCATCTGGCCGTGAGGAAATATATATTTGAGTGTCATCAGCATAACAATGGAAACTAATTCCATGTTTCCTTAGAATATTACCAAGTGGCAGCATATATATTGAGAATAATAAAGGGCCTAACACAGATCCCTGCGGCACTCCATAGTTTGCCGAAGTTATAATCGATTTTTCTCCATTTAAGTAGACGAAATGGTAGCGGTCAGATAAGTATGACCTGAACCAGCTTAATGCTTGTCCTTGAACACCAGTGTAATTTTGTAGTCGATCTAAGAGTATTGTGTGATCTATAGTATCGAACGCAGCACTAAGATCAAGTAAAACTAGTACTGAGATACAGCCTTGGTCCGAAGCTAAAAGTAAATCATTTGTGATTCTAACAAGCGCAGTTTCAGTGCTATGATGTGGCCTGAATCCAGACTGAAACTTTTCATAGATGTCGTTTTCTTGCAAGAAAGAGCCGAGTTGAGCGGACACAACTTTTTCTAATATTTTTGACATAAATGGAAGATTCGAAATGGGTCTGTAATTTGCTAGGTTATTTGGATCTAATTGTGGTTTCTTAATAAGAGGTTTTATAACTGCCAGCTTGAACGTTCTTGGAACATGACCTAAAGATAAAGATGAGTTAATAATATTGAGAAGAGGCTCTTCCACTACAGGTAACACTTCTTTCAGTAGTTCAGTTGGTATAGGATCTAATAAACATGTTGTTGTTTTAGATGAAGTGATAAGTTTATTTAACTCTTTTTGTTCTATGATTGTAAAGCATTGTAATTGTTCTTGCGGGGTGATAATTGCGGCCGAATTATAAGGCGCGAGCAAAGATCGAACGTTTACGATTTTGATTCTGATGCTTTCAATTTTCTCGGTGAAGAAGTTCATGAAATCATTACTACTAAACTGTAACGAGGTATTTTGTTCAGACGACGTCTGTTTATTTGTTAGTCTAGCCACGGTATTAAATAAAAACCTTGGATTATTTCGGTTGTTTTCTATTAATTTGCTGAGGTGCTCAGCCCTGGCCGTTTTAAGTGCCTTTTTATAAAGTGACATACTGTCTTTCCACGCGATTCTAAAGACCTCTAAATTAGTTTTTTTCCATTTACGCTCTAAATTACGGATTTCTCTCTTTAAAACATACGTAGTATTATTGTACCATGGTGCTATACTTTTTTCTCTGACCTTTTTTAATCTAATGGGTGCAACAATATCCAATGTTCTAGAGAGAATGGTGCTCATAGTGCTAGTTAGTTCGTCTAATTCATCTGTTTGTTTGGGTTCAGACAGCAGCTGAGACAGATCAGATAAGCTATTTGAGAAATGATCTATGGTGGATGGACGAATTGTTCTACCTGGTCGATAACGTGGCGCAGCATGACATATTACAGCAGTGCGTAATATGCAAGTTACCAAGTAGTGGTCAGTGACATCATCACTTTGTGGAACAATATCTATATCGGTTGGATTGGTTCCATATGATATAATTAAATCGAGTGTATGATTAAGACGATGAGTTGGTCCGGTGACGTTTTGCTTGACCCCGAAGGAGTTTAATAAATCTGTAAACGCAGCCCCTAACGCATCATTTAAATTATCTACGTGTATGTTAAAATCTCCAACAATTAATGCTTTATCGACGTTGACCAAAAGATCTGATAGAAAGTCAGCAAACTCTTTTAGGAAATTGGCGTAAGGCCCTGGAGGTCTATATACGGTAGCCAATGCTAGAGATAATAGGGATTTTTTTCTTACATCTAAGAGCGTAACATTTAGCACAAGTACTTCAAACGAATTAAACCTATGACGAGTTTTCTTAGTAACATTCAGGATATCTCTGTAGATTGTTGCAACACCGCCGCCACGACCGATCAGACGGGGCTCATGCTTATAACAGTATCCTGGCGGAGTAGACTCATTTAGACCGAAATAATCATTTGGTTTAAGCCAGGTTTCAGTAAGGCACAGAACATCGAAATTATTATCTGTGACCATTTCATTTACAATAACCGCCTTAGGTGTGAGCGATCTAATGTTTAGAAGACCTAGCTTTAGAAATTGTTTTTGTTCACTAATAGCGAGATTTTTTGTTTTAATAACAATTAGATTTTTTCTAGATCCTGCAGTAGATTTATTATTTGATCTTAGTAAACGAGGAATAGACACAGTTTCTATGCAATGTTCTACACTAGTATTAATATCAATTAAATTGGTGCAGTAGAGACTGTGATTTGGATTTTTGGTTACTAGTCAAATGGTATTTAACATCTTGGAGATGTTATCCGACAGAAGATCTGCCCCGATTCTACTTGGGTGTAAGCCATCAGCGCGGAAGAGCCTTGGTCGCTCCCAAAACAGATTCCAATTATTTACAAAAATCAATTTCTGCTCATTGCACCATGACAATAACCATTCATTTAGAGCGAATAATCTACTGAACTTTTCATGCCCTCGTCGGTACGTAGGAAGCGGTCCAGACACAATAATCGATGTTTCAGGCGATGTGCTGCGTACCGTATCGATAAGGCTCCTGAAGTCTTTCTTCAGAACCTCCGTCTGTCGCAGCCTAGTGTCGTTAGCTCCCGCATGCAGCACAACAGCTCCGACGCGCTCGTCACCGTTCAAGATCTCAGTTACCCGCGCAGTGATATCGAGAACACGAGCACCAGGAAAGCAGTGACTGTGCACCTTACTTTTACCTAACGTAGCATGGACGTGTCGGACGGTGGAATCGCCGATGATCACAGCATCGCGTTCCGTTTCGCGAAGAGGGGAGAAGCGGTTCTGAGTGGAGATCTCGAAAACCGGGAGGGGCGAAAAGATTCTTGTCCTGGCTCGCGGCTTCCGCGGAACCACCCAGGCTTCGTGGTGGTGTGTTGGAGCCGGAGTGAATGAAATCATGGCTGATCGTGACCTGGACGCTCGGGACCAATGCTGAGAAACGCACGGAGTAGACGAGGTCAGCGTCAGCGGGTTACTAACGTTAATCACTGATCCGTGTGCATCAGCGCGTGATGTTTCAAGAGCTAAACGCCGGTCTCTCAGCTCAGCTTGTCTCTCTAGAAGGTCAAGGATCTGCTTTTCTACAGCTTCTAATTCAGACTGCACCGCAAGCAATTCAGATTTGTTCTCATCTGCACCAAAAGGTAGATAACATACACCTGATATATTCGCCATTTTAACAGATGGACAGTAAGTTAGCAATGATGCAACCAGTGATGCTATTAATATTTATACTAATTTATGACTCAAGTCTTGGGTATAACCGTCTTTTTAGTGGTATGGGTGTAATATAGACGCAGGATAGACGGGAAAACAAACAAACTCACAGCAGGCAACGAGGCTGACAAAAGCAGTCGATCGCAGGGCGAGCAGCAGTGAAGCGGTGTCTCGCTCTACGACCAACAACCAATGTTCAAACCGTATTTGCGCAAACAAACAAACGCAAACAAACAAACTCACAGCGGGTAACGAGGCTGACAAAAGCAGTCGATCGCAGGGCGAGCAGCAGTGAAGCGGTGTCTCGCTCTACGACCAACAACCAATGTTCAAACCGTATTTGCGCAAACAAACAAACGCAAACAAACAAACTCACAGCGGGTAACGAGGCTGACAAAAGCAGTCGATCGCAGGGCGAGCAGCAGTGAAGCGGTGTCTCGCTCTACGACCAACAACCAATGTTCAAACCGTATTTGCGCAAACAAACAAACTCACAGCGGGTAACGAGGCTGACAAAAGCAGTCGATCGCAGGGCAATAGTCAAAGCGAGCTTTAATCACCCTAATGATTCTCATGACATATTCTAATATCATGCACGTTAAAATGTTAACAACATGACTTATAATAACCTGTCTGATTCATATTCTTAGTATGGATTATTTGTTTCTGAAAGCTTGTGAAAATGCTTTAAATTTGTATAATCTCATAAAGCTTTTTTAGCCTCGTTTGCCTTACTGTACATGTTGCAGGCAGATTGTTGCAGATTATCTACCCTCTAGTAGTATAAATGGTACATTATAAATTCTAAATAAATAGATAATTTATACTATGATACTTTATTTTCTATTATTCTCTTTTTATGGATTGAGTATGCCAGTCAATTGGTTGTGTGTGCGTGCGTGTGGTTGTGTGCATGTGTGTGTGCGCGTGTGTGTGTGTGAGTGAGAGAGCAGGTGAGTCCTGTGTGCCAGCGGAGTGTAAAATGTGGCACTTGGATTGACACCGGAATGACAGATACCAGTGAAACTCACTCTCGCTTCAGACACCTGAGATTTTTCTCAGGGAGCTGAAGCTATAAACAAAACACTGTCAATGGCTGCACGCGTGGATTGCCGTCCTGTTTTTTTTCTTTTGTGTTGCCATATCTGCCCCACCCCCTGTTATTCAATAAAACATGGACGAAGGCTAAAATGTAGTGAAGAGAATTTGTTTTTTTTGTACTGTTTTTTGAAGAAACACTCCCTCAATTATAAATGTATTGAGAAGAGCCTGTTCAACTCACTGAGCGGAACTAGGGGGCGATGGTGTGTGATGGAAATTCATTCTTTTGAAACAACATGCTGTACATTTGCATGTGATTCTTCTGTCTGAAAGTGGGTGTTTGTGTTAATTCTTCATCCCCCCAAAAAGCATCCCATGTCACAATCCTCAGCCCTGCAGAGTTAGTGAACAGTGAATGGAATACGGTTGATTTGGTTCGCATGTGTGTTTTATTTTTATATTGGATGAGTTTTTCCACTCACGGCTTCGAGCCACACTTGTGTGCATCCACTTATTTTTCTCCGTCCCAATTTCAGCGCCTCCCATGGAAAATGCTGATTAGTCTTACTTTCTATCCCCTTCTTCAGGTCACCTTGTAAGGAGGGTCGTCTGGCGGTTGGGTGCGTGGAGGGGGAGGCAGCCAAGTGCCACACACACACTCCTTAAGACTTATGAGTGCATCATAACCTTGACCAAGACAATCTGTTCAACGACACTTAGCGAAGATTCCTCATGATGTCCCTCAGAGCCGCTGGGACTCGACTCTTCTGTTCTTTCTGTGCGCTATCAGCTCAGCTCCAGATCGCCGCTCTTACCGTTCAACGGCCATTACTCCATTTGCAAGATAAATCTGGACCGCCGTGTCAAATCAATCACAACTGTCATTTCATCCACTCAGACCACAGCACTAAATTGAAGCCTTTTTTGCCCATATGCATTCCAAATAGTCATCAATTCTCCGCGGTACATTCATTGTTTGCTTTGACAGCTGCAGGCAGGTAACGAATGATAGGTAGTTTAATTTTGGGTCGGCTTGGACGCTAGGCGGCAGTTGCTTGCGTCCTTTTTCTGTACTGCAATTGTACATCTCATGCTGTGTACACGCCATCTTCCCCTTCTTGGTGAGAGGGAACGCTATTATATCACATTTTCCCTTTTTTTTGCATGGCTGTCGTACATGTGTCGACATTGTCTGTTAGCAAGTGTCTGAAATGTATATCTGGGTAAATATTTGTGTCACCAAGGACGTGGGTAAGAACAAACAAGTGTTCCTGTAGGCCTTTGGTGAGGGACCCTACAGGCTTACAGCATGTCTACAGTGTGAATACAGCATGAAAACAGTCGTTCTGTTCTCAGGCCACGGTTCTGATCCCTGTCCTCCTCCTTGTTAGTCTGTAATAAACATGGCTTGTCCACTAAAAGATGACATGGAAAGGAAGATTTAGTCAGCAGCTGCGGGCTTTATTTTTTTTATCGTTTGAATGTGTTATTTCTTTTTGACATTGGATTAGGGATGTTAGTTTAAATAACATGCATTTTCAGCCGATTGGGGTCACCGTGGACTGCGTGGCAGACGTCATTTTTGGGATGTTGGGGAAAATTCCACAAATGTTGGCGATTCGTAGTTGAAAAGATTTTTCCTTCTATCAAACATATTGTAAACAGCAGATAGCACAACATATTTTGTAAACACATCCTGACACTGGAAGATAATCCTCACCCATGTGACTCATTTACAAGTGCTGTTGGTTTAGCTAATGTAAAAACAAGGATCACTTTACTTTCACTGCCAGATTTTTGCCTCTATCACTCTCTTTTTGACTCACCTTGCCAAATGTGCTATTGTGTTCTGCACAGATGAGAAATGAGGGGCTTTCTGTGCTGCTGATACCTGTTATTTGATATCACAGCCTTGCAACAATTCATCCTAATGTGCTGTTTAAAGGATTTGTTGGCTCATAATGCACTGATATTAGTTTAAAATATTGCTACTTTGCAAAGCAGCGCAGATGGGCCGGGCTGATGCAGCAGGCGTGAGGGAACGGGCTGAAACTCTCAGATATGAGATGTATTAAATGCACGAGTGATTCTGATGCGTTTTACTGTAATTGATTCTTTTCAAAGGTGTCTTCACACTTTTCACCACCTCGCTCGCTTGCTCTGCCGTACTCTCTCTCTCTCCTTCCCTCTCTTTATATCACTCGCACATTCTCTCTCAAGCATTTTTAAGAAGCACTGGAGTGTAACACTGTTTAATATTACTGTATACATTTGCCTATTTCTTTAAGTCTTGACTCCTAATGGCTAGTTAAAATTAGCGTTTTGTAATCATTTACTCCCGGTGTCATTCCAAACCTGTATAATGATCTTTCTTCTGTAAAATACAAAGGAAGACATTTTTAAAAATGTAATTTTGTATTTTTGTCTATGCAAAAACAGGTCTAGTGTTGGTTTGATTTTTATTTTAATGAAGAAAGAATGTTATTGTTTGGAATGACATGAGGGTGAGTAAATAACTACAGAATTTTCATTAACTAGCAGATTTAATATGAACAGATTTATTGTATATCATGTGAATGATCTGGACAAATATTATTAACAAAGGAATCATTAGTGTAAGTGTAATAAGAGTAAGTTCTCCATCAGTCAGTGTTCCTTAAACTTTCCATCCCCTTACCCAAATACAACAATATTTCATTTTTATCTATTAGGGTTTTCGCTCACCAGCTCATTGTTGTTGTTAATTCTTCCAAGTTGTGATTTTTTTTTTTTTTTTGGTGTCAGCGCCAGGGCAGAAGTGGGTGTTGTCTGTATAGTGTAATAATGTGAAATGCAAAAAAAAATATCCAGAGCCATTACCTACATGCACTGTATTCGTAAACAAGGCAAGTTATTTTAGAAATGAGGTAATTAAGCAGTTCCAAAATGAACCCAGCCCCCGCTCTGAGCGCTGTCATTTGCATGCCTTTGAATATACTGCTTGTCTCTAAGGGGGTTTCCTGCTGATGAGATTCTCAACGCCATGCCGTCTTTGTTTTAAACACCACAAATAAGCAAACAAAAGCATCCTGAATGCCAGACTTCTTTCTTTCTTTCTTTCTTTCTTTCTTTCTTTCTTTCTTTCTTTCTTTCTTTCTTTCTTTCTCTTTGTATACCTACAACCCCGATCCTGCCTAAAAAGGACGTTTCCCTGGCCAGAAAAAAGGAAAGAAAAACTTGCTCACGGTGATTAGAAAAGAAGAGACAGAGGAAAAACAAGAGAAGTTGAGTCACAGATCTTTTCTTTTGGTCTTAATTAAAAAGACCATACATCAGCGAGGCAGTGCCTCTATTCATCCAGCTGATTGGGGACATGACAAATGAATGAGGGAATAAACAGGGTGTCAGCAGAGAGAGGGAGAGATGGATGACTTTTGGTCTGAAGAGAATGGAGAGGTACAGTTAACCCTGGCTCTGGGCCAAGGCCTGTAGTCTCCTTTCCTCTCACCTCACCCTTCGGGCCTAACTCAAGCCGACACACCCTGCCCCGGCTCCTGACCCTGCCTCCACTTCTATTTATTAGGAAATCAACACCCTTAAAGGGAGACGCACACATACCTTCATCACTATGCATCGCTGTACCTCCGACCGCTGCCTCGTTTAGCAAATGGGCAAACGAAATAATAATAGGACCATTTACAAGGTATTTTAAAGATTGATTTAATTAATGTTTTTGGACCTCTGCTGGATGTAATGCTCAGAGCTCAGATGAATGAGTGCAAGAGAATGTGTAGCACTTGTTGTGAAGATGTAATTATGAATTAGACACGGTGAAAACAGCTGCCGTATTTGAAGAGAGTCGATTAAAAGCCGAAAGCGCACAATGCTCCGTTAAATTCAACCCGGCTCCTTTCAGTATTAGAGCCGGCCAGACTAATGGGTTCATTCAAGTGTTTCACCACGATTGAAAGAACCAGTGAGTGAGAAAGAGAGAGAGAAAAGGAGGTGGAAAGATTGTGAGATCATTGTGAATTACAAACTATTAAAGGCCACAAAGGAGATATCATTTAAGATGGCTCTTTTTTTTCTTCCTCTGAAAACTGGGTTCAAACTGGATGCAGGGCTGAATGGTGTTGCATGGATAAATAGTTAATTTTTCTTTGTATTTTTACAAAGATTAATGTGGTTCTCCTCATCACCTTTCATTTATCCACCCACTATTCAAGCAGACGTTGTCTTTCATTAGAAAATAGATAAATAAATTAATAAAAGACTGAATTGGTTTTTCAATTACTGGAGTCGAGCCGCATGCTGGCTAAACAAAGATATTCAGGCAGGAACCAACCAGACAAGCGGAGATTATACATTACCTTAGTATGTGATTTAATAACTCACATTTTCTTTTATTGTTTTTCTATTTTCATTCTACTCCTTTCCGGAGCTTAGGCGTGCACTGACTGTTTAATAGTCAGAGAAAGATGCGTTTCTTTCCACAGTCAGTGTTAACAAAGACGTCCAGAATGAGGTCGGTGTGCTAGCTGCAATACAGAGAATCCTCAATCAGAAGACTTGAAATTGGATTCATAGTTCACTTCATGGAAAGCAGCAGAAAATATTAAATCATTTTCTTTATTGGATTAAATTAATTATGGAGAGACTGCATATTAGATGGGCTAAAAGAGCTTTTAATGTGCTCAATAAGAGCCTTCAGCCTTTCTTGGAATAGGCATAAATCTATCTCTGCTGCTTATTACATTCTGTTCCCTTCCACTGCCTGCCTTTATTTAAAGTATTAGTCATTTTTTCAACACAATAAATGCCCTTCAAATTCCTAATGTAGCTTCCGCTGTTCTCCAAACACAGACATATATAAGCAGGCAAATGTGCACACACACACACATACACACACATTTTTCTTTGTTTACGTGTTGGGCTTTAAACTGAAGGTACAATATGGGTGGTCACACTTGTCACTGACCATTCTTCATGTTCAATTGATGTTTCTTATCTATTTCTCAAGCAAATCAGTTTCTTTTTTGTTTGCACTGACCATATCATCTTTTGATGTAGGACTTTATGAAGCTTGAAGTGAAAATCTCATACTTGGGGATTTGTCAATGATGTCATCACAATTCGGTTGCTGAGAGATGATTGATGAGCATAACAATCTGTGCAGGTAATTAAAATGCCAGTCACACTTAACCAGCAAGAAGAAAAGGGGAAAGAAGGATTTTAGCTGAAACAACATCCAACAAAAGGAATTGACTCTTTCAAAGTGAATCTCACTTTCAGAGATGGATCACACCTTGTGTAGATGTGTGTTATAAAGGAAGAGAGGGGGAAAGCAGTCTTTAGTTTCGGTATCATCCCATCTGATATCATAGTATTAAACTCTCAGTATGCACATTCTAGAGATGCAATTAAAAGAACGAATATTCAGTTTTGGCCCTCGGCAGCAGTAAATTTTAACCTTGCAGACAGTGAACACAGAAAACATTTGTTGAAACAAAGGAGAGGAGGAAGATACACTGACTAATTGATTCTCATTCTTTATTACACTGTAGTCAAAGTTGCACACACACATACACGTTGACACACACAATCACTATGGAAGTCAGATTAAGGTACTGGGGCAGGGCAAAATAAGGGAATTGATATAAATCTGTCATTTGGATATTCCCCATGGTGCTTTGCTTCTTAGTGCAACTAAATAACCTCTAAGCCCTCTGAGGTTAAGACCTAAACATGTTTAAGTTTTTGAGGCAATCAAGGCTTATTTTCAGAATTTTTCCTTCTGGAGAAGCAAATTCGAGAGGACATCTGTTCCGTTATGAATTTCACATAAATCTTAAGCTTTCCAATGCTTCAAATGAGGCTTCATTCAAGCCAAATGAATGAAACATGATGGTAAACCCCTCACGCGCTGGAGGTTGTCATGCAATATTGAGTTGCGTATAATCACTGTGTAATCTGTCTGTGTGCCAGGGGAGGGTGGAGCGAAATCCCCTTATACAACAATATCACGCCAAGATCACAAACTCTTTCTACTCTCTTTGGTAATGAAAAGCTGCGAGATTCTTCTATGAATGTCAAGCCATTGCTCCTGCAGATGAAGACAGAATTAAAAGTGTGATGTTTGGAGTACAGTTCCTCCATTTAGTTGTTGTGATCATAATGTTTGTTTGTGGTTTTGTTTGAAGCGACTTTGCACATTTGTCTCTTGCCATTCTGACATCTGTAAAAACTTCATTGATGTGACTGGTGAAGTTTTGAAGTATGTATCACTGTTTTTGAGAGTTTTGAGTGTTGGACAGGCTGCGTATTCACTTGTTTCAGGCATGTATTAAATATGTTTTTGGTGGTTTTACTCACTGGAGTAGCACTGTATAAAAAGATCCTGTTAAATTTATAATAAAAAACAGGCAATTGTAGTTGCCAGAAGAAAATTTGGTGACAATGTTTTAGATATTACAGAATGGCATACTGATGCCTGTATATTTAACAACTTATAACCATTTATTTCATTCAGTGCGTGATATAATGTTAATATAAAGAACCAAAATCTGCTTTTTACCTTAAAATGTATTTATAACCACCATTGTTATACAGGTGGTATGTAGAAAAATATTTTCAAACCATTTACCATGAATTTAAACCATTTACAATTTACCTTTACATTTACAAGGTAATGTTAACTGTAGCATTTTTAGTCTTGTTCTCTAAAAAATTACAAACTTTTTTGTGTGTGTATGTATGTTGGCTTTGTTACAATTTAATACCAAGATCCCACTAGCTAATATTAGGTACAGCCCTGTTTTCTGACAAGGGTATTTGTTCCAACATCTATTTAAAGATGTTTCAAGAAGTCTTTCTGTTCTCTGAGTACTGCCTTTCGTGTGTTGGTCGAATGTGTATCAAATACGAAGACTATGAAAGAGTTAATGTCAGCAGGTCATATTGTATCACCCTTCAATGTAAGCTAACAATGAATAATTAAATTTTTAATTTGACTGCATTTATTAATTTAGGTTAAATGTTATATATATATATATATATATATATATATATATATATATATATTGGTATTTAATGTATGTTTGTTCAAAATATACAGTATTAATGTTAATGTTTAAATGTTAAAACTTACTAAATTAACATTAACATTACATAATTTAACAATTTAAATTAAAAGTATTGTTCATTGTTCAAAACATTTGTTTGTAGTTTAGTTAGTTATACAGCTAACTAAATACTTATTAGCTAAGTCATGGCCATTTCATCTGTACTGTTGGTCGCCGCTCTACCTTTATGAGAATACTAGGGTTTGTGTGCTCTAAGGTGTGTTCTGGACTGTTTACCTCTGTCAACGTTTTGTCAACAAAATTAATTTGTACCATTAAATAACTTTTGGTCTAGATCCCAGATCTGTCCTGGTTCAGAAAATGAGCCATCTAGAAAAGTGCACGACAGCATCTCAGCTTTGTGATGTCTTGAGAGAGATCTCCACTCTTCTCTTTTTTTTGTTTTTGTTTTTATGCAAAGCACTGAGATGGGAGGAGTGACACACAAACACATTCAAAATGGGGAAAGACCTCAGTCAGTATTGTACTGCCTCACCCATGGCCTAATTAAAATTCACACAGAGATCGTCTCGCTTTTGTTCCCTTAGTAAAGCAGTATTGTTCCTGAGGAGTGAGCGGCTCCACCAGCGCTATACTAACCCTGCTAGCATTGCGCAGCTGCCCTCTTCTCTGGAGATTTAGCCTACTTTAGCCTTAGACTGACAGAAATAGGTTGTTTCTTTCAAAATAGGGAACTATCATCATTACTCTATTGAATGGAGTAGCCTGTTGGTATACAAACACACACACACACACACACACACACACACACACACCGCCTTGAATCAGTTTTTGTCTCCTGCCAAAAAGGTGTCATATCCACAGAAATCCCTGGAATTGGACTATGTGGGTTAATTGCCTGCCATTTCCTCAAAGAAAGCGGTTAATATTCAAGTTTGAGAGCATAGGAGATTTCTCATTTTCTCTTTCTCTCTCTTTGTGTTTCTTGTCAGATAATCCTGATTCTCCAAGGCATCATTGAATACTCTTCTCGTCTTTTTTTTGGTTTTGTGTATGTTAGGGAGAGAGCGGAGTGGAGGTGGGTTAAGAATGAATCTTTCGTCTGAAGTGGTCTTGCCTTTACCGCTTGATTCTCATTCACCTCTGCAGATCCACGTCAAAACAAACCGACCTTTCAAAGCCTCTGATGGCTTTGAAGTGATTGAATCGCTTTCTCTCTCCCTCTCTTTCCCTTCGCCTTTCTCTCACTCTACGAAATTAACAGCTATGCATTGCCTGTAGGCCTCTTTGATGTCTGCTGATTTTTTCCTGTTATCTTAGTTATACTGGACAATGTGTACTGCTGCTCACAGATTTGCGCGCATTATCTTTTAGCGGCATTCCATGGAAGCCCAATTCTATCTCAGCGTAAAAAAGAAGAAGAAAAAAGAGGAATTTACATCTGCAACTTCATTTTGCTATATATTTATTCATTCATTATTTTATTTATCAAATTTTTGTTAATATTTATTTATTGTATATCTCAAAATGCACTCAATGTGATTTTGTATATCACAATTGAAACTTTGTTTCTCACAAATCACAATTATTTGTATAGCTTTTGGATAATGTAGAATAAATACTTCCTGTGTTGTTGGAAAAAGGACTATTATTGACTGTTAGCATTAATGGCCTACATCATTTCACCTATCCTAATTTGTGGAGTCTTATTTCAGTGCTGTCATATTTATTCAAAGTGTAACGGAACATTTCAAATTAAGATGATGCACATATGCACAGGCCTGTTTGTCTCAATTACCGGGGGGTTATGTTCCCTATCTATCACTGTGGTCCCTGTAAGGGGAGCTATTTCTAAACAAATGGAGAAAATCTGAGAGAGAAGGATGTATAGAAACAGATATCCTTATTGAAACTAATCAGGAATATTAATCACACAATAATACCAAGCTCTTCCCCTTTATGTAACCTGCCCTAATTGTGGGTTTGTGTGACTTTGATTAAAAGAGAAGGGGGAGGGGGAGGGGGGGGGGGGGGCATCAGATCACTAAACCCAGGGGAGAAACCCTCATTTTCTCCCAGTGGCCTCCTGTGACCCCCACCACACACACGGAGCATCAGGCTGGTGACTCCAGACGGAAAGTTTCAAATCCTTGGCAGGACTGTTAATCCTTGTGCGAGTGTCTTTTCCTTTTCTTCATCCTCTTCTTTTACTTTGCCACTTTCACTTCATCTCAGCAGATTGTGGAGATGACTGCTATTTTAGGGTCAGCGTGTAAAAGAGCAGCTGAGATGCTGTGTGGTGAAGGATAGACATGTCCATAGAAATGCCTGAGGCCTTAACAAACATTCAAGATCCACCAAAGTTTGTCGCTTTAATATTTAACAAAACCTTAATCCAACCTGGGATGTTGAACTAGAACTAGAATCTCATCTCCAAGTGTACAGCTATTAAAGGGACTGTTCCCCCCAAAATGACTCCCCCTCATGTCGTTCCAAACCTGTATGACTTTCTTTCTTCTGTAGAGCACAAAATGTGAACTTTTTTGAAGAATATTGTTGCCACTTTTTTCAATATAATGAAAGATAGGGGCTGTTAAATTTCAAAATGACAGTTAAAACCACCATAGATGTGGAAAAGAATGTCTCATCTCTTCTGAAGCCATACAATAGCTTTATCTGATGAACATGACAACATTTAAGTATGTCTATTTAAGTGCATTTTCAGAACGGCACAGGTGGACCAGCTTATAATATGCTTTGCTAAGTGTGTGTGTGTGTGTGTGTGTGTGGCCTGTTAAACCCACATTATGAGGACAAAATGTCCCCACAAAGATGGCAATATCCGAAATCCTGACATCCAAAATGGGGAAAAAACATGAAAACACAACGTGTGTGTGTGTGTGTGTGTGTGTGTGTGTGTGTGTGTGTGGTGTTTGGCCTTATTCCAAAGACTGGCCATGATATTCTTAAAAAAATGCACCTTTTGTGTGTCACTGAAGAAAGAATGTTCTACAGGTGAGTAAATGATGATAGAGCTTTAATTTTGGGTGAAATATGAATTTAATTCGCTGTCATTCAGCATCTCCACCTCTGTGTGCATGGGAAACCTGAGCACTGAGAGACATGTTCATCTTGTCTCTCGCAGAGAATATTCCCTTTCTTCCTCCTCCGAGGAATCATTTTTGTCTACTGCACTGTCTTGTCTTTCAGTAACCATTCACCAAGAAAAGTGTCGCGTTTAGCAGAGCTTTGTCCTTGTTTGCCTGGAGGAGGGAGTTCAGTGCTATCACAGGACACCTTTCACATGCTCTCTGACTGCAATCAGTCAAATCAGTGTGCATGTGTGTATTTGCATTCGTGTGTATGTTTGTGCTTTACATTTGAGGCTGTCCTTTCAGAAGACAGGGAACAGGTTAGCGAGAATGAAGAGGTTAAGAGTCAAACTATTAGCATTGCAGTATCAGGTATGTGGGGTCACCTGTGCTCTTTTTCATATGAAATCCAAAATATCTAACTTTGATGATCTGGTGTTTTATCCTGAGACCAATTTTTAAGCAGTTCATTTAGGTTCATTTCTTCTATTTTATTTTACATTTAGATTACATGTGCTGTACGTCATCTGACGCAAAATCACATTTAATCTTTAAAACACTAATAATTGAATAACGCAATAAAAATGTAATCTTTCGGATATCTGAAAGTTAATATGTATAGTTCATAATGTACATTATAATGTGATTCCTAAATTCACTTGTAGTATTTAAAACGATTGATTTTAGTGTTTTATTTGTTTTTTGTTATCAGTGTAAACAATTATAAGTTGGCAGAATTTCAATATCATTCCGCACATCCACAGTTTGTTTTTAATGCTTGTTTTTTGGTTGTTTAGTCACATCAGATTGCGTGTAAACAGGTCTTGAACAGACTCAGATTGAGGGCCCACGGCACAATGCACTTTTTCATCTCTGCACACTCTTGTTTACCCATGCATATTCACCATGTTCATAACACTGCAGGTTGTCCTGCCCAAAATAAGCATCAGTCAGACTTTGTCTCAGTCATACATCTATAGTTTGAGTGTAGAATGTCTGTACTAAATGTCGACGTAAATAAGTTTGACTGCTTCATGTGTGCGAGCCCAGCAAAATAAATCAATTTATCCCTTGAGCCTTGTAAAGGCTGCAGTACAGGGCTTGCTGCTTAATTAAGAACTTTTTCTTGAATTCATTTTCATGAATATCATCTGACATACTCCGTAGCAGCTGTTAAAAAGGATTTATCTTGATCGGGAAATCTTAGTACTTTGTTTCAGCATTAAGATATTTCTAATCCCTGCTTTAATTATTTCTAATTACAGCCAAAATGGTCAATTGTCACAGACGATCAAGGCCAAGACCAGCTTAAGATTCTCTGTTGTTTTGGCCTCTTTTAAGATCTGCTGAATTTTATTTTAACAACTGACCTTGTGTTTTAAGCTGCCAATCATTTGATTCCAGACATAGCATTTTTTATTTAAGAAACTTGGTTAATTTGATATTATAAGAAATTATGTCCCATGAACTGTTGTTATTATTACACCCCGATATGTTGTTTATTCAAGAAGAATACTTTGGATATACACGAGAAAGGAAAATATAACCTCACTTGCAGAGTTTGTAGGTTAGTTAGTCCAGATTTATGTGTTTGCTGAGCAAATAAAATAAGGAGTGAAGTAATGTAATTTAAGACTAAATGAAAATGACCAGGGTTTGGCTCTGAGTTATATGTGCAGAATAGGGAATGAGTCAGGACAGACTTCTCTGAATGAGCAGTGAACGGGAACAATTATGAACGGGATTTCAAGAGGATCTGATTGTGTGCTGACTGATCAATGCCACAAATATATCATTAAGAATATGTTCGGAGAAATTAAATTGGGCTCAAGTAGTTAATCTCTGCAAAGACACACACACACACACACACACACACACACACACACACACACACACACACACACACACACACACACACACACACACACACACACACACACACACACACACACAAAAACACAAACACAAAAAACAAACAAACACACATCATACATTTATGCAGATGTAAAGATACTGTATATGAAGATTATATTCACTCAGGCCTCAAGTGTTCTCCATCTGTACCTGCAGTCCTTTATCAGATAACCTCTTAATTGTTTGCAAACGTTTAATCAGAAACATTGTCCCTCATTTACTATGATTTCCTCCCCATTTTAAGTCCCTTTCTCTTCTTCCAGAACACCCGCCTCTCTTTAGTGTTTGTCGGGAATTGTCGCTGTAAACATGTTGACAAATGGCCCTTTGAAAGCCCAGATACAAATGACTTTTATTCAGCAACAAAGCAGTTATTTGAGTGGCCTCCCTGGGCTTGCTTTACACCCACTCTAGTGATCAGCTGTCTCATGGCCAAGCACCTCAGGCTCTCGGCCCACCCATGACGGCGGTTTCATGAAGGACCTTATTTAAAAATGCAGCTGAGGTGAGCTTTTCAAGAAGCACTGCTCCCACATCCCTTTTCCTGCTAATGATGCCTTGCTGGCATTGGCTACTGTTCCACCATAACATGTAAATACAATTTGTCTTGGCGTTTCGAAGTATTTAAAACTAAAAAACAAACTTGAAATTGGCACAGCGTGGAGGTTTGAGTGCAATATATATATATATATATATATATATATATATATATATATTTTTTTTTTTTTTTTTTTTCATAAAACATTTTCACCAAAAAAGAAGGCTTGGAAGAAAAGTTATTGTTAATATAGTGTGTCTTTTTGTCTGGGTGAGTCGAGTTTAATTATTGATTGGCTTTTGAATTAATTTTGCAATTAATCAGATCAGTTTTTCAGTTTATCAGTTTTGTCTTTATAGCTACACTTGTTTGTTTGTTTGTTTGTTTGTTTGTTTGTTTGTTTGTTTGAGTAAGTTAAGGTAGTATCTGTAGAAAGACTACATTAAATTTATTGTATGCAACTCCATCCGAGTGTGTTGAGACCAGCTTTGTCAGTCTATTTGATGAGACTGGAGTGTGTGTGTGTGTGTGTGTGTGTGTGTGTGTGTGTGTGTGTGTGTGTGTGTGTGTGTGTGTGTGTGTGTGTGTGTGTGTGTGTGTGTGTGGAAATTGGAGATTCAGTCGGTAAGTGTAAGTGTGTCTTAGAAGCTTCAGTGATTCAGTTTGTGTGTAGAGTGGATATACTTTCACTAAGTGTATGTGTGTGTGCTTGAGGAGATTTGGTGACTGTGTGAAGCCCCTCTTTAGTGGAGCATTGCCTGTGCGTGGAGTTTGGTCGTAGTGGATGGCTAGTCCGGGACAGAACAGCCTTTCATTCACACCCAGAGTGGGGCTCCAACCTGCAATAAATGAACATTCGATCTCCTTGAGTTTCTACTGCGCTCTCACTTTGATTTTCTTTCTCGCTCTTTCTCTCCAATTACCCACTTTGTTCAGGATACAGGTCAGATGTCCATGCATGACCTGGCGTGTGGATGGAGAGAGAAGAACGAAAGGGAGGAGACGGAAAGTGAGGAATTCAGAAAAAAGTGCATTCTGCAGAAAACACTCAATTTGGACTTTTAGCAAGCTTTTGAGTCAATGGTACTTTTTAAAAGTTTATTTGAAGCACAACTCTATTTGTTAGTTTTGTGTAGCGAGAGGGAGTAGCTTCAAAAGCCTTGAAAAACAGTTGCTTGTTTATCTCTGATTATCCCTGCATAGAACAAGCAAAAGTTTGTTTGTCCCGAGGCAGAATCATCCTGTATTTTTACCGTGTGTGTGTGTGAAAATTAAAAATTGCTTGTGTTTTTTACCTTCTGATTAAGGCGCTTTGTATTTTTCAATTAGAAGATGCTTTTATCCAACATAATGTAAATGGAAAAAAAGTGTAGGGGAAATATAGACAGACCATATTATTATAATTATCATACACGTGTTTTTCACAAATTAATATGACGTATAGATAACTCATCAATAATTATGCTTTAAATATGGGGATGCATGATGCTATATTGATAATTGGCCAATATTAGGGATTTTTTTATATATCTATCAATATTATTTTTTATGTGCATGCTCATTTTAACATTTAGATGACATTTTAGATTATCTAGAGAATCATTAACAAATCTTAAAATGAATGATCATTGTTCATTACTACACTAATTTTTAATGCTTAAATTCACTTGTTCAAAATTCACAGCGACATGAAAACTATTATTGGGTTATTGGCCAGAATTTTAGTCTAAAAAAAAGGTACTTTTTTTTTTTTTATTGTGTGCTGACAGATTTGATGAGCTTTGCTTTTTCATCATCCTGTTCTAACAGTGTGAGTCTGTGTAAGTGAAAGTCTGTGGCAGCTTTTATGTTCCAGTCTTGTCCGTTCTTTCTCTTCCTGTTCTTGGAACTGACATGATACTAGCATACAGTGATGCAGAAAGCGTATATAAGTGTTTATGCAAAGTGCACAAATGCACTCTGACAGGGAAAATGAAAGAGAATATTGATCCCATGCCAGGCTCAGTTGCCTGGCACCCTGTTGTGCTGCCTGTTAAGACCCTCTGTTCCCCTTTGACACTCAAGCAAAATGCTGGCAGGATGTTTGTTGAATACTGAGGAAACTGTTCTTGAGGTGGCCCCATTAAAAGTGTGTCAAACGAGTGTGTGTGTGTGAACAGAACCGGCTGTTCCCGTGGCAACGATCCTATTCGAGTCTGGCCTCCTGGTTTTTGGATCCGTAAGTGGAAGTTTCTTCCATGTTCTATGTTCCTTGATGGAATGCCAGGACTCACAAACATGCAGTCTGTGTCCCGGCTTGTTCAGGCCTCAGCCCAAATCTATCTGTTTGTTCCACTGGATAGGGTCAAACTGTGGTCTCTCCATAATCAGCTGTTGACCATTAAAATCTGGGTCACATCGAAAAGGGATTCCCAGAAGAAACTTTACAGGACTAATTTCCTGTTATCACTGTCCTTGTTTGTTTCTGTTAAGCCCTATACTGTAAAACTTCATTACACCATCAGAAGTACATTTCTAAATCAGACCTTCACATTTACAAATGCCATTTTTTTACTTTTTATTGGCATCAGTCGGCATCAGACCGGCCGACTGAGTCATATATCTTTGTATCAAAATTAGGTTGGGAAAATGGTGACTTTTAATTCGAATTTTGGAATTTTAATGTTTGGGTGAACTACCCCTTTATGCCAATCAATTCTGAGAACAGCCTGACTCAATCTTTTGAGGCTGTGACACACTAAGCAGACGTCAAAGAACTAGGGGTGACTGTGTTGTTGCCTTGCGTCGGCTGTGTCTGGGCCAAAAGGTTGAGCTTCAACACACCGCAAAGACTACAGCCGACTGCCAACCAGCACATGCATTCTGCATCTGTGTGTAATAAATAACTGTCTGTATCAGCAGGTCCCAATAGTCTATTTTCATCATTCAAAAAGAGAAACCAAAACTAGGACTGCAGATATAGCTACAAACCATAAACAAAGCAGCGCTTGATTACAATTCTGAATATCTATCATGTTGATCACTTTTTTTCATTCCAGGTAACTCATGTTAAGAAAATATTTGTGTATTGGAATGCTCAGGTAAGATGGTGTAAAATTAGATCAGCCTTCTGTCTGAGCCAATCAGTGCGATTTCTCTCACTGACGGCCCCAATGCTCTTGTAGGGTAACGTGTCGTGAAGTTCATGATATCACAGCATTTTTGGAACACTGATGATAAGTTGATGGCAAAATGGAAGAAGACGATTAAATAGAGTTAAATAAGTTAATATTTTAACTTTCATAGTTCCTTTTTTTGTACCTTGCATAATTCATAGTGATGTGTAGAGCTGCATGATTAATCATAAAAACGTTGCGATCTCGGTCTCTTTCCTTAAGGATTCGCCTGTCTACTAAACCTTTGACAAAAATCATTCCAGGACATTCAAATCTATGTTGGTGCTGCCACTGACCCAGAGAGAACAGTTATCATGTATAGGTATAGCTTCATAAACAGTCTTGTCAAACCACACAGTATCATTATTTCTTTCTGCGTCTCAAATATTCAAATGATCACAGAAATACTGGAATAAAAGTTTACAGTTTGCTTATAAACACTGATGGCTACGATCAAAATAGGGCAAACACCTTTTGAAAGTTTACTGGACAAAAAAGATTGTACCAATTACATTGTTTCGACGCCAGGTGTCAACAAGTGACTATTAAAAAATGTATTTGTCATTGAATCATTCATTCAAGAGATTTGTTCAAATATGCTGATTCATCCATCAATAAAAAAAGTGGAGTATTTATGTGTGAGTCATTGAATCATTCAAAAATAATAATTAATTCAAATCAGTTAAACACTTTTAAATAGACTGCAGCAATTAATATTTTGTCAGAACCTCCAGTAAATTACATGTTATTACTTGTCTTTCAGAGTAGGTGAATTATGTTTTATTGTGGTGGTTAGGATGGAGTGTTAAATAAAAAATGAAGATTATTTTTATGGCTGACTTTTTTGTCAATTCAGTTGTTTAATTTAGGTTTTGTAACATTCTAAAAGCTCTGTATTCCACAGATACTAGGCATAAAGTAGCCTATTGTAAGTAGTGGGCTACATACATCAGTGCAATAATAAAACAATGCGTTAAACAAAAAAAGAAGTATTCTTTTGATACTTAAGTACTTCTGTACTTTTACTTAAAGGGGAATTTGACAACTATTTCAACTTAATAAAAGCGTTTAGAAATGATTTGGATGGTTTAATAACCTGTTCTGGTGGGAATGGTGACTTCCCCCGCTCCCCCCAACGTTCCTAGGTGGAAAACCAACCTTGCAACATGGGGACTAACGTCCCGGTAAGTTGGAAATAGAAAGTCTCGTGAGAAGCGAGAACGAGCGAGAAACACAAACTGCTTTATGGCAATTCGACATAAACACACACGCCGCCCTCAATGTGTATGATGTTTTACCCACCTCGGTAGACACAGCTTCACACGATGAAGTTGGCCAGCTCCGATAATAACAAATGCACATGAGCAGCGGTAGAAAGGGGGAGGAGGGTGCCGCAAGTGAGTTTTCTTACGAAATTGTTGTGAAATATACGCCCCGCAACTGTAGGGGGAGCTCGTTGAGAAAACATGCAACAACAAAAGTGAAAATCAGCGAAGAAATAGCTACAGTTGCCGAGTTCCCCTTTAAGTAAAAATCTGTCTTTACAACTTTCACTTGTAATGGAGTAATATTTGACCAGTAGTATCTGTACTTTCACTCTAGTAATAAAGTTGTGTACTTTTTCCATCTCTGCAGATGCTCAGCGACAGCCCGACATTGACCAACGGCCGACCAATGGCTTGGTGTATCTCGGCCCTTACATGAAAAATTGGGCTTCCAGAAGACCAACTGGAGAGGTGCCATAACTAAATTTCTAAAAACAGTTCACTTAATGCATTGGCAACTGCATCTTGAATGGGTTCCTGAAGATTTCTGTACTCCACGCTTGTCTCTCGACGTTTAACAGTTTTCTCACCATCAATCTTTTTAATATCTCTGTCCTTATCTCGGGATGAAGAGCTTTTGGATGTGCTCCTATGTTGTTCTTGAGAAGTTAACAGCTTTTAATATGGACCATGTTAAATTATCAGGCGAGGAAATGTTGGAAGACTTGTGAAATGTATAAGAAATTAGCTTGTGGATCTGGTTTGCACATCATCTGTCTGTCTGTCATGTTTATGGCAGTGTACACAATTTTATTGATAATTTACCTCACAATCACTGTTATTCACCTTTAAGTGTTTTTCTAATGCCTTTCCTCAAAGAAGAGTTTAGAAATACACACTGATACACGGATTCAGGCAGTATGATTTGTCTTGCTTGTTTAGCTGTGTGGCAGGGTTCTTTCACAAGTTGTGACATTTCCTAAACAACATCCCAAACTGCTGACATATGGCTTTTTTGTTAACTTATACATTTATTGCTGGGTAATTCAATATATATATTTTTTTCCATGGACATTCTTTTTCCATTTTCCAGGACGTGTGTGTGTGTGTGTGTGTGTGTGTGTGTGTGTGTGTGTGTGTGTGTGTGTGTGTGTGTGTGTGTATTTTCGTAATTAGTCCAGTGGGCTGTTTTGAGGGCGAGCTAAGGTTCCAGATGGACTTGGGGAGGGGGGACTGGCATTAAGACAAGCCAACAAAACCAGACAAAAAAACAAAAAAAAAGCAAAGACTGAGAAGGAAGAGAAGAAGTGTAGAGGCGACAAACAACCGAGCACATCACTGTCAGGATGTGCCTCCTCCCTCCTCCCGTCATCATCTAATCCTTTATCACGTCATCACACTCGTTCAGATGAATCTGGATATCCAGCAGAAGAAATGCCAGTTACACTTGTGCTAAAGTCAGTTAGTGTTCTTTTGTGGGAGAGAGCCGTAATCCCCTATTAAGCCTCAGAGCCTGTGTTTGACCCAACTATAAACACCGCTCACACTCCCCCTCCAATAAATATCCAAGTAAAGAGGCTTAAGAAAGAATAAAGAAATGAATTACTTTGTGTCTTATGAACACATTTAATGTTGTTTTTTTAGTCCTCATATGCTGCTTGATTTGATTTGCCGCTGTTGTTATTTTTGCACTTAATCTCCATGGATTTCAAGTCTTGAGGATAAATTTATTTTTTGACTGTGACTATTTGGCTAAAGTACTTTGTGGCTACTTTGTTGTGGTGTAATCACAATATTACTTTTTTTATTCCACGTGTTATTCTTATTTAAACTACAGTTGTTTTTCTCAAAGACAAAGTAGCTTAAACTGTGAAAAATATTTTGGTCTTTTGACTTTTGGTCTCTAAACAGAATATGTAGTTCTGACATATTTTTGCAAGGTCTTGCATCTGTACAGCTGTCCTAACCTGCACTTCTGATCTGTGGCCTGGGAAATACAACTGAGAGTAAGATTAGGTTTTAGGCGGGCATGTTTTTAAGATGTGTTGAGAGACAGTGAGAAAAAGGGATAAAAAGCAGATTTCCTCCGGAGAGATGCTGTGGAAATGTAGGAAGGCGTAGTGAGAAACAGGCAGGGAAGAAAAAAAGAGTTCGGCTTGCTAGAAAGAAAGAAAGGAAGAAAGCATATAGGAGGGGGTTAGCTCCCCAGAAGACACCAGACTTTGACTCCTGCTTGACAGGCTGCTGGGTCTCGGACCATACGGGCCTGTCTCTTCCACTATCAGCCCAGCTGCACTCCCCCTCTGTCCCCACACCTGACACTTTGACACGGGCACAGCAGTGACAAATAGCTGGAGCTTTCACCTTCTGTCACCCTGTCTGGACTGTGCTAAATCAGCCCAGTGATACTGTAGCCTGGCCCCACTGACAGGTCCTCTGTCACAACACGGCACTGATCGGGGTCTCTATGGGTGGCTTAGTCCTGCAGAGGAGGGGGCTCTTTCTTCTCTTCATAATGCACTGAAAGTCAGTTAAGCAGCTTGTCAGCTGGTGTGGTGTGGCATAGAACGGAGGCAAGAAAGAAAGAGAGAGAGAGAGAGAGAGAGAGAGAGTTTGCGTGATGTGGGATAACTCAACATGTTTGTGGATGGGCGTGCACTGGTTGTATAAAGTATAGAGAATGATAAGAAATGTGAAGTGAATGTCTAAGCTGTGAAAACATTTTTTTAAATTATAAATGAGTTTTGACATCTATCTATGCATATATATATTTTTTTATTCAAGTGTTCTCGTAATCTTTAATCAAAATTTGTTCTCTGATGATGTGTTTTTCGGCACGAGGCTGGGACAATAACCTCTCCCCTCTAACAACCTGTCACTCACATGAGATCCCATCCAGTCAATTCCCTATGGACAAAATTAAGTCCCGTCCTACATTTTGTCTTGTTCGAGAAGCCGTTTCACTGGGATATACATCAAAATGAGGAAGAAAAGACTATCACAACTTCTGTGTCATGCCAACATTAAGCATGGATAATTAGTATTGTCATTTTGAGATTATTGGCCTTCACTTTAATTCATAGGGCAAATAACAGTTTTTATCTCTACACTTTGTCAGTTCCATATTGTGTCATGCAGCAGCTTTAATTTAATTTATTTAACTATTGACTATAATTTCAAAACAGGACACATAGAAATCCATATCTACCTTATTTTTCAACAGGGAGGTACAGTCCTTTAAGCTATTTCCTGTCACCTGTGCACCTGTGAGACTTCTGATTAATTAGCCTCTATAGGTAAATAACTAAGTGCAGTAAACTGTTAAACTATTTGTTCTACAAAGCAGAGTGTTTATGCTTATTGTTATAAGTTAAAATAATACGATAAAACATTTTCTTTTTAGTTTTATGTATACGTCTAAGCAGTGCGTTTATGATTATTGTAATAAATTAAAATAATAAGATAACAAATTGCCATTTTAGTTTTATGTATGTCATACCACATAAAAAAACAATGACGATGACAAAAAGGTATTTTTGGGTCTTTTGTGTATTTGTCATATTTTCAAAGCACTCCTACTGGAACTGCTCTAATTCTTTTTGTGTTTAAATGCCTTTTTGGGGTTTTCATCAGAAAAAAAAGTATATAATATTTTAATAAGATTAAGACTTCATTGTGCCAATAGTTTAAATTATGGACAATTGTGCTCTCGTTTAATCTTTATTTAAACTTGGCTTGAGAATACCTGTAAAAAGGAGTCTGTAACGTGTGGTGAATCGTGCTACAGTGACATTATGATCAACCTGAAGACAGAGAGAAACCAACAAATAATAGATTATTTAATATCTTCTGAATGTAGGGCCCACCATTGCCCGCAGCACACTTGTTAAATTCATGTCCCTGTTTCTCTTTCTTTCTTTTCTTTTTTCTTTCATATTTTCGCTGTCAGTCTGTTTCCCTCCCTCGATTCTTCTTTCTCCCCCCTCAGGCTTTAGGGGCCAGATGCATCTAACAGCACATTTAGCAAAACTACAGTACGCTGAGTTTTTTCACCCCTTCCTTTCCTTTGCTCCTCTTCTCTTTTCTCTTTTCCTCTTATAAATCCCATCCCCCTCTCCCTTTCCTCCTTCCCTATCTCCCACAGCTGAAATGGAATTGGATCAAATAAGGGAGGAGGAAAGGGGGATAGAGAGAGAGAGAGAGATAGAGAGAAAACACTCTCATTGGGTTTTATTGAAATATTTATAGTTCAAGGTTGGCTGGCTAAATTGAATATCTGTGCTGATCTCACTCGCCTGTTTAACTTGTGCTTAGGCAAATATGTTTCCTAGGTGATAACCTTTTATGTACAGGTCTGACTTCATTGAAATGCATGAAGATAAAAACGTGCCACACTTCAGAGAGGCTCGGGTCTGCCACGCTGCTGCCTCGATTATTCAAATGATAATTGACCCCCACCTGTAGCTGGCTTATTTTCTCTCCTCCATCACTTCATTGACTTTTAAGATATGGAATAAAAACCATTTTTGTCATTTACATTACAAACCGCCACAGAATGTCAAGCACCTCTGGAAGGAGATGAGAAATATATGGGCAATTATTATTTCTAGTCGTGTTAATAATGTAAACAGTGCTGATACCGATGGTATACCTTAAGCATTCAGTGTTGTGCTGCCTCATTTTCTGCCACATAACAAATACGTTGATGCTTATCATCATTTATATGTATAATTTTTCAGCTGGAATGCTGTATAGCGGCTGGCTGTCAGCAGTGATGAATGGACATCTAGTGTCAAGCCACTGAACTGTGTGATTTAAAAGAGCCGTGTTATAATATATCACCCACTTTCTCAGGCTGAAAGGAAAGCTGTCAATTATTTGAATGTATTTGTCAAAAGCGTGTGCGAACAACCACACCTTCGCGCTCACCAGTCTGACTTTTGCTTTGCAATTTGTGCCAAGCATAAAGCCCTCATTTTTACTAGGCCAAAAAAACAGTGTTTACTTTATCACTCAGCATCCTCAAAGGACACTCGTTTTCAGATGAATTACATTTCGGATAATTTTAAATAACTCATTAAAGAGTAATACCTCCCCATTATTAAATGTGATTGACCGTACGCTTTGATAACCTTCTCCCTCTGCTGTACAAACAAATGGCCGCAGTTTAGCTCCTAATGAGCAGGAATGCTAAATGTCCTCTTGCTTCATTAGCGCATGCATTAACCAGAGCACTGATTTAAAAAGAGCTCTAATGAAAGGCGTCGAACGTTTCCCACTTCACTGCCGCTGCCTGTTTGCTCAGAGCCAACCAAAGCTCCAGAATTAGAAATGTTTAATTATGAAAATGGTTACTGTTGAGAATTTCAAACACACTGCCTCCCTAGATCATTAGTTATGGAGTGAGGTGAAAAAAATAATAAAAAGAGAAAAAGAAATAAAGGAGAGAGAGAGAGAGCGAGAGAGAGAGAGGGTAAAAATTGAGAAGAAATGCTCTCAGCAATGAAGGGTTCATATTTCAAGCTTATAGCTGCTAAAAGGGTGTACTCAGAAAATCAATTTTATGAAAGTCCGCTCAGCACTAAAGGGAGCTCTGCAACCGAGCAATCTTAAACTAACGTCCAAAACGATGGCATAGGCTCTGATTCATGCTGGATATCATGAATGCATTCCCCTTGGCTTAGACATTATCCTCCAACTTGAGGTCAAAGGTTTCATCTTGGCTTAAATCAAGCAGTGTGTGTGTGTGTGTGTATGTGTGTTTATTTTTTTTTTTTTATTATTTATATAATATAAATATTAAATGTGTATGTATTTATTTAATTATTGTATTATTTCTATCTATCTATCCATCTATCTGTCTGTCTGTCTGTCTGTCTATTTTGAGACAATTGGCTCGGCCTCTATATATTAACTAACTTTGAACATTTCTAAAAGACAAACAAAGAGAGCGCAAATTAAATCAGCATTTTGCTAATATTGGTTTTGATTAAATAAAAGGACAGAATGCCTTACATAAATGACACTCCGTGTGTACTGCAATCTCTCTGCCGTCAAAATGAAGACTTAACTGTCACTCACTCTACGCTGACTCATTCGCACACACACACAGCTTTCTGTGGCTAATTGACATACGTCTGCTTTTTTATCTGTCTGTTTGATGGAACCCCTCTTGGAGAGAGTACTCTAGGGCGGATAAATGTGGCAGACTCATGTGGAGACCTTAGCTGAAACACTGTAGCTCATAAACATTGATGCTCAATAACATTGACACGTTGCATGCGTTACAGTAGGTACTATGCTGCTGGACATAATTGAGTATGTGTGTGTCTGTTGTGCATTTTTTTTTCTTTTTGAGGTTAAATAACATTGTCTGAGATGTCTAGTCCGTGCTGTGTTTTGCAGTATGTCGTAGGGGGCTACTTTGGTCGTAAACATGGTTATTGGGCGATTTGGTGTTTGTAAAGTTCTGTAATTATATATGTTTGTTTGTGTGTGTTTGTTTATGCAGGCATATGCTAGTATTTGTTATGTCATCAAGAATGAAGTTTTGGACTGGGTGGGTGCATTTAGGTAAGAGCTTGGGAAATTACTCTATATATGTGTGTTTTTAAGCTGGGAGGTCGCTGAGATTGTACAGCTGGGTAATTCTGCCCACACTCCTCACCAGGGATTCCCATTAGTTAGATTGATTGGTTCCTTTCCGTGCCCTTTGATTCATGCATTACACACGGCCCTAATCAGTACACTGCCTTATGGTGCCGTGCATCTGTGCATCTCTACATCTCTAAATTAACACACACATACACGGAAACACACACACACACACACACACACACACACACACACACACACACACACACATACACATTTACTTGGCCATCTGAATGAGGATGTAACTTAAACTTGTTATTGTGGGTAATTAATTAAAATTTTTATAGACTAGTAATATATATATGTATATATATATATATATATATATATATATATATATATATATATATATATATATATATATATATATATAAAGCCATTAAATATGACACATTAATCCTGTCCATTTGGTTTCTGTTAGCGTCATTTTTATGTGATTGATATTCTTTATCTTGAAATCTCATAACAACATAAAATGTAAAGCTCATATATTAAGTCCTGGTGAAATAGAGTTCTTGTGCCCTCCATATGGTTTAAACAGGCACAAGTCAGTACTTTAGCACAGAGTGTGTAAATTCATTTAAATGTATTTTATTATGTTTCCACTGGGGGGTAAGACTTTACTGCTCCAGCTAAAATCGTCCTTCATGGCTCTAGACACTTATATGTTTCCCATCTTGTTTTATCACATATAAGGACTTGATGATGATGATAGCAGCAATGGTGTGAAACTATATAAAAAATGAAATACTTTAAAGTGATGAATAGTTTTGAATGAGATGCCACATGTTCCTCTGCAGACTAGGACTCTTGTGGAATATGTGATTTTAGAAGGCATTCTGGTTGGCAAATACACAAACCTACCATGAATTCAGTATGTATAATGCATATCATAATCAATTATATATATCAAGAAAAAGGCTGCCTTAAAATAATAATTTAACATACTCGAACAACCAGAACTAACATTTTTGTGCAATTTAAAAGCATTTCCCTGGGCATGAGTAGAAAAGTTTACATGTTGGAAAAAGCTGGAAATGTCTGTATATCTATCAGCCTGCTAATCCAAATATGTCATGTTTACTCAAAGGAAAAGTAATATATATATAGTTTGGCTTCTCTCCTAGAATACTACAGGAATTCGTTGATTTTAACAGGCTCCTTCAGACATTAATATTTAGTATGATAATATTTTGTTTCAGAGGGAAGAGTTTCTCCATGATTCATATTTCTTTAGTTGGATGGAGTTTTTATAAGTGTCATGTTTTAAGAAAACCAACATGGTTACACATATAGGACAAATAAACTTCAGGTTAATTTCTTGCCAGGGAAACAAAATGATCTTTTGTTATACATTTACGAAGACAAATATACATGCATATGTACAGTAGTATTACACAAACATGCATTGCGGATGAACCGTTGATAACAATAGGTGAAAAAAGCACGCTAAAGACATTAGACCAGCGATGGCTTTGTGCAGGGGTGAATTTCAGTGCAATGATATTTGGGGTGGTCAGGGCTCTCTCTCTCTCTCTCTCTTTCTCTCTATATGTGTGTGTGTGTGTGTGGAGAATGAATGAGACTTGCAGGTTTGTGCGGGACTGCAGGTTTACCTGCACGTTTTCTCTCTGTCACTCTTATGGGCTGTTGCCAGAGCTGTCAGGTTAAGTGAAACTCCATGTTGTGCCTGGAGAGATCGGTCTCTAGAGGTCAGTGCAGTTCCACTAGTGACAGCTGCACTCACAGACCTGCTGTAGAGCCAATATGGCCGCCTAGACACTAGATGATCTTGGGGAGGGATGGGGGGGCGAAATAATTAAAGCAAGCATCAAATATGTTTCTATGACAAGCAGTTACATTCACACACAGATAGACACATACACAAACACACAGAGGAGTACAGCCCTGACCTTGTCTCTAGAAATGTTGCTGTGTGTGAGAGCTCATGAATGAATGTAAATGAAGGACTGCTGTGTGGTTGATTCAAAGCTCTGGACGGCTCTGTCTGTTAATATTATATGAAATTTATATTAAATATATTATAAATATTTGAATAATTATATAAGTTAAATATTTTCTATTGTTTTGTTGTATAATTATTATTAATAATATTATTAATAATCACACATATAGCCAAGTAGTTCTACAACAACAACTATTACTGATACTTCTGATGATAATAATACATATTAAATGTGTGTGTATATATATATATATATATATATATAATTAATTGAATTACAATATTTTTTTGGCTAAATTATTAGTATTTATCTATCTATTTATTATTATTATTTTTATTGTTATTAAATAATCACTCATACAAATATAGCCCATTAATACAACAACAACAACAAGCTATTACTGATAATAATAATAACAATAATAATAATAATAAAAATAATACATAATACAAAATATATAATACATATTTAATGACAGTTCATTTTATTTATAAAGCACCTTTGAAAAAACGGCCACAAGACTGACCAAAGTGCTGTACAAAAAGATCACATACAATCAAAATAAACACTTAAAAGACAAAGTACTGACAGAAAACAACAATTAGTCCTTAATTCCAAAGGACTGCACTCTTCCGTTTCTCTCGGACTTTTAAGAAGCACATTTCTTTCTGCTGTTAAGGTACAAGAGGAGAATAGGGCGAATGCACCTCCACCCCTTTAGAGCTCTGGTTTAGCGTAATGTCATTATGTCCAGTTAGTTTTAAAAAGCCCTTTTTTATAAACATTTACAGTGTGGGGCACAAAGGGAGCTGCTGTTCCGCTTGCTCTGTTTGTATTGTGGTTTTGGTCACATTGGGGTTCAACTGACGTGTCTACAGAAAACGGGTGGAAGAAACGTGGCCTGCTCTGCCAAGTTTTAAAATTAGTAACAAATTAAATATGTTCTATGCTAGCATCCCCTGCCACAGAGATTGCGAAAATGCGTTCCTAGTTTGTCGCGGGGACTCGATGAATGACCACAAACAGGCAGAATCGGAGAGAAATGTATAACAGATGCGAGACGCATCAGAAGAGAGGAGACCGGCTAGATCTCAGGACCACCAAATACGTGCTGCTCCTAGTGATCTAAACACTTCCCACTCCACCATTCTCAGACTCTTAGTGCGACCTAAATGACAGAACCATGCTCGCGTTAATGGCATAATAGTGATTTATCGCTCTCATTTTGAGGATTGCTTTCCCCATAACTCCTAATACAGAGGGAAATATGTATTTTGGATAATGCACCCCTGCCATAAGGCCTTATGGGCAGTTAAAGCATGGGAAGGAACATATTACTGTCATAAATCTACATCTCTAACCTGCTGCATGAGAAGACATGGAGATATTAAAATTAAGGATGACTAGGAATAAGAAAAATGAAATGCAGGAAATAGAGTTGACACATCAACATCAGGCTGCTAACTTTTATTTTAGAGCATTTCAATTGTGTTTTATTAATGGTGTTCTGATGATATTGTCTAATTTTCACGTTGCCATCTTTGCTTGCTATCAAACAGCTTTTTTAATATGGGCTTTCCACTCAGCCTTGTGTTTGTCAGTATTAGAAATATAATTTACAGTTTTAAATATATTTTCATTGTTATTGTCTAACTGGATGCCTTGAATATGTTAATAAATGACATGGGTATTTGCTTGTCACTACTGATCTTACACACATTTTTACAATATTCTTCCCCAATATTATAATCTTAATCGCCATTTTTGGCTCCGCAGTATTAGGAATGACTACCTGTAGAAGGCAGAATATTGTTTACAGAGGTTACTGTGATTGCAGTTAAATCTTGAACCAGTAGAGGGAGTGAGCCACTGATTTATTTCCACCATTTTCGCAGAGCAAACAACCTTTGCTGATAACCCCTCATTATGTCTGATGCTAAAGAAATGTGTCACTTATTATTTTTGGCCAGCCACATCAAGCGCTCGGGGCTTCTATAAGGAATCATTTATAATGTAAAAGATAAGTGTGTTCCAATAACTGATTCCTCTCAAACAGCTCATGAGAGCTGATTATATGTGACTTCACATCAGGTCGTAAATATTTGTCAGCCCACCTTTGAAACAGGCAAGCTGTGGCGCTGTCAGCCCGCCCACATGAAAGGGCGAATGGAAACGTTTAGGGTTGGGAGCCGAATCAGTCATAGCTAGAATGAGATGGCCAATAAAATGCATAATTATGATGCTCTGTCATTGGCCACAGCCCAGAGGGCTTTTTAACTGGGCGAAAAATCCCACACGTGCATAATGGGCCTTTTATATGATAGTCTAGTCTAAAAGTGAGCTGTGACAATGTGTGGTCTGCATTCAGTGCCCAAGGCTGCTGGAATATGCTGTTTACCTAGCTAGAACAGTATGTAGGCTTGTTGCTGCAACGGCCCCTGTTGATTACACTGCGTTCTGGAATACATGGTTCTAAAGCAGTGTCATAACTGCCATGCTACCATGGTAACCCTTCACTCTCACCTGCCTCCTTTGGAAGCCTTCCTTGCTGTGAGTTGCAAATAATTGTCACGAGCTCATGATAAAGTTTCCAGAGGTTTTATGGAAATGAGAATGTCAAGAACAGTTTTATAACTTCACGAACTGTTACTTCTGCAGCAAGACAGACTGAATATCATTACTGAAAAGTTTTGCATTTCTTTAATAGAACAGATTTGCCGTCGTTCTCAGCCTCTCCTAATAATAAAAGGTAATGGATGGAGAGAGATTTCTCTCTGTCAGAATGTATTTGTGTTTGACAACTTTGCACAGTGGAGTGGAGAATGTAACAGAAGAGATTCCCACAGAGCTGCAGACCCCCAGCAAGGAGAGTGAAGGGAGGCATGTGTAACACAGACCTGCTAAACTAGCCCTGGTCTATTCTCTCTAAAGGGTTCCTATCTGTTTTGACATTGTCATTTCTCATTTTAACACACTGTAACTAATTACAATGGTGGGATTTTGAGGTTTCACATTTCTAGAATAAAGTTTGGTTAGTTATTTTGGGAAGTTATGTGCGTGCTGCATATAACATATTCCAGGGAAAAGTTAAAAATCAACAGTCTGTGAATATCATCCATAAATTCTTTACTGTCTCACCCAGCTTTTTGGCAGCTAAATTAGTGCTAGGGGTTTAAGAGAGGGAGTGGCTTCCTTTCTCTCTTATCACATTATGTATAGGCATACATAAGATGCAATTTCGTAGATTACAATTCTTAGCAATTACAGTTCACATGCCTTAAACTAAATATATATTCTGCAGTAGGATAGAGACAGTAAAGATATTTTTAAATATTAAAATTTCTATTTCAAATAAATGTTGTTCTTTTGAACTTTCTTTTTAACAAATAATCTTGAAAAAGCATCATAATTTCAACACAAATATTAAGCAACAAAACCATTTTAAACATTGATAAAAAATAATAAATGTTTCTTGAGCAGCAAATCAGCATTTTAGAATGATTTCTGTTGAATCATGTGACACTGAAAACTGGATTAATGATAAAGCTGAAAATTCAGCTTTGTCATCACAGTAATAATTTACTTTTTAAAATATAAGATTATGATATTTCACAATATTACTGTTTTCACTGTATTTTGATCAAATAAATTCAGCCATGGTGATACAGTGTTGGGAAAGTTACTTTTAAAAGTACAGTATTGCACTAACCCCAAAAAGTATCTAATTGCGGAACTTTATGGAGAGTAATTTACGTTGTTACTTTTGCATTACTTATTGTCAGCTGGACTAGGCTTGCTTGTTTGTTTTTAGTAACAAAAAAGTTATATTTTTGGCAAATGTAAAAGCCCTTTCCCATCAAAAGTGAATTGAATAAGCCTCAGGCTGAAGGAAATGCTAATTCAAATCTGTACAGTAAAGAGTGCAAGCAGGAATAAAAACAACAAAAAAATAAAACACAAATGTGATGTTTAACGTCATTTATGCTTATTGGTGGTTGAATTGGATCATCGAAGGTCAGCAGCAAAGACGTTGGCTAATAAAGTGAGATTAAATACATAAAGTATACAGTATATGTAATTTCATTTAACATATAATTATTGCAGGTTTGCATAATATTCAGAGTTTGCATTTCACTGTTTTTATTCATTTTGAGGAAAAATGAATCTGTTTTTGTGCAAGTGAGATAAGTAAATGCCTGCCCACATTTAGTCTAGACCTAATAACGTCATGCCATCACACACAACGCCTGTGCACCTCACTCACGATTTCTCTCAACATGCGGACAGGAGAGATGTCTGTCAATAAATGGGAAAACAAAGTAACTTGCGTTACTTATTTATTATAAATTTAAAAGTAATGCATTACTTTACTCTTTAAACAGTAATCTGATTGAGTAACTTCTGTTAATTGTATTGAGTAATGCCCATAATAGAGGAGATTTTACATTCAAACAGAATGACTAGAGATCTGAGGTGGTATTGAGTAAGCAGCGAGCCTTATGACAAACCTTAAAAAGCAGAAAGGTGATTAGAAACCCAGAGAGAAAACAGAAGAGGAATAGCTAAGCAGGCACGGTGACATAACTTTGTAAGAAGTTCATTAGCATCTTAGATCTTCTACCTTAGCTTAGAAGTAGGAAAAAAAAAGGACATGCACCTTAAATGGGGCCTACAGTCACTTTCCTTATGGACAATCAGGTCTCAGACAAGGTTTAGGCCTATGTGACCATCTGAACCTTGGTGAATGTGCAGGATGAAAGTCTCTTTGTGTCAGCATCTCAGTGAGGATGAAAGTACTATGCTGAAGCTAAAGAAGAACAGAACATTCAGACTCTATGTTTAAATATTGTGTCTTGTCTCAAGCCAAGTCAATTTAAGGTATAAGCGGAAGTATTAGACTAGTGTAAGATTAGTCTAGTAAATTGGGACCTGTGTTATGTCCTGTACATTAGACAGGACTCCGTCGTTGCAGGACAATGGCCCTCAGCCAGGAGAGGGTCAGGTCATTCGGGTCACTCAGAGTGCAAGGGGATGAAAATGCACTGTCCTCACACAAGGCACACAAAGCTAGCTTTTCATCGAGCTCTTTGGCCACCGAGAGGAGTCTGTAATTATCTTTGACAAAACTCATTAGCAAGGACCTTGTAGCAACATCGGCAACCAGGAATTCCATGAGGAGAGACATGCACAGAAACAAAGGCCTGCACACATTTCACTGCGCCCTTTGACAAAATTTAATGAAGTGTGTTCATTGTCCCCCTCATCAACATTTGAACCTTGAGCCATCATTACTGAGATCCTCTCTCATATGCCCTCTGTGGCACTGTGTGGGACACATCAAATGGCACCTTCACTTTACCTCTTTTGTCTGGATTCGGGCAAATTGTTGTAGGAATTGTTGTTGTTGTTGTTACCCTGGGCTTTATTAGTATGAATTGAGCATTGCTATTCTGTCAGAACCAGTTAGCTGGTTTTACATCACAATCATATGCTCTGTGAGCAAACAGTCTGAAGTGACCCTCCAGAACCTAAACTTCAATAGTTAACCCTCTGCTGACCTTTGACATTTAAATTACGGTGTTGTCAATTATAGTCCGGTTCCTCTGTGGTTACTGAGTATATAGGACAAGAACTAAAAATAATAATAATAAAAGTTCATGTGCCAAGGAGTTTGGATTTATCTGTTCAATATGGTCAGTTATGTTTGGGTATCTCCTACTGCTTTCATTTTCTCTCAAAAAAGTGTTTTCTTTACCACATTGTGTGAGCTGACATGTCATAGTTGTGTGGCAGAAATTATTTTAACTTTTTTCAATTAAAGGACTTTGATTTTGCATGATTTTTACAATTGTTTTCCTATCTGACTGCTTCTGAAACTAAAAACTAGCAGGTAGATCATGTTGTGGCAGGTAAATCTATGATACAATAATTTTACATAAATCTTGCTCTAACCAAAAATATTCTTCCATGGGTTACAAGCAGAGAAGCCGTGCCCCTTGGTCATGAAATATATACATTTTGGGCATAAGCACATCAAAATACTCTGATAGAGATCTTTGCCAAATCCCACCTTGGCTGTGGACATCACCAGATAAAAACAGTAAAACTGTACTACGTTACTTGAATTAGCATAATAAAGATTAATACTGACTCATCAGTCCACTTTATCAAAATCTAAACCATTTATGCCACATTTCCATAGTCCATAAAACTGATTGCATCTTGCATGGGTCATTCACAGGTCATAAGATGTACACTGACTAACTACAGTGTAATTTACAGTGTTAAGGCGTTTGTAGCTATGAAGCCTTATTATTAAAGGTCATATTGATATGATAGATTTTACATAACGATTTGGTCATCTCAATGTTTTATTAAAATTAAACACAATGGTGGATAGCCAGGCTAATGGTTTTGTATTCCTTAATCTCAGTTGGAAGGATTAAGTACTGCGTCAAAACTATATACTCACATTATAGCCTAATAAATTAACCTGTCATTTATATTACGTTGCAGTGTTAACAGCTTTATTGATTAGAATGCAAATGTTGTCGTTTTGTCGCGTCGCTCACGCAGTGTAGCATACTGGACACGAGGGCGATGGGACTGGAAAAGAGCTGAAGAGCAGAAGAAAGACTGTCAGCGGGAGGTTTGACTGCACACTTGCGGATCATAGCTGTGTTGTGTCCGGTCATGACAGGGGACGCGTCTCATCCAGAAACAAACGCGCGACTGTGCGCACTTCTTGGTGGGATATTCCATTGTATTTGTAATGAACTACTAATATTTTTTCTATTTCTTTACCATTAATCCTTGAAACCTCTCTGCAATACATTTAGTAGCCTATGCTTATTAAGCAGCTTTCCTCGTTGTGATAGTTGGCTAGTCTCCGCATTTAGGCTAGGCCTGTAAGTAAGCAAAACCTTACCCACACACATTTCATTTTCACGGTTCAAGTGACCAGATTTAGTGCCTCGTTAAAAAATTACCCTTAATGGCATAGTCCTTCCGATTTTTTGTTTATCCGTCATGCGGTGATGTTTATTTCTTGCATCTTTATTGTTGGAGATTAGCGGAAATCTGTTTTGGATTAGGCCGCTATCGCTACAGCACGTAATTAAACTGCACACTATTGACATTATATGACAATGCTTTGTGTTTATTCCTATCTATCTATCTATCTATCTATCTATTTATCTATCTATCTATCTATCTATCTATCTATCTATCTATCTATCTATCTATCTATCTATCTATCTATCTATCTATCTATCTATCTTACATTTTGATCATTATATAGCCTACAACTTAAATCTTTTGTGTTTTCTGCGTTTTCAGTGTGGACCATTATTGTAATGTCATTTACATTCAATGCACTCTGCATAATGCATAGCATGTGTCCCCATGCACCCATCCATTAGACTAATGCACAGTCTGAACAACAGCCACGTACCCACAGAATCAGGGATGCAGTCATTTGAAGGGAATAACACATTGTAAGACATACAGGACACATTGCACTGTCACCATTTTAACGCAAAAGCACATCTTAAGACTTATTCTGCCCTCGTTGGTCTAGATTTAATATGGTGTAAACCTGTTGTAAGACAGGCTCTTAATTGATCTATTAGTTGCAGTATGAGCCTGATGCTTTGTGGCAGGAATCCATGCTATTATTGCCGGCTCCCTCAGGTATAGCGCTACCGCACTAATCCCATTGCACATGCATCATTACCTCCAATAATGTTTGGCAGCTCTTCTTTACAGCTCCCATTTTAATTACCTTTGCTTTAAATATTTAACACACGGCAAACGTCTTTGCGCGGCCGGCGCACAAGCTGTGTGGCACTTGTCAATTCAAAATCAGAGCTTAATAGGTTACACGGAAAGACGCGGTCCTAATTCACATTATTGTGAATTCACAATTTTTTTTTCATTGATTCTTTGTCTTTTACAGTGTGAATTTGTGTTGCAGGTCAGATGTTTGATCATGGATATGCAGGACAGCACGCTGACCTTTGCTATAAGCGTTAGCTAACGGTGTTTTGAACCTTCCAAGTTACGCTCTATCATGCCAATGTCACTCATTGTTTTCCCCCCTTTTTTAATCAAAACAGTATTCAGAATAAGATTTTGAGAGATTATATTTAGTTAGATCTGTAGAAATAGATCTCGCCTGTTGGACAGATTGCTTGGTGGAGATCCTGAGGGATAATCCAAATGATAGTCCTATGACCTTTAATAAAACAAAACTATTGGACTAAGAGGGCCAGCATGGCACCTGCATGGCCTCTGATATAGCCTACGTTTTTTACTACGTTTTTTCATCAACAAATCTGTAGTCTACAGCTTTTAGAATCCTAAAAAAAAAAGCATCCGCACAAGGAACGAAATGCAAACATTTATGTAATTTACGCCGCATTGTGGCGTATTTGACATCAATTATTATTATTATTATTATTATTATTATTATTATTATTATTATTATGTACACATTTTAAAAACGTCATTATTTATAGCTAGCTATATAGTATTATGTATATATATATATATATATATATATATATATATATATATATATATATATATATATATATATATATATATATATATATATTCAAATGAAACTCTTATTAACTAAATTATTATTTATAGCAATATTATGACCGTCTTGTCACCTTAAATCATGAATTCTGCGCCCCAAACAAGTGACATCGACAGTCTGCGCGACCCCTTTTTCAGTTCGCCCACAAATTGACCACAGCGCCTTTGAATAGATCTAATGCTCTTATTATTACATGCTTTAATCTTTAAATCCGTCCTGAAATAATGTCTCTTTCGACAGCTTAATTTACTGGACCCTGACCAGTAGGTCATCGCTCCAGTCTAGTTTTTATTTTTCTCGTTTGCATGATCGTGTTTTTCTGACAAAAAAAAAAAGAAGAAAAAAAAAAAAAAAGGTTTTCTCACTAAAACAACAATACACGGTATGAATCTTGACCGACGATTTATTAGCGTGATAGATTGAAAATTAAATAGAATTAAGCTAAATAAATTCACACTGTTTAATATGCCCACTCATTTTTTCTACATTATACGGAAATAGTCAGTCTAATAGGCTACTATAAACGAAAAATACTTTACTCTGTGCTTTTGAAACAGCTCAGCAATTGCTTTGTAATTTTAATTGGGTGCTTAAAAATCCCCAGGGATGTTAGTTCGAGCAATTGACTGATCAACATCAAAACACTTGATGCGCGTTTCATGGTATGGATGCTCCCGCGTGACCTCGTTGTTAACACAAGAACTAGATGATGATGAACCTGCTCGCGCGCAGTGGAGACAAAGCTGCATTCATAACCAATTCCTGCCTCACTCTGAGCCTGAACAGTAACAAAGTGTTTGATGCCAATTCCGATTAAATAATGACAATGAGAAACTGATGTACCCTTTCTTCACACCCTTGCTGAGTCCATTCACGTCCGCGTCTGAATTTATGACCTTCCGATAATGTCCCGGCTTCACGCATAGAGTCAAGAGGATGAACTGAACAATGCAGAGCTATCGGATTCATTTATAAACAGAAATCATTAAACAAAAATGAGAAAAAATTAGTTCTTATAAAATATTTTATAAATTACATGACATTTACACACAGTTTCTTGATATAAACTGCCTCAGGAGCACAGTATCACACCTCATTTATTTTTGATTAGTAAATTAAAAAAAAGACTGACTGTAAAGTTTACACCAGCTTCCAAAAAAAGTAAATCACATAACATTAAGTACATGACCACAGAGAAATAAATGTAATGCACAACAAAACCTTGGTAACAGATTCTCAACAGGACTCATGGTAACAGATAAATAAAACTGATGGATAATCAAACAATAAATAGGTAAATAGAATTACTAAACTACGATTGCCAATGCAAACATAATAAATCACAGTTCATTCTCATACATACACAAAACATTGCATAAAGTTATTGACACCATCAAATCATATTGTGCAAAATTATGGCTGCCTCCAGTTTTCACAGTTCCAGAAAGATACTCATTGCGCTATTATTTCAAGTGTCTGCTGCCATGGGCTTAGAGTTCTTCATTGACTCCATTCCATAGTGCATAATGTAGATCATAAAAATGTCCCAGTGTTTATTGGTATTTCCTCAGTCCTAATTCAGAGGAAGAAGGGAAATATATAAGTGAGTCAATATTGTGAAAGTTTGGCTATAGGTGAAAATGACCGGTAATATTGAATAACTGTGTGATTAAATCCTTGTGATGCAGAATTATTTATATCTCATTACCTCAAATCACACACATACTGTATAGATACTAAATGGAAGGATACATCATTGTTTTTTAGCTGTGCAGTATAGCAGAAATAACCAAAGCAATCTAATAATGTTCATCAGTTAGCCGATGGCTACGCAGCACAAATGTTTAGTGATATCAGAGATGCTTTACTAGTGAGTATGTGTAATGACATTACTGTCTGTGGCTGTGGGGTGACATATTATGTAATCCTAGATGATTGGATTTCTTTTTTATTTTTAGAAGAAAAAAAAAAACCTGTTACCAAACAATAGTTTGCAGATAAGTTTATGCATGCAGTCAATGTGTTAATCAGTTTCATTCTTGTCATTATGTGAGGGATATCAGTTATATAAAAACACCATATTATGGGTTCAAAAAAGTACATGTGTTAATGTGTGTGCGTTTTCACTCATGCTCACCTGCCTCACCTCTTCATCACAGGTCTGAATGCAGTGGTCTTAGTGTTCTGGATTCTTGGACACGTGTCATTAAGCTCACTGGATTCTATCTCTGTCTTTCCTGCACTGGTGAAACCTGTAGTAGACACACAAGGTCACACCATGGCTAACTGTTAATAAACAGACTTAGCATGTAAATGTTTTATTTTGCATATCTATATGTAATTTACTGCGAAAAAGTAAGGTATTTTAAATAGGTCAAACATTTCACAGTATGTTGATGTTAAGCATAGAGTTACGAACAGCTAATAACCTATTCAAACTTTGTGATTTGTTATTTAGTTCATTTTAATAGTTCTGTAGTAAACACAGAGAAGCTGTACCTTCCATTGAGGAGTACTGGCAGGATTCTGTCAGTCCAGGATAGGATGAAGAGTGAAGTTGAAGGGTCTTGTAGCTCCCGCTACTGTATGCCTTGTGTATGCCCTGCAGTCCTTCTTGGTAAAGGCTTTCAGTATTGCTGAGGTTTGTAGGGTCCTGAAGGCCCTTCAGCTCCCCACACTGCACCCCTTCGACTGTGGGCAGCCTGAGTCCCTGCATTTGACAGTCCACGGGCCCAGTCCGTAAATCCCCACCGTTCTGCGTGCCTAACACAACCCCTGCGACGGCTGTACGTGCCAGCGACCAGATCCGAGGCTTTTCCGATGACTCAAAGTGAGAGAGTGTCACAGTGTTTATGGAGGTGGACTGAGGTGAGGGCTGTTGCTGCTGTTGTTTGGATCCCAAAGGATCCAGATAATCAGGGTTCAGAGGCCCCAAACTCTTTAGACCACAGGGAAAAGATGGGAAGTTCGAGTGGAGAGGGAGGTCAGGGTTACAGTCTCTCTTTGGAGGGGAGGAAGTCGGGAGGTCATCCTGACCTGATTTCTCACAGTCACTGTCCAGCTTGTCACAGTCCTCGTCCTCTATGTCATCCAGGTCACTGAACTGCAGGTCCTGCTCATCCTTACTGTCTTTGGAATCTATGCAAGAGGATTTACAAACAACAAACACAGTTTAATACTTTTATTTTTATTTAAACAATGTTTATTTAATTTATCAACTGATGAGAGTTATGATAATAACCTTTGGTAATGTTGTCTGGGTCGCTCTTATTAAGCTCTTCCTTCCTGTCATCGCCTGCTTTGTTTTTAGGGGACCAGGTCATTTTGTTTTCTTTTTTTAGTCTTCTCCTAGCATTGGCAAACCAGGTAGACACTTGCGTGAGAGTCATTTTGGTGATAATGGCCAGCATGATCTTCTCACCCTTTGTAGGGTATGGGTTCTTCCGGTGTTCATAAAGCCATGTTTTAAGAGTGCTTGTTGTCTCACGCGTGGCATTCTTTCTCCGTGTTGACCCATTAAAATCAACTGTCCCATACCTGGATCAGGTTCAAAAGCAGCATCTTTAGAATTTTTTACTTGTATTTTCAGCATGTTTAAATATAATATTAGAGGTGGGACAGACGTAAATCGCACCTGTCATACTGGTACTGGCCAAGTGAGTGGTCATATGGATAGTAGGCGGCAGGTTGGGTTATAGTGCCATGAAGACTGCCTGACCCCTCTTTGATTTCATATTGTGGGTTCTAGAGACAAAAACAAACAAACAAACAAACAAACAAACAAAAACTTAAATATGTGATATAGCTTTCATAAATTGCTGGTACTGTACTTGGTAAAAAATACATTTATTATTTAGAATGGAAGCAGCCCTTTTATCTTCTTATCATCCCTAAAATATAACTTGCATGATAAGCTATACACACTTTTCTGTTTTTTATTTATTTATTATTATTTATAAACCAAGTAGGCCCTATTACATCAAGCAGACGACATGCGGTGTCGCTTCATTCATCTGTTTATTTCTTCTGATTATTCAAAGTTATTTCACCAGACAGCTAGACAAGCCAAAATAATCAATAACAAGCCGTGACTTGAATGAGTCAATCGATTGAACGGAGGACGCGCGCTGTATCTGATGAGATGATGCTACACGTACCAGGCTGGAGTAGATGGCAGAGGGGTCGGCGCTGTACGGAAAGTAGTTGGCGTAGTTCTGCCCGGCTGCCGCCGCTGCTGCTGCGTAAGGAGAGCCGTACATCCCGAGCGCGGCGTTGAGCTCTGTCCGCGTGCTCGCCAGCAGCCGGTTCTCATATGAGGGACAGCAGAAGGAGGCTGCCGTCTGAGACGCGCTCGATCCTTCCGTCACCGACCTGGAAATCGAATCGCAGCAAGTCGTACTGGGGTTTGCCGACACGAAGAACTGCATGAAGAAAATTGTGGATAGACATGTCATTTTATATTTGCGTCACAAAGCATGCGCGCAGTTTCCTTAGTTAAACAAAAGTAAGGTAAGATTACGTGAAGAAGCTTTGAGTAGAACTGAACTCTTCCTTTTGAAACTGTTTTAAATTGATTCTCGTTTATGCGTTTTATTCATAAAGATAAGAAGTGCACTTTCATTTGATTTAAGACTTTATTGTGATTTTTGTCAAAATATCAATAAGCATTTAGGCTATAGATAGCCTACTTTAAAAAGCGAACCTTATTTATTGTGAGCTGATTTACTTGTTCAGTGTAAAAAACAAAAAAAATCAACAACAGTGTTTTGTCAAAGTTAATAGTAGCCTACAACTTTCTAAGTTTTGCGTCAGGGAAAGAAAGTTAACCACCAGCAAGCGCGGATTTTTTGACAATATAGGCGTATTTTTACACTAAAATAAAACTATAATTGGTTGTAAATCATGATGTCGAAATTATCTATCCGTTATCTGTAAATGTAGGCTATAATTAGTTTAGTCACACAGACTGTAAAGGCTACCGGCAAAGGGAGGAGTCTCGCTTTCACTCCGAACAATTACACCGTAAAGGTAATTTACACGTTTACAACAACACGTGAGGTCATTTATAATTCAAATAACCCATTACTATAAATACTGACAAACCCCACGATATCGGCTAACTTTAGTTTAGGACTTACTTAGTGACAGAACAATCTGCTGGTGCCTAATGTCAGTTACCGAGTACAGAGATCATGACAGAATGTGGAAAAAAACACCCTATGCATGCGCGCTCATTAAGTATCTTCATGAGAAAAATATCTAATTGTCATGCTTACCTGAGAAGTTGCATTGTAAGGATATCCAAACTGAGAGAAAGACATAGCTGCTTCTTTTGTTACCATAAGCAATATTCTTCTCCTGCTGATCGATTGAAACCAAATCTACTTCAAATCCACCGTCTTACACACATTTCCACACTCGGCCTTTCGCTCAATAATAGATGACTGCACTTAACTGGGAAGCACTGAGGATGTTTACGCCAGCCCTAGTTTTATATGTATAAAATAATCCCTTAAGGAAATGAAACATTAGAGTTAAGCTTAATCAAGTACAAAAATATTGTTGTTAAACAGCTGTAGAAAGCTTAAAGGATAACGTAAGACTTGCAAGATATGAACTTGTGGTTGTGCTATTATTTGTGCCTCTATAGTTCTTTAGAATTCATCCATGCACGGGTATCAGTGTGACGTCATTCTAATCCCGGGACGGCGAGGATAGAATGATGTCTTTGCCAATCACGTCATGCTTCGCGCTTTTCTTGTGGTGTGTTTTGCACACCCCTGTCCCCTCTGCTATTCCCCCCTTTTTCTTTTTAAACAGTAGTGTATTTTAAGACTTAATTGCGCAAAACGTATCACTGGGCTTGCTGAAAGCAATAGAATGAATATTGGCTAAATATATAAACTTTTTTGGGGGGGATAATGATAATATATTTTTTGAAAATAAATTGTAACACTCAATCAACTTCAAGCTTATTTTGGATATATTTATATGGAAATGATGTAATGCCAAATAACTCTATATTACCTGTTAGATATCCCTGCTCTCATTAATTCCGTCCATGTCAGTATTTTAGTCATGCAAAATATTTTCAGGTTTATAAAGATACATTTATTTTTATCTATATAAAATGTCTAATAATATATTTATCTTTTATCTATCTTATCTATACAATCTCTCTTATTATTATTATTATTACATTTCAGACACTACCCTGATGATGAGCAAATGAACTGAAGAGGGATCTGCAGGACCCTTGCTCGTATCTGTCTGACCGATCAGAGGTCCGACCTGATGTTAATTGCGATGATGTTTCCATCTCTCTCTATTAGAGAGAAGGCCAGTCCCTGCAGACGTGAAGAGAACCTCTGGCAGGTCAACAGAAAACTGATTGATGCGTATCTCGGGACCTACGCGACCATTACGAGAAATGCGTAATTGCATCAATTAACAAATGGATATGGCCTTGTTTAACCAGCGAGTTACACCGTGAAAATATGCCTTTGAGGTGAAATTAGACGATCTGAATGGAACCGAGAGAGAGAGAGAGAGAGAGAGAGAGAGAGAGAGAGAGAGAGAGAGAGAGAGAGAGAGAGAGAGAGAGAGAGAGAGAGAGAGAGAGAGAGAGAGAGAGAAATTAGCTGAATCTCTCAAGTCTAATTATACGGCAGTAGTGGGAGGCGACGGGAACTGCATTCTAATTGAAGGATGCGTACTTGAAAGGTATGGTAGAAATAACGCTCCCTCACGCGGAATAGGTCTGGATAAAGCTTAATACATGCCGTTTTATTAAATGTTTTAGACAATATAATTAGAAGACCCCTCCCCCTCACACACACACACACACACAGACACAAGCACGTTAGTTTTTCATGGTGGGAACATGATTTAGGCCTATATAGTTTTTATTCTGAGCTAAAGATATAGTGTAGGATATACCCCTAACCTTAAACCTAACCATCATGTAAACTTTTTTTTTTATTTTTTTTGCATTTTAAATTACCGTTAATATATTATTTAGCCTGTTTATTAACCAGTTTTACTGGTGAAGCAATTTTGATTTCATCCCTGTGGAGTGTAGTAAAGGCAAAACACCCCCGTCCTTATCCTAAGATTTAAATTAACCAATATCATCACCCTGTGAAATATCAATTTAATTTACTGTGGGATATCTGAAATAAAGGAACTGTGTAGGCCGCCATTCCTCCCGCGCAGCAGGCTACAGCGGACACTTCCAAGCTCGTGACAATCAGCAACAATCTCCTCTTCTCTCATTTTTAAAAAAAATCTTTTCAGGATAATATGAGATGAATAGTTCAATGACCCTGCTTAAAAAGGACTAGGACCATGTCCACGGTGATCTTTTTGCGATTACAAGCTCACTCTTCGAGAGGCGCCAGAGAGCTGCGAGTAAGTGGACGGCCGTGATGGAGCTGGTAAGCTGTAGCCTAATGACGGGAGCCTAACAGGCCCATCAAGTGCCACGTTCAGTTCAACTCACCGCAGTCTCAACATATTCTGAGTCGAGCATTTGGTAAACAGAGAAGAATAAATAGGAATCAATTTAGCAGATTTATTCTCATGAAGAAGATGAACTGTCAATTAAACGGACTGTTTAAAAATAAAACTTATGTCATCAACTATTCTCTCATGTCATTTCCAGACCGACTTTCTTTCTTCTGCGGAACACAAAAGAAGATATTTTGAAGAATGTTGGTATAGCCAAACAGTTTTGTTGACCATTGCATGGACAAAAACATTTCTCAAAATATATTTGTTATGTTCCACATGAATATATAGTCATATCAAGATATAAATTTACAATCATTCAAATATAATGGACATTTGATTCGAAACCCTAGATATAGCCCATGTGCTAACTACCCAGGGTCTCTCCAATATAAGGTTTTACATTACCTTGCTAGTAATCAAAGAGGAAAGTAAATAAGTCTGATTATTGAGGATTTTCTAAAGCAGTAGTCACACTCTAATTTAAATGCATTATCCCCATGTGTTATAGATCAGAGATTCTCTCCTGTTACATGCACAATAAGAGGAAGAGGAAGGTCAGAATACCTATGCAATAGTTAACTGTAGTTTCTCTAAAGCCTTTTGCAAGGGCACGCATGATAGCCCAAGTGCATATTGGCAGCCTCATCCATAATGCATATGGAGCAGCGCCTGATGATCAGTACTGGGGGTGGAGGGGGGTCGTAAGTTAAATCAACCTTAATTGAAGAGGTAGAGCGCACTGACCAGTCCTACACACCTATCACTTTTCATCCCTATTTGTCTCACTGCTTTCAGGATCTTATAAGCTTGTTTCTGATATGAAACCATTACATCCATTCCTTAAAATATGTTTGGTCTGCATTCTTTCAAAGTGTATAGATGTATGGAAATAAGGATAGATTTACGTTTTCCAAACTTTGAATTATAACATTCTCTGTGACAAGGGGATTAAAAATTTGAATGGTCTCTTCGTTTACCTTTGTGTGTGTGTGTGTGTGTGTGTGTGTGTGTGTGTGTCTGGGCCTCTGTTAGCCTTGCATAGGGATTATGGAGGCGCAAAGCCTCACAGCAGAAAGGTTAAACCAACAGCCAGCTTCACCTTCTCATTTAATACATTTCTCAGGCTGCTTTAATGAATTTCACAAAGCTTTTCTGATTTTTCATAAGACAGATCAGAGCTTTTTTATGAAATAATAATAAGGTACTGCTCAGAGAGGGGCAGAGTGATGGGGAGGGGACACTCAAGATCGAAGCAGTGATATCTCATTAAACAAGTCTGATATTCCTGATATATTCAGATGAATCCCAGACATACAAGATCCTGAATTATTGCTCACTGTCTTGCTTCATTCCTGGCCAGGTATTAACACTGCTAAATTATCCAAAAATTGAAAAGAAAGTAATAAATATTCTAATGAGAAGCCCTTAAATTATAATGGATGTGGCCATAACAGTGCCCAGCAAAATCCAAAACAAACTCAATCTAAGCAGATGGATAAATTGACCAGAGTAAGGGAGACTTTATTCTTCAATTATCTTCATCTACTAGAGAGGTAATAAAGTTATCAATCCAGCTAAAAGATTTGCATTGCATGCAATAAAGTTGGAATTGCATCAACGTCTGTTCCCCAATGTCAAGCTTGAAATCATATAATTGCTCCATTTTCTGTAAATGGTTGATTACTCATTCTATTATTGCAATAATTATTGTTTTAAAACATGGTACACATGCCTAAACCACAGTTATTTTTATGGAGTTTATTACATTATTATTATTATTATTTAGGAATTTAGAACTTGTGGTGGCAAACAAAAGACACTACACACTACTCATTGATTACTAATTTACACACTACTAATTTGACAGTGTTCCTGGATGAATGTATGGGTGCATTATAGTTTATAATGTACATTTAAGTTTGTTCTTTACTGTTTTCTTGAGTTTGTGTGAACGACTGGTAGCACCTCTGAATGCCCCAATGTAATTTAATCAGTGTTTCTGTGCTGTCAGGGATTTGTAACTTGTTACACAGAAGTTTAACTGGCAGATACTTGGATGACTCATTCAGTGTCTCTGTGTATTTCTAAAAATGCTCTTGTGAGTTTGTTGAATCTTTTGCATATGTGCACATGTATGGATGTTGTCTTCATACTGCTATAGTTTAAATTTATGTTGTGTAAGGCTCCACTGTGTAAAGCAGAACACAGAAAAGGTATTGAAGAATATGCTAATTTGGTGCTCAAGAAACATTTCTTATTAACCATGTTGAAAACAGTTGTGCTGCTAAATTGTTTTGTGGAAACTGTCATGCATTTATTTGAAATTGAAATCTTTTTTAAAACTATAATTATCTTACTGCCACTTTTGATTAATTTACTGGATCCTTGCTGAATAAAATTATTAATTTGTAAAAACAAATCTTACTGACCTCAAACTGGAATGACATGACAGTGTATAAATGATGACATTATTCATTTATTTATTTATTTATTTTAATAGGATGTGTGCACACATGCAATGCTCAGAGTATGGCCACTGGTGAAAGATGTTCAAAGCACACATCTGTTCATTTTGCCAGTAAACTGTGGGGACAAATAAGTCCAGTATTACATTAGTGTCTCAGTAATTATAACTCTTCATCATGATCTGTGTAGACGACAACATCTGCAACATCTTGTGTGGTTCTAAAACTTCTGTAACTCTAGTCATCTTCTCCTCTGTGACCCCTCTCTCTTCCGCTCCTTCTCTCTCTTCTCAATGCGCTTGTGTCCCCCTTAAGAAAAGGTCCCATCTGCAAATGCTTGTGGGTGGTTAACAAAATGCTGGTGCCAAGTCATACAAATAGCCATGCTTGGTGTTTGTTTGCATAAACACTTCTGAGAGGCAGCACTGTAGCTGTTTCTTACAGTTGGTTGGAGGTTGAAGGGCTTTGACAGAAACACAGGGAATATGGTTCATTGCAAGGTCCCAATCTCCATTACTTGGGTCTGGATTCTGAAGACTGTAGTGCTTTTGGTGTGCAGGGCAGGATAGTATGGTTAAGTCAAATTTTTTTGCTAACGTTAAAGTAATCCAGGATGTTGTGATGTCAAATTTACTTTTTCACTTGCTCTTACTTCAAAGCCTCGTCTTTGGTACCATGCAGTATTAGTCAGGAGAAGTCCAACTAATTGAGAAGTTTTCTTTCACTTTTGATTTTACTCCTCGATTGAAAGAACGCCAGAAGGGGGAACATGTTGAGCCGTGTAGGACGGGAGAATTAAAGATTAAGTTACATGTACAGGCAGAAAAGAACATTTGTTTATCCCCTATTATGACCGCACATTTTAGTTTCAGGTTTTCATCCCTGGGATTTAGGAGCAACTGAAAATGACCAATTGGTAGTCATCATCACGTAACTGTTGTTATTCTGTAGGTTTAAGAAAATTGACCTGACTGCTTTTATCTTCAGGTGAGAGTGTGCCACACCGGAGGTAAGTGGGAACAGACAGGCACTGTTGAAGCCCGCTCACATGCCCATGGACAAAACTGCTGCTCCTGCAATGACAGTTCAATTGCTGAGGCCTCTGGTCCTCATTTGCAGGCCAGGCACTGAAGAGGTTTTTCTTCTCCATGCTTGCGCTCAAACGCAAGCCAGATGGCTCTAAAAATATTTCCTCCACACGTTTTATTTTCATCTTTCCAGTCGACCCTTGTCATATCAGTGCCTAATGGTGCATTATTTCGGATGTGAAACCAATGTTCTCAACCAAGTAAAAAAAAAAAAAAATCATTGTCCTAAACTAGCATTTCTTGTAATTTCTCTCTCTTTTCATGGGCAAACATTGCTGTTTATGAAGCTAAAAATTATTTGTGATTGGCAAGATTAGATAAAGAAATAAAGTGCTAGATTTATGTAGCTTTTATAATTTCTGTATTTCCTCTCCGATATAAACTTTAGCCTTTGGCAAAAAAAGACTGTGTTGTTTTATCCCAGACACAGCTTGGATTCACTTAACTCTCATGTAACACCCTAGGAATGTCAACCCGTACTCATTTTACAGTGTTGTGGATTTTCATTTCCAGGACACAGTGCTGTTACCGTGGAGTGCCATTCAGACATGGCTATTTAATTTCATTTTTTCATTCAAATCACATGCATTATGTACCTCCAGAACCGACTGAGGTTATTTTCCCCAAACTGGAATCTGGTTTTCACTAGCAGGCCTATTGGGAAATATTTCCCTTTGCAGAACTTAAAAGCAGATGTTATATAGCTGCCAACATCAAACACTCTTGTTAACTGTACAGAAAGTGAAATTAAATACCTTTGATTGCAGAAGTAGCTGGTTATTGTAAACTAGATCTCAACATGGCTCTTACATAGCCCTTGACCTTGGCTTGGCCGCACATGCCTCATCAAATTTCAAAACCAACTGCAGCTTTTCAGTTTTACTACTAATTCCTGATTAGAAGATTGCCAAGCTTACTTTGGGGACTGAGAAACTTGGATCAACCCATATAGGTGTTTCCATTATTGATTTAGAGTCAGCTTCTCTAAATAAACACAGATTAAAGCAGTGTTTTGGTGCTTGAAATGCAATATAGTGCTTTTAAGATTTTTGCCGGTCCAGCAATTTTCTCTGGCATATGGATATCAGGTTCAGTTGTCCTAGTCAACCATATTATCTTAAGAAATTAGTGCAGAACCGTTGGTAGTTACAATATTTATTTATTTATTTATTGTATTCATTATTATTCTTTTCACCAAACACTTCTTTAAGCAGCATAATTCTAAATTTAAAAATTGCCTTGAAATTAATTCATGGGTGTGAATTTGAATTAAATTTGCTCCAAAACACAGGGTGTTGAATTGGAATGACAGGAAGTGGAACTTGCTTTCAGATAATTTCAACAGATAATGGCATTCTGGGAAATTAAGTGTTTTCCCACCCTTCCATAAATCTGTATATAAGGCCTATAAAACCTTCAAACTTTTTTTTTAATCTTTCAAACAAGGCTGTCAAGCCAAAGTTAAAGGGATATTCCCCCAAAACTGAAACTCCTGTCATTATTTACTCACCCTCATGTTGTTCCAAACCCATGAGACTTTGGTTAAACTTTAAAACACAAATTAAGATATTTTTAATGAAACCTGAGAGGTTTCTGTTCCTCTATTAAAAGTCCAGGTAACCAAAACCTAAAAGATCCAAAAAAAGGTTATAAAACTATAAAACTAATCCAATATAGTCGTTTAATCCAAGTCTTGGGTAGAGACACAATTTTACGCTTTATATGATGAACAGACATAGGACCCTATCAAACACCCGGCGCAATGCAAGTGTTTTTTGCTAGTTTCAGCCCGACGCAGTCATCTTTTTCACGTCCTGCGCCACGTTGTTTAAATAACAAATGCATTTGCGCCTATTTGTGCGCCCATGGCCGTGCTGGTCTGAAAATTAGGTGTGTTCAGGCACATTGTTGGCGCGTTGCTTTTTTAAGGCAAGGGAAATAGACTGCGCCATTGACCAACTGAAACCTGGTCTAAAGTCAATGAAGCAGTATTTTTATTTATTTATTTAAAGGGCGCATTAGTAATATCCGCCTATAGGCGGGTGGACAACGTGCATACACTCTGCTTATTACACACACAGGGACGTGCAGCAGCACACAAACTAGCAAAATATTATTACATAAAGATATGGTGGAATCCGGCTTCTCCCGTAGATGGTCTGCTTGCTCGCTTTAACCTCGCGCATGAGCAGATCCGTTTCCTCTCTGGAGAAGCATTCAGTCTTTCCGCTTGCAAATTCTGCCATGTAAATAGCAACCCGCCATGGTGCTGACGCAACTGGCTTCAATTTACGGCGAAAGACTAACCCTTGAACTTGACGCACAAAGCAATGACGAACGCGGTTGCCCAGCCCTGTTTGTTTGGACCGCAAGAGGTGTCTACGCTTACGCTACCCCTACATCCTACGTCATACATTGTCAAGTGTTACTCTTAAGTCGACTTGCGTACGGCCGTCTGCCGGAAGCGAGTTATTTTGGTTGATAAAGTTTTAAATATGGATATTTTTCTTACACGAATGCATCGCTTCACTTCAGAAGGCCTTTATTAACCCGCCAGAGCCGCGTGGAGCACTTTTATCATGGATAGATGGAAAAATATACCCATTCACTCCCATTATAAAGCTTGAAAAAGCCAAGACATTTTTGGCTTTTACGAATACAACTCCGATTGTATTCGTCTGAAAGAAGAATGTCATTTACACTTAGGATGACTTCAGGGTGATTAAATCATGGGCTAATTTTCATTTTTGGGTGAGTTATCCCTTTAAAGGGAATGGGAAATTACACGCTGATTGGTTTATTGCATGTTATGCCCAAAACATACCCATTACTCATTAAGAGAATAGGGACAACCCTTTTAGCCCATGCGCTGGGCGCTCCGACCATTTTTCCCGTCATTAAACTAGCAAAAGTGGATTCGGACACGCCCTAAGTGCACTTGCACCGTGCGACCCCTAGAGTCGCTGTAGAGAACTTGCATTTAACGTTACTGTCGTAAATAACTCACGCAGAGCGTATCTGCAATCACGGCCTCTGCACTTTATAATAATAAAGTAGCCTACCGCGTTAGGCTTACCTGAGCCTAAATGCCAGATGACATCAATAAAGTTACATCAAGTACGTCGCATTATTTCATAACAATGTCCGTTATGATGTTGTTAGACATGATTATTGCAATTTATCATAATAGTTTGCAAATTGCGCTCATTTACAATATTTACAACGTGTAGGCTTATTTATGTCCTGATAATTATGTGAGATATTGACAACTGTTCTCATGATAATCGCAGGAATCAACTTTAACAGTGAAAGCCTGACTGAGTGGGACTCTTGTCCGGTTCCTCGCGCTGTCAAATTATTGTTTCCTTTTTCTAGACTCTTCTGACCGCGCTTTCTTCGTTTTTTTCGCCATTCTGAAAACGCAGGTCCGATGTTTACTCGTGTCTGACTCCTCGCTCGGTCAGTCTGCCGTTTCCTCTGTCTCTGTTCCTCCGACAATGCTTTCCTACTAGCTTTCTGCTTCTTATATGCCGGCTTAGCCATAACGATAGTTGTTCTTATAGCTAGCCGGATCCTGGATGGGGGCGTGTATGCTTGTAATGTGTGCAGTGCCGTAAAGCAATTCGTTACATCGCGAGAGCTGAAATCACGCGATACTTCCTGACGCTGAGGCCGGCGATCCACCGGCCCAAAGTTGCAAGTGCAGTTTGCGAGAGGATCACCATTCAACCCGAAAAGAGTCACATAACCATTCCAATAACTCCGAATCTGTTCAGTTAAGCTAAAAAAACTGCATAGTGCTGCTTTAAGGCGCATACACACATACGTAACTCGCATACACGGAAATCGCGCTGTGCACAAAAAAGTAGTCTCACGTAGCCAGACCTCCAGACTGAAATTGGCCAAGGACCACCTAGGGACTTTTTGACTGACATGTAAAGCAATCAAATTCTAGATGTTTTTATAGCTTTCTTAAACCGGGCATACACTGCGATTTCAGCAATGTTTTTGTTAAATATCAACTCACTGTGCAAGTAAACCACATGCGTCCACACAAAATTTTTCTCTGGCCCAACTCATTTATAACCATTGCACACAAACAAAACAGGCCCTGAAAGAGGCGCACACCTCTTCCGACGCATAAGTTGTGATTTATAAAAACAAACTTGACGGGAAAATTTGCGCACCTGCTCGCAAATTCTGACCCATGCATATGAACATTTTGGAGAGGGATCAGTTTGGCGACACCGATGGTGAGCTGAGGGACTGACGGCAGATGAAGGACAACACCTTTAAAGCTTTATTATCAGTCCTAATCATAAAAATATAATGCATGTGCACAATAACAGTTTAAAAAAATAAACGAATGATTTAAATTATGTTTTACATCTGATATGCACATTTAGATTAAATATGCCATTCTCATTAAATGTGACATATTATGACCCTTTTCACAAGATGTAATATAAATCTATGGTGTCAGCTCAAAATACCCCCCAGATAATTTATTATAGCTTGTCAAATTTGCCTCTTTTTGGGTGTGAGCAAAAACTTGCAGTTTGTGTGTGTCCCTTTAAATGCAAATGAGCTGCTGGTTTAAAATTTACTCTAAGTAAAAGTTGCTGAGTAATTAACATTGGGGGTGGGGTGTATGAGAGTTTCACAGTATGATAACCGTCTCAGAAAATATCACGGTTTATATAAACTGTATTATTAAATGATGGTTATTATTATCATCAGTTAAAATGACAGTTAAATAAATGAAACATTTGTTCAATAAAACATAATCAACTAATTTCAATAATTGATTATGAATTAGATTAACAACTTATTCTTTATCATTAATAACTTATTAAAATGTTTAAAAATAGAGTTCTATGAAATGTTTCTTATTCAGATTTTTTTTATTTTTATGATTTAATACAAATATTTTATCAAAAACGGTGGTAATCAAATAAAAGTTTAGCAAACGTTTTATCCTTTTAGTTTTTGGCAAAGTGCTACAAAACAGATTTACTCAAACCATGGACAAATAATATATATTCCTTAAATAATGTTTAAATAAATTGTAGTATTATTATTGTTGTTGTTAATATTATTATGAGAAGTAAGTACATTGTATTGTAGGCCTAAAATAGTAATATATCTGTCATAATTTCTTCTAGTAAAACCGAACTTTTATTTTGACGGGTTGTTAAGTCCTGTTTCAGAGTGTATTTGACAATGGTTTTTCTCAAATTATGAAATTATGAAAATGCTCATTAGGCGTTCTCTCAGTGCAGCTCTGGAAATGTTCATGTATTCATGTCCTCGTATTGTTTGTGAGATGCTGAAAACAGCATGAGCGCGTCGCGTACTTGAGTAGTAAGTAGACGAAACAGCAAGAGCTCATTCACACAGACACGCAGAACAAGCAGATTATATATTTACATAGCAGTCTTTTGTGCTTTAATATTCACAGATCATGTCGCGATTGGATTTATTGTACAGCTTTACTTTCGATTTATTCATCCATACATCTACCAGTTTGCGTGTTTTACGTGACATCTGCATTATACTGTAAATTCCATTTTTTTTCTATATCCAAAGTATGACCAGGGCTTCACACACCGGTATGTGTGCGAGTGAGATTTCGACAGCATTTCGCGTTCAGCTGGATCTGCATCACTGTCTGTCTAAGTTGTCCGTCACCTTCTCCATATGGTTTTGTGATTTTAGCGCGTCTGTTCTCCCGCCCTTCAATCAATCAATGCTGTAGTTTCCGGAGCGCGATGTTTTCACCCAAAGCATTTTTTTTGTATTATTTTTTTTTACTCAGTAACGGATATGTTTTAAAATGTAGCGAATAACAATACTTCAAACAAAACATACTTAAGTAAAAGTAAAATTACAGATTTTAAAAACTACTTAAAAAAGTAGAAGTAGGCTACACAAAAAAACTACTCAATTACAGTAACGCGAGTAAATGTAATTCGTTACTTTCCACCTCTGGTTACTGGTTTGTCACTTTTCACATTTTCGGGGTTGGCAGATACACCGGGGACCCGATTATAGCACTTAAACGTGGAAAAAGTCAGATTTTCATGATATGTCCCCTTTAATGGAGTTAAGCACTTCAATTACATGAAATCATTACAGAGAAGTTACAACATGTTTTATATTCTAATAAATAGACAACACTTTTCCTGTTGCATGCTGTGTTTTAATGTTTTAACTACAGCGAGGATTGCTTAAGCGCATGATAATAGCAGAACTCATGGAAAATATTTTTGCGCAAATAATGATTAATAATGCACAATAAGGCCTATCTGTTTCCATTAAAAATATTAAGCAATTAAAAATACTTTTTTAAATTTGGCCAGTGAAAAAGATTGAGAAAAACTTTCTCTGAAATGTATTTTATACTATTTGATTTATTTATTCAAAAACAAGGCAAGGATATGCTACTAAATTATTTTAGCAATTTAATGTAAGGGCTATCCGTATCTCATATTTTCCTAATGTCTTGTACCATTTAACATGGTATCACGTGGATGAATATGCATATGCAATTATATGCAGATGAGGATATGCATAGTAAAACTAGGCGTTGTAGCTCCATATATGGTTATTTCAGGGAGGAGACGCATGTGCGCACATTCTTCGGCTGACTGGGATTTATAAAGGGAATCTTGTGCAGGTTCTGGCATAAGCACGGTTATATAAGTCTGAATATTTTTTCACGTACACTTTTAGTAAGGATCCTACTCACAGTTTTATAAATAAGACTACTGAACTGGGCCATAGCAAGTTTTAATATTGGTACCGATTCACAGCCTTAAAGGGATAATTCACCCAAAAATTAAAATTAGCCCATTTTACTCACCCTGAAGCCATCCTATGTGTATATGACATTCTTCTTTCAGACGAATACGATCGGAGTTATATTAAAAAATGTCCTGGCTCTTCCAAGCTTGATAATGGGAGTGATTGGCTCTCTGTCTTTGGAAGTCCATCAAAGCGCATCTATTCATGATTAAAGTGCTCCACGGCTCTGCGGGGGTTAATAAAGGCCTTCTGAAGTGAAGTCATGCGTTCGTGTAAGAAAAATATCCATATTTAAAACTGAATTGACTCAAATAACTAGCTTCCGGCAGATGTTGTTAAATTGTATATTTCTTTTATTTGCTATTGTTCGTTTTGTGTAATAATGTTTTGGCAAAATTAGTGACCACAATGCTGTAGTGCATGTGAGACTTGATGAATAAGATCAGAATGAACCTTTTTTCTATTTGTATTAAATATTTTTGTCACTTTTCTGTGTCATTTTTCATTGACAATTGACAATTATTCCCACATATGCCAAAATTTGTAATATTCAAAGTAGTCGCACTGTCAACGCGTTACTGTTTAAGATTAATTAAATGTTTAATATTGTTAAATTTCAGTTACCGCATTCATTTGACTATTTTAAACACTGGTTATAAGAGCTCCAACGTAAGCAAAACTTATGATAATTAACCATAATTTTACTACAAATAAAACCAAAATAACATGGTTATTGTGGTTAAACCGTGGTTACCAAAAAATTAACCATGATTTTGCTACACTCACCATAGTTTACCCATGCTATTTGTAGTAAATCTGTGGTAATACAAATTGTAGGCCTAATCAATCCGCGAAAAAAACATGATTACTACACTTTTACTATACTACAGTATTTTGCAGTATAATATGAACACAATAAGAATATTTTACTTATTTTTTTACATTCAAGTACATAGTAGTGAAGGACACCTAATATAAAGTGTGATCCAAATCTCATATGGTAAACACTAGAACAAATCTCATTGGTTTTCGTGCAGCAGGCTGACAAGTCTTATGAAACGACATGAGGGTGAGCAAATGATGACAGAATTCCCTTTAAGTGACGGTTTTAAAATACATTTAATGGGGCTACATGATCTTATTCAATTCATTTTAATTATTCCATTAGTTACGTCAATTTAAATTCAGAAATTGAATTGGAATTTAAAATGCATTCTCATTTCAAAAACTTGAGTATTACACCTCAGTGTCTCTGTTTATCAGATTCTGGTATTCTACACACTGCTGATCACAGGGTTTCATCTCGTGATTGCAGTGAGGAGAGATTCAATTTGAAATCCTATTATGTCTACAGTATCTGGTGTGCAGTGTGTATTGTGTGTGGTTCTCTGTCTGGTTGGGGAGTAAGATTTTGGGCCCACAGAGTACAGGCAGAGGGTGAATAAGTGAAGAGTGGAGCTATTGCAGAGATGTAAAGATTTTCTTAGAGGACTGCTTTTCAAATCTCAGATTATTGAGCAGCTCTTTGTTTGGCAGACTGACGCCCCAAATGAATGCTCTCAGTCCCATACAGTGAATATTTTACACCTTGGTGGATAGCATAAAACTCATCCAGCCTCAGAAATAAGAGAGAAAGAGAAAGAGCGTAAACTCTCAATCCTTTTTAATTCATCAAAGCACCTTCTAAATGAGGGGCTCAGTTAAACTTTCATACCACACGAACAAGGCAAACAGCAGAGACACGTTTTGGGGATTTTTTTCGATCTTTGGTATGCCCGTCTGAGATTCATTATGTTTTGAAGGCATGGGCTGAAATGGGTGAGAGGTAAAAAATAATAATAGAGAGAACAGAAGAGAGAGAAATAAAGAATGATGACCCTTGCATCTTTTTACAGATGGTAAGGCAACACCATCATTTGGTTCTTGTCATTCACTGTATGATTGGTAGCTTTTGTGAGCTCTCACTTTCTGCATGGTTGTTTTTTAAATACTTTGCTGTCAGACTCTACTCCCAGGCCTGTCAGATCCACCTCCAGCAGCCAGTCTGTTTATTTCCTTTCTACAAACATGTTTTTATACTGATTGTATAATTACATCAATCCATTGCTCAATGTGACATTTGTATTACTGTGTTTAGGAAGTCTTGGAACATCCATCGGACAATCCAGACAGGTATTTTTACCCAAAAGAACATTTTTAAAGGCAGTCATACATGGAATCCTGTTTCCACCTCAGAGTAAATATAAAAAGTATGTTTGTGAGCTTATTTCAAAATAAGAAATACAATCATATTGCGGGATGATAATAGAAAAAGCATGTTTTTCTCAATTCCTGTGGCTCAAACAGAAGAGCATGGCACTAGCAATGCCGAGATCATGGTTTGTATCTCAGAGAATGCATGAACTGATCAAATGTACATTATACCATGACGCCTTTGTAAGTTGCTAGGATAAAAGCATCTGCCAAATGTGTAAATGTACAGTTGTGTAATATGCAAATTTAACAGTGAATGTCTGAAAAATAAAGTCACATTGTGAGGTATAAAATTGAGGTATTAAAGGGGTCATGACATGAGAAACCAAATTTGCCTTGATCTTTTGGTATATAAGAGGTCTTTGTACCATTAAAACTTCCTGCAAGATTCATAGCTATGTCGCTTTTCAACCTTCATATTTCCAAGACCCTTGAGATGGTACATCGACTTACAATAGGTTGAATGACAGGTCTGCCGTAGCCTGACAGTGTCTGTATCTCTTTTACTGGCACTATGTAACTTCGGGTTTCGGGTAGTAACCCGAGCACAAAAAAAACTAGGCTACAAAATTCGAATGCTTTACGGCATACGTCACTTCCCCCACCACCCCAACTTCCTCAAATTCTGACGTGAGAGCCCAACTAGCGTTTGATACCCGTCTGTATGTTGTTGTCATGAGCGAAGCAACAACTAAAAGGAAGGTGGCAAAGGTTTTGTCAGAGGAGACTAAAAGAAGAAAAAGGGAGAGTGACAAATTAAAAGGCCGGACGAGGATCACTATTGGAGGGAGAGCAAGACAGTTTGAAGACGGTGAGAGTGTGCGCGCGCGCGACCGGCTCTCTCTCTCTATGCTCGTTCTTTCAATAACATGCACGCTGTCACAAGCGCTGCAGTCAGTCATCTATAAAGTGTTTATAAATTTATAAATAAATCAGGGAGCTGACTACCGCGCAAAATGTAAAAGGCTGAATAACATGGCCTGGCCATGGTATGGAATCTATCTGGTCCTCCATTTATCTTCATGAATCAAGTAACGTGAATGCTAGTAGAGTAGCGAATTATCAATCTGGTAGCTACACTAACATGCTAGTTTACGATGGTTATAATAAATAATCTTTCAGGAAAACTATCCTAATGTCTGCAGGCTGATAATCATGTTTGTTTATTTATTTTTCTGGTGAAAGTGTCTTGCCTCAGGCTATAATGCAAATCGATTTTCAAATTTGCAGATTCATCTGGTAGCTTAATATTATAATATTGACGATATATGGCTATTACCTACCACACAAACATTGAATTGAATTATCATATCCATTATGTAAAACAGTAGACAATAGGCTACTATACTGACGCTGGCTTGTAAACGTGAGCTACGCGATCTTTTGATGATAAAAAAATAAAACTAAAATAAAAAAATATTTTTCATTAAAAAAAAAAATAAATAAAAAATAAAACCCATGAAATTATATTCATATGACATGCTGAAATATATGCCAATGTACCTGGGATGAAGACATTTCACACGCAACGCTGGCAGTCTGCCCGCGAGAACTCAAGACAGTATCGGCTTGTCAACAAATGCACATCTGTATCCCCTGGTGTAACCATGACAGATTTTACGACAGTAGAAAAAGACAATACTGTTTCCCAACTGTAGGGGGACCCCGAGAGCAAAAACCGCAAAAACGACATAGTGTTGCTTTAATCAAGCTCTAAATACAGCTTGTTTGGGATCCATGGTACGAAGTGACGTATCAGTCGTTTGCATATGACCGCCTCAAGAGCAGGGACGTGAACAGGGGGGTTGCTCAGGTTGCCCGGGCAACTGCCCATATGCCCTTCTCGACTCAGGTTGCCCTTCCGAGGAAAAAAATAAAAATCGTACAATGGATGCAGAATTTCACGTAGGCCTAGATAAAAAAAAATCAAAAAAATCCCAAAGCTTTATTCACTTCCATTCGGGCACCGAAAGTGAAAGTCAGTAAGGGAAGGGCAAACTGTTTATGTGGCTGCAGCGCTGCACGCGACCGGTGCGTAAGGCCCCGCAAATTACTTAAGGCCCCGCCTCCATCTCGTGTCATAGCGCTTCAATTAATGTGTACAACATCCATGACAAAATGAAGCGAAACTATCCTTCTGGTCACGAAAAGAGGAAGAAGAAAAAAACCATGAGAGTGAATTGCGGGAACAACAATCAGGTAAACTTGTGTTCTCTCCTCTCTAAGTTTGATGTCAGTAAAGTTTGATGTTTTTCGGTCTTGCTAACCTAGCTGGGCAGGCAGTGCATCTCTTGCATCACTTTGTGCCTGACAAAAGTGAGAGTAAAATACAATTATTTATTACGTTTGTTTTTGATAAACGACAAAGTGCAACGGTGTTTGTTTACTGCAGCTCGGAAAACATAACCGCGTCGCGTGTGTTCCCTTTCGAGAGGTCTCTCCTATTGCGTAAGTAGCTTACGCTATGGGAAAACTCCTTTTCTCGAGAATATTGAAGTCTTTATGTAAAACGCATTGCAGCTGCACAGCTGACAGCAATGAACGAAGGAACTCGGTCATTGGCTGTGCTGCGGCAACTTGCTCGAACCAATGACGGGGCGAATCTGAATGCGCGACCAATGAGCGCGCTTCGCGCCCGCGCGCGTCAGAGCCCGCCAAGATGGGCATGGCCAAGCTATATATTGGGCGCCCCGTCATGAGAGTTATTTACCTTCACCTTCTTCGCTGGATCCTCCGGATTATTGGAAGCCTTCGCCGCCGTGGAAAAGCATACCAGCGGGATTGCTACGAGGACGTCGGCACCTTCAGCCGCCTTCAAGCACCTCCTACTGAGCCATCCGGCGCGCCATATACGCAAGTATTTTACATCTGTCCGCCCCGCGACATTTGTGAAAGAGCAATTTTCCAATAAGGCGTTGTTTCAAATGCCTTCCTGCGCGTCGTGCAGAGACCTTCTCCCGGACGGGGATCGTCACATCATCTGCGCTCGCTGCCTGGGCCGTGACCACGCAGAAGCTGCATTGACCAAGGGCGGATGCCCGGAATGTGATGACCTGGGTCTCTCCGCACTACGGGCTCGCCTCGCCGCTTTCGCCGTGAGTGAGCCCATCGCCACCCCTCTGTTTGAGCCGCGCACTAAGAAAAAGCGCCGCTCACAGAGGCTTCCTGAACCTGAGCTCAGTGACGTCACGCCGAGCCAGTCTCCGCGTGCTTCACCGCCGCTCTTGCCTTCCCCACCGCCGGTTCAGTTCACCCAGCCGGACCCACACCCCTCTAGCAGAGCGGTGGGCCTTGTGACTTTCGGCGCGTCCGAGGACGGAGGGGGAATGGACGACAGCTTGTCCATCGACGCTGCATCGAACGACTGGCCGGGCTCCACTCTCGACCCCGCCCCGTCGACGCTAGCTAGCACGAGCGGGGGCTCCACTATGGATACTGAGATTATCCGTGTCCTCTCTAAGGCCGTGGAAGACCTCGGGCTCGATTGGTCTTCTCCCGAAGAACCAACCCAGAGCCGACTGGATGAGTGGTTTCTGCAGGGGCGCCAGCAGGCCCCTCGGCAAAGGCCTTCTCCCTTCTTCCCGGAAGTTCACGACGAACTCACCAAGTCGTGGAAAGCCCCCCACTCTGAAGGAAAGAGGCTACGAGGGAACGCCGCCCCTCGAGGAGGCCGTGGCCAATCATCTCTGCCCGCCCTCCACCACCGGATGGAAAGCCAAAGCTTCCCACCCCTCGAAGCCCTGCCGCACTACCTCTGCTCTCGCCGGTCGCGCCTACGCCGCCGCCAGCCAAGCTGCATCAGCGCTTCACTCAATGGCGGTACTTCAAGTGTTCCAAGCCAAGCTTCTCCGCTCTATGGACGAGTCTGGCCCCGAACCCGAAGCCTTCAGGGACTAACGCAGCGCGACTGATATAGCTCTGCGAGCCACGAAGGCCACCGCCCAGTCCATCGGCCGTGCTATGGCTAATTTGACTGTTCTCGAGCGCCATCTGTGGCTGACTCTGACTGAAATGAAGGACGCGGATAAGGCGCCATTTCTCGATGCGCCTATCTCCACCAGCGGGCTGTTTGGACCGGCGGTTAAAGGTTTCGCCGAACGCTTCACTGAGGCCCAGAACGCTTCACAAGTATTGCGTCATTTCCTGCCAAAGCGCTCCAGCTCATCGCAGAGCAGACAGAGACCGCCACAGCCGCAGCGGGCTAAAACAGCTCCCACCGCCTCTCAGCCCGCGCCTCAGGCTGACGCTCGACGCCGCTCGCGCTCTCACAACCGCAAGCCGCCTCCTGAGCGACGGGGTCCTCGGCCCAAGATTGTGCTGAACCCTGAGCCTCGAAAGCCGTCCTAGCCACAGAAATGAGAAGAGAGAGTGCGTGTCTCGCAAAAGCCGGACCACTCTCTCTGCAAAAGCTCAAACATTACCCAGTCCCCTTACAGGCGGCTGGATATGTCCATACAGCAGTCAATGGGCCAGTCACAGAGCTCGCTCACCTGCAAACAAACGCCGTTTTTACGGCGACGCACAGAAAACACAAAAAGAGTCTTTTTCTGCCTGCATCACTAAGGGTTCACATGTCCACAAAGTGTGCATTCCCAGATACTGTCAAAACAGTGCCAAATTCATTCCCAGCTCAGGCTGCGCTTCCCATGAATGTAGATCACGTGCCTACGGTCATGTACGCACCACTACACACAAGCACTGTTCACACAGTTATAAATTCACCCCCAGTAAAAGCGGGAAACATTATAAAATTGACGCGTGTGCCTACCACTGTTTATGCACCCCCACTCATAAACACTGCCCTTACAGTGTCAAACACAACCTCAGCTCAGGCTGCGAGTTTTACAAACACAGCGCGCGCTGTTGTAATCACACACGCGCCCATTCACTCAGCTGCTCAGCGCGCGCCCGCGCCTCTGAGAGCTACGAGCTCAGGCGATTCGCTAGCCGGGTCCCTACGTCACAGCGGCCCGCCCCTAGCCTGTATTCAGCCCATATCTGTACACGCAGCGGCATGGGAAAACATTCCAGATATGCCGAAATGGGTATTGAATATAGTAAAGCACGGATACTCGCTCCAGTTCGCTCGCAGACCACCACGTTTTACGACTGTGGTCGAGACGAAAGTGAGAAAAGAGTGTTCACATGTTCTACGCACCGAGGTGCGCAAACTAATAGAAAAGGGCGCTGTGGAAACTGTTTCCCCCTCTCTGAGCGGGACAGGTTTTTACAGCCGCTATTTTCTCGTCCCGAAAAAGGATGGCGGTCTCCGCCCCATCCTAGATCTCAGACACCTGAACAAAGCACTAATGATTCGCTCGTTCAGAATGTTAACAACCAAGCATATCCTCGCGCAAGTGCGCCCAGGAGATTGGTTTCTCTCAGTGGATCTGAAAGATGCTTACTTTCACATTCCAATAGCGCCTCATCATTGGCCGTTTCTGAGATTCGCTTTCGAGGGACAGTCATACCAGTACACAGTACTCCTGTAGATTCCCGTAGATTCACGAAATGTATGGATGCAGCACTTTCCCCCCTAAGACGAAGGGGAGTGCGAATACTGAATTATCTCGACGATTGGCTGGTTCTAGCACAATCAGAGAGTCAGCTAATAACACACAGATCTTGGATTATCAGCCATTTAGAATGCCTGGGTCTAAGAATCAATTTTGCAAAAAGCATACTATCTCCCAGCCAGAGAATTTCTTTCCTGGGAATAGTTCTAGACTCGATGCAAATGACAGCGCGTCTCTCATCGGAGCGCGCGCTCACCATCCGGCGCCTTGCAACATCATTCAGACCGGGCGCGCGCGCCCCCGTCAAACGGTTTCAGAGGATGCTCGGTCTCATGGCCTCAGCATCGGCCGTACTCCAGCTAGGATTGTTGCATATGCGCCCTCTCCAACGCTGGCTCAAGAGCCGCGTCCCTACTCACGCGTGGCGTTCGGGCCACTTTTTAATCAGAGCGAACCACGGCTGTATAAAAGCCCTGACGCACTGGAAAGCCGCCGACTGGTACCAGTCAGGCGTGAGTCTGGGTGTGAACACAAGGAGAAAGATGATAACGACAGATGCCTCCAAAATAGGTTGGGGGGCCCTTTACAAGGGCAGGCCTGTCTCCGGCTTTTGGTCAAGCCCGGAGAAGCGCCTACACATAAACTGTCTGGAAATGAAAGCGGTCGCTTTGGCTCTCAGAGCCCTGCTCCCACATCTAAAAAACGAACACGTCCTGGTCCGAACGGACAACATGACGGTAGTGTCGTACATAAATCGCCAGGGTGGACTCAGGTCGAGCTCCATGCATTCAATGGCCAGGAGACTCATTTTATGGTCCCAGCACAACTTGCGCTCGCTGAGAGCAGCGCATGTGCCAGGCGCCCTGAACCAGGGGGCAGACATGCTATCCAGAGACAAGATTCTCCCAGGAGAATGGGCTCTCAACCCTCTGACGATTCAGTGGTTATGGAAAACCTTTGGCAAAGCGGAGATCGACCTCTTCGCCTCCAAGGAGAACGCGCACTGCTCTCTTTTCTTCACGAAAAGCACGGACGCGCTCGCCCAGAGCTGGCCGAGCCGCCCCTTATATGCCTTTCCCCCGATCGCGATGCTGGCACAGGTCATCAGTCGGGTCAGAGAGGAGGGAAACGCAGTGCTGCTGATAGCCCCACTCTGGAAGAACCAAACATGGTTTCCAGATCTGATGCAAATGCAATCTGCACCACGGCCGATTCCACTGAGGCCAGACCTCCTCAGTCAGGCCAGCGGGATGATATTTCATCCCCGCCCCGATCTGTGGGCCCTTCATGCATGGCCCCTCAACGGGTTCCCAGGAAAATCGCGAGCTGAGCACTAAAAACCATCGCTGAGGCGCGGGCGCCCTCCACGAGACGCTTATATGCCCAGAAATGGAAAGTGTTCAGTGACTGGTGTAATACCAAGGGCCTGAATCCTGTAACATGCGAGATTACGAGTGTACTCGTTTTCCTACAAGGGCTTCTGGAGGCGGGCCGCACCCCCTCCACGCTCAAAGTATATGTGGCTGCCATCACAGCGTCACACGACCTTGTAATGGAACGTCCATTGGGAAGAAACGACCTAATTATTCGTTTCCTAAGGGGCGCCAGGAGGATGAACCCTTCACGCCCCCCCCCCTCAGTGCCGATCTGGGACCTAGCTACGGTCCTAGATGCTCTTAAAGGGCCCCCGTTCGAACCACTCCGAACCGTGCACCTTAAACAGCTCTCGCTCAAGACGGCGCTCTTGCTGGCACTCGCCTCGGTCAAGAGAGTGGGCGACCTGCACGCGCTTTCAACAAGCGCTGCCTGCCTAGAATTCGGACCTAACGACTGCAGGGTCGTCCTAATTAGTTCGAAACATGGGTATATTCCTAAAGTGCTCACCACTCCCTTCAGAGCACAGGTTATCTCCCTAACTGCGCTTTCGTCTCCAGCAGACGAACACGACGCTAATCTACTCTGCCCCGTTAGGGCTCTCAGAGTGTATTTGGAGCGTTCTGCCCTATTCAGACAGACAGAACAACTGTTTGTATGCTTTGGCGGCCGTACGAAAGGTTCCGCCGTTTCAAAGCAGAGAATCTCTCACTTGATAGTCGAAGCTATAGCGCTGGCTTATGAAGCTAAGGGACTTCAATGCCCCTGGGGAGTCAAAGCACACTCCACCAGGAGTGTGGCTTCTTCCTGGGCATGGTCGAGCGGGATACCGATCGAGGATATTTGTGCGGCGGCAGGCTGGGCCTCACCGTCCACATTTATCAGATTCTACAACCTACAGGTCCCGACATTGCATTCCAATGTGCTATCAGCATAATGCTAGTTGAACTGCGAGTTCGTATCTAGATTATGTATGTGCTTGTGTCACACTGAGCGCCTTCTAGCCGCTCTGTATTTTTTCCCACATATAAAGCTCGCCTCTGCCGGCTAGTTGGATGATAACTTTGCTTTTTAGCTCAGGCACCTGCCTCTGGCTATCATAAGGCGAAGTTCAGCACGCACGGCGTTTTGCAAGGTGTTCCCATAGCGTAAGCTACTTACGCAATAGGAGAGACCTCTCGAAAGGGAACGACTCGGTTACTAACGTAACCTCGGTTCCCTGAGAGGAGGGAACGAGTATTGCGTAAGCTGCCGTGCTTGTGCTTGGTTAGTTCGCTTCAGTCGTTTTAACCTAAAGAACTCTCATGACGGGGCGCCCAATATATAGCTTGGCCACGCCCATCTTGGCGGGCTCTGACGCGCGCGGGCGCGAAGCGCGCTCATTGGTCGCGCATTCAGAGTAGCCCCGTCATTGGTTCGAGCAAGTTGCCGCAGCACAGCCAATGACCGAGTTCCTTCGTTCATTGCTGTCAGCTGTGCAGCTGCAATGCGTTTTACATAAAGACTTCAATATTCTCGAGAAAAGGAGTTTTCCCATAGCGTAAGCTACTTACGCAATACTCGTTCCCTCCTCTCAGGGAACCGAGGTTACGTTAGTAACCGAGTCGTTATCGTGCGTTCATATGCGCGTGCATGAAATGAAACTCGCATTTTTCAAGCAGAAATATGTGGAGACCAGAAATACTGTACAATACATGCACGTGAATGATGGCACTCCCAATCAAAGTACACATTATAAAACAAGACACTGATTATCTAGTCTCAGTGTAGTTAAAAATTCTAAACAACTGCACTAATAATGCAAGATAGAAAGCAATGTATTGACAATTTGATATTGATTGATTATTGATTTATAGGCTATATTGAATTTAAAATGTTGATTAGCTGGACATACTGGTCAATATGGATGCACATCCCTCAGTAAATAATAACCATAAATCAAGAATTGCTTCAACATGCATAATAAAAATAAAAAAATCATACTGATGCCGAAAATACCCAGGCTGTAGTGAGAAACAAAGTTAATCCCAAAAGCCAAAGCTCAGGGTTATAATTTATTATTTTCTTCTTATTTATGTTTACGTTAATATTCACTTGTTATCTTAACATTCTATAGAAAATACTCTATTCAATAAATATTGTTTGTTTGAACCTCATTCTGTTCTATATTGTTGTACTTATTCTTTGACTGTTTTGTTTAAAGGAAGGAGGATTGTATTGGGAGCACTGAAGTGTCAGGTGTGATTGTGTGGCAATGGCAAACGGTTTACATAGCTCACGGCGTCACAGGTCAGGTAGAGGGCCCCTTTTGCTTAGGGCCCCAGGGAGGTCAGGATCGGCACTGGGTTTAGCAGTCGATTCTGTTCCCTACCGAAATTCCTGTTCCCTTTACGCAATCATACTACAAATCATGCGTAGTTGCCCGTAGCCTACCATCAGAACTGAATACGAGCAGAAGCTCGGGGGGGGGGGGCGCCCTTTATTCAGGTCAGAGCAACTGCCTCTCAAAATTCCTGTGCACGTCCCTGCTCAAGAGCAAGACTACGCCTCATTTCGCATCGTTGTAGCGTCCACAGGTGTTCAGTCGACGTGCAGCGATCGAGTGTGTCTGTTTACAAGGATATCGCGATGCAGATGTACTGTTCCTGGCTGTGGACAAACAACATGTTTGAATACGCTGCCAAAAAATCCAGACGTCAGGGAAAAATGGTTGCAGTTAATTTTTTGCGGACGTCCCAGTCACGGCAGTGTTAATTTAAGCTGTCTTCTCTACATTTCAAGGATGACTGTTTTGAGAACAAATCGCAGTGATGCTCGCTTTGCCAGAAAACTTTTGCTTAAAGATCAGGCCGTGCCGACTATTCTAGGCCCAACAACGACGCCGCACACTGTAAGTAATGTATTTCATCTTAAAACTACTTTTTAAAACTTGAATTGCAGTTTCATTCATATGAATAATCACAGTGTTTTTACTTAGTTTACTTGCATATTGTTTTTGGAATCCGTCATGTTCAGGGCAGGCCCCGTATTAAAAGATGTAACGTTAGGATGTCAAACTGACCGATCCACTCAGACAAATAATGTTCAACAGTTAGCAAATTATAGGATGATTATGCAACAATACCCCGTTTTCAAGTGTCTCGGGTTACAAATGACATATTAATTCAAAATAGTTTAACACTTTCCAAGTGGACACAGGCTGATCCATTCTTAGTTGTTGTGGTGATGGTTAATTTTCTTCTGATTCTTCATCGGATTCCGGATCAAACTTAGGATTGTATCATTGCAACTGGAGCAATCATCTTGCATGCAGCAATCGGCAGCACCTGCTACTAATGTAAACAGTTTCGCAGAATCCGCACATGTTTTTTTTAGGGGGCATTAATAATTTATCTGTAAGCACTGACGTTAGCCAATCATAACAGTGTGTTTTAACACTGAACTCTTAAAGGGGAAACACCCCCAAAAAAGACTGTTTGAATCAGAAGCCGTTTCTCAATGTCAAGGATACTTCCTTGGCAGGATTGATCCTTCCAAGTAATTTCCTTCAGAGGCTAGGCGAGGCTCCTCTTTAGCATTCGGAGAACACGTAAATGGAACAGGCTAGCAAGTGCACGTCATTACGTCAGTGAAAAGGTCCGCTTTTGGCGCTGCAAAAATTCAAAAAGATCAAAAAGTTGTGATGTACACTACCATTCAAAAGTTTGGGGTCAGTACGATTTTAAATGCTTTTAAAAGAATTCTCTTCTGCTAACCATGTTAAATTACTTTGAACAACTTAACTAGTTATTTATAAAATAAATGGCGGTGACGGCAACCAAGCTAACAATTGTTAAATGACAGGTCCGGTTCAGTTAGCCATCAATAACGTAATTTGTATAATTTGTAATATCAATACGGTAGTAATTTGTACTGGCATTTAAACGTTAAACTTTACTTATATGTACTACGGTTATAACAAATGTATGGTAACGTAAATATACTTGCATTTAAAAGCATATTGCCCCGTTATTGCTCCGACTCCGCTAATGTCCGACATTTTTTATTTTTTGAACAAGATAGCAAAGCTGGCGCATAGGATTGTGGGTGATTTGAGAGCGCGAAGGCTACACATATGCATCCTTTCCTGTGTATGGGATATTTTTCGAACGAAGGACTCAGTCCTTGGTTGAAATTCTGAGGATCCTCGACATTGGAACAGTCCTTTGACGGATGTCGATGACGTAGCATCCTCAAAATAACGGCTTCCGAGAAACCTTCCTTGACATTGAGAAACACCTAGAGGATGGGAAACAGGGTGGGAAAAGGTCATAAATCACTCAATTTTAAAAGGTTTTTGTCCAAAAAACTATAGTAATACTATAATTGCACATAAGGGAACATAACAAAACAAAAAAACAAAACCATGTCATGACCCCTTTAATTCAAGCTGCAATTGTGAGGTATTATTCACAAGAGGAAAAAGTTACAGCTGTGAGATAAGAAGTCACATTTAAGAGAAATAACATTGCAATATGATCATTTAAAGACACATTCCCTCAGATTTACAAACAAGGCATAAGCTAGTCCCTGACTAAGCTGCATGTTTGAGCTGTTTTAATTGAAAGCAACTTTGCTTTAAGTATAGGCTATGACTGTGTTGGAACTAATTACATGCTTGATTAGTGATATTAAAGTGTACTTTATTTGTGTTACAAAATACATTACAAATTCATGAGTGTCTTTGAAACATCCAAGCAATATACCATAAGTGTATTTATATATATTTTTGAAAAAATTACTTTGGGTGTTTTCAAAACACTGTTTTGCCTTTTATTGGGATAGGACAGTAGCGAGGTGGGGGAGAGAGAGGAGGGACGGGATCAGGTAAGGTCCATGAGCCAGGAATCAAACTCGGGTATCCCTAAGCACACGTCGGCGCACTTGCCCACGAGGCTATCATGGTGTTGTATACAGGTCCTTCTAAAAAAATTAGCATATTGTGATAAAGTTCATTATTTTCCATAATGTAATGATAAAAATTAAACTTTCATATATTTTAGATTCATTGCAAACCAACTGAAATATTTCAGGTCTTTTATTGTTTTAATACTGATGATTTTGGCATACAGCTCATGAAAACCAAAAAATTAGCATTAGCATATCATGATCATCAAAAAATTAGCATATCATGAAAAGGTTCTCTAAACGAGCTATTAACCTAATCATCTGAATCAACTAATTAACTCTAAACACCTGCAAAAGATTCCTGAGGCTTTTAAAAACTCCCAGCCTGTTTCATTACTCAAAACTGCAATCATGGGTAAGACTGCCGACCTGACCAGGCCATCATTGACACCCTCAAGCAAGAGGGTAAGACACAGAAAGAAATTGCGGCGTGGCATGGAGGCAATCAGCCTGTGGCACTGCTGAGGTGTTATGGAGGCCCAGGATGCTTCGATAGCGGCCTTAAGCTCATCCAGAGTGTTGGGTCTTGCGTCTCTCAACTTTCTCTTCACAATATCCCACACATTCTCTATGGGGTTCAGGTCAGGAGAGTTGGCAGGCCAATTGAGCACAGTAATACCATGGTCAGTAAACCATTTACCAGTGGTTTTGGCACTGTGAGCAGGTGCCAGGTCGTGCTGAAAAATGAAATCTTCATCTCCATAAAGCTTTTCAGCAGATGGAAGCATGAAGTGCTCCAAAATCTCCTAAGAGCTAGCTGCATTGACCCTGCCCTTGATAAAACACAGTGGACCAACACCAGCAGCTGACATGGCACCCCAGACCATCACTGACTGTGGGTACTCCAGTGCTGCTTCTCTGTAGCCCAGGTCAGGCGCTTCTGCCGCTGTTTCTGGTTCAAAAGTGGCTTGACCTGGGGAATGCGGCACCTGTAGCCCATTTCCTGCACACGCTTGTGCACGGTGGCTCTGGATGTTTCTACTCCAGACTCAGTCCACTGCTTCCGCAGGTCCCCCAAGGTCTGGAATCGGTCCTTCTCCACAATCTTCCTCAGGGTCCGGTCACCTCTTCTTGTTGTGCAGCGTTTTTTGCCACACTTTTTCCTTCCCACAGACTTCCCACTTAGGTGCCTTGATACAGCACTCTGGGAACAGCCTATTTGTTCAGAAACTTCTTTCTGTGTCTTACCCTCTTGCTTGAGGGTGTCAATGATGGCCTTCTGGACAGCAGTCAGGTCGGCAGTCTTACCCATGATTGCAGTTTTGAGTAATGAAACAGGCTGGGAGTTTTTAAAAGCCTCAGGAATCTTTTGCAGGTGTTTAGAGTTAATTAGTTGATTCAGATGATTAGGTTAATAGCTCGTTTAGAGAACCTTTTCATGATATGCTAATTTTTTGAGATAGGAATTTTGGGTTTTCATGAGCTGTATGCCAAAATCATCAGTATTAAAACAATAAAAGACCTGAAATATTTCATTTGGTGTGCAATGAATCTAAAATATATTAAAGTTTAATTTTTATCATTACATTATGGAAAATAATTAACTTTATCACAATATGCTAATTTTTTGAGAAGGACCTGTATGTGAGTAAAAAGTATAGGCTCATTATTACCTTTGGCTTATTCCAAATACTACAAATTGCATAAATGTCTTCAATAACAAATGTACATAATTAGACAAATAAAACTTAGCTATAAACTTAGCAAAATACTATTGTATACTATAATGTATTTTGAAAGTATACTTTCAATGCATTGCAAAATACTATTGTATACTATAATGTATTTTGAAAGTATACTTTCAATGCATTGTTACAATGATCATTTCCAGCACACAGTTAAAATATACCTAAAATTAGAGATGCTCCGATCAGCATTTTTGGGGCCGATTACCGATCACCAAAATCATGATCTGCCGATTGCCGATCACTACCGATCACAGAATGGCAGGGGAATGGGAATCTTTTATCTATAGGCTAATCTAGCAGAGTTTTCACCATTTGTAGAAATGTGTTTATTTAATTGTATTTAGAAAATGAGATGTCTTAAGGCTACTGTAGGCCAGCTTTCCCAAATAAGGCAGAGTAACATTAAATTATTCCAAACAAAGAGGGGTCAGGCAGACCAACACACATCAGATCAGCCTAATGGGAGGGGATCAAGTTACACTTAGGCATATTTGGAAATTGTAGCCTCTTAATACACCCACTACATTTACTAATTGGCAACAAAATGTACAACTTGTTACACCAAAACTGGCTAATGATAAAAGGACAAAACTATGGCAAGTTTTTTTCTGTTATTATTATGAACGTCTGATGTAGTTGAGCAGAATGCTCTTTTATGAAGTTACTTCATTAAAGGACATATTTAATGAGATTATGCCTGAAAAGGTTTTGGATTTTTATCATATGTTCATTTAAAAATATATATTGTATAAAATGACTTCTTGTTTATATGTGTTTTGTTTTATTGTATTTATATGATATTTGTATTTTTATAATTTAATTTTTGCCATGAAAATAGCTTTGAATGCTGACATGGCATTAAATAAAATAATCTGAATCTGAATCTGATGTAGTTGAGGAACCAACTACGTCAGATCAAAAAAAATAAAATACCACCACTACTTTTGAAACATCTCGGGGCACGAATGTACCAATACAAATAAATAAAAACATCTCCAGTTAACTCAGAGCATTTATTTTGTTCATTTGTTAAATAAGAGGCGATCTAGCGCTGAAATGTTTTTTTTTTATCAAGTGATCAAAGTGCTCGTTGCCGCAGCGATCAGTGTCGCAGATACCGCGTTCTGTTGTGGCTCGCGCGGTGCACGGTCTTCACTCGGACGCTCGCTTCAATCCGTTGGGAGACTCCCTATTCGTTCCGGTGAAGGAGAACTCATGTTGCCACTGCCAAGCTCCACTCTGCTGTTGTGTGCCCGTGCGCCACGCATGCAGGTGGGAAAAAGTCGCGCGAGTAATTTACGTCACGTGATCGGCTTTTTTGATCGGCGCTTTTGGGGTTCGCCGATCAATCTATTTTTAGCCAATAACGGCCGATCATGATCGGCGTCCGATCAATCGGAGCATCCCTACCTAAAATATTTTTTTTATAAAGTGCAAATAAATACACTTTTAAAAAATAAACTGAATTTTCACTTCAAGTATATTTTTCTAAAATATATTTGTAGAAAATATACTAAAGTACAATTATTTTAAAGTGTGTTAAAAGTTGTATTGTGAAAATAGGTAATAGCACCATGCTAATATACTTTTAATATATTTAAAGATAGTAAAATTTTTGTTAGTATATTTGCAATGTACTATTGAAAAAGGGAATATATTTCAAAAACAATAAAGTATACTTTTTTTTTCACTAGGGCATACTCATGTAAATTTGCTGTTTGAAGAAAATATTCATGACTCAGTTTCCCTATAGTCAAGCAAATCTTGTGCTGATATGCACATAAACGTCTCAGTTACGTAACCCTCGTTCCCTGGAGGCGTAGTCGACGTGTCGACTGATTGGGATCACGTCAGGGAGAAACATGTGGAGATTACATATATGGACTGGGCGGATGACCGGGCAGTACAACATATGGAATGTCATTGGAGTGGCTCCAACCTATGACAAGGGGGAGACTCAACCAAACAGTGACAGCAGTGACTCGCCGCAGGGAGCCGTACCGTGGAAGAATACACATATGGGATCGCCGTAGGGATTACAACATATGGACCCAGCCTAATTCAGGTTCCATCAGTGCATACGAGTGATAGGCCTGGCTTCGAACGTTCCCTCACGTCCGTTTCCGAAGGGTATGGAGGAACTCGACAGGATTCGGCTAATAAGGGGAACTCACTGGAGCAAGCATTTGCGCACGTATCCAGTCCATAGGAGGGGCATGGCACAGCAAGCTGACACTTCGAACCGGGCTTACAGTGAAACTGGCTTCATGTGAAGGGAGCCCATGGGAAGCAGCTGTTCGACACAGGCTAGTTCTCTAGCGAACGTGATAGGTGTCGCCCAGCCCCCAACTCTATTTAACATCTGTTCAGCAAGGCACTCTGTGTCAACGCCTAGGAGGGAGCAATACACTCACTTGGGAGGAGCTCACCACCCAGGTGGCCATGTGCACCTTGGGAAATCACCAAGATGAAGGCAACCACATGTAGTGGGCCAACCTCTGCTTGGAAACAGCCTTCCCTTCTGCTGGTCTCCATAACAGACAAGAGCTGGTCTGAGGTCCAGGCTTTGCATTCTGAGCACGTATAACCGCAATGGAGCAGACGGACAAAGAAAAGCCAGGGCTGGTTCTGCCTCCTCCGGGGCAGTGCTTGCAGGTTCACCACCTGGTCCTGTAGGAGAGGTAGGAACCGTGGGCACATATCCAGGCCGGGGACTCAAATATCTTGAGAGTTAGCCGGCCCGAATTCCAGGCACGATTCGTTGACCGAAAATGCGTGCAAATCCCTACCCTCTAGTCGGAGACCAAGCAAGCAGGAGAACTGTTTCTCTAAAAACAGGATTTTATTACCTTACTCACCCAAGAAGGTAAAGAGGGGCGAAAGGATCTTTCCTTGCTCTCCTCAGTAACCTGATGATACTCCTCTGTATAGAGTTGATACTATTAAATACCTCGGTGTATGGCTTGACCCTAAACTTTCCTTTAAACCACACATTAATCATGTTTTATGAAAAGTCAATGTTGGAATGAGTATCTTGCATCGATCTAGAAACTGCTTCTCTTATAGTGTGCGTAAGAAACTAGTTGCACAATTAATATTCCCGTTTTTTGATTACTGTGATGTGGTTTATCAGACGGCTTTAAAATCTGATCTTGTCTTACTTAATTCGGCATATAATAGAATTTGCAGATTTGTTTTAGGATGTTCTTTTTTCACTCACCACTGTGCAATGTATGATACACTTCAGTGGCCATCCTTGAATGTGAGAAGGCAGATTCACTGGCTCCAATTTATATTTAAATGTATTTACTTTGATTATCCTAGTTATCTACAACAGTACTTTGTATTATTTTCCTCAAACCACCAAGTTAGGCATTCTGTCCAGACTTAGTTTCTCGTTCCTCGTGTTAAGAAAACAATTGGTAAGAGAGCAATTATGTTTAATGCCCTATTAGACTGGAATAATTTGCCTGTAGATATTAGATCCATTACTTCACTTCGCTTGTTTAAACAATCTTTATTACTTTATTTTCAAGTAGATTGCACATTCTATCATTGAAACTGTTACTGTGTACTGTTGCTTTTTTTTTGTTGGTGTTTTGTTGTTTGTCTGTTTTTTGATGTACTGTCAATTGTAATTTTGTTATGTTCCTATAAGCTGTAATTGTGTTTCATTGTAAGGACCCCCTCGAAAACGAGATGATACATCTCAAGGGGTTAATCCTAATAAAATCTAATATGATCAAGTTGTTCTTCCCACAGATTTGTATCCACTGCATCATGATGTGCGTCAATACAGAGGCAACAACATTTTGAGTTGGAGGAGACAGCCTCACTCCAACCCATTAGCAGGAAAGTAGCACTGAAGTGATTGAACACCTTCGGGATCTCCTCACAGAGAGAAGACTCAATTCAACGAATAGGTTCCACTACTAAAGGAGCGTGCCTCATTTTTCGAGGGTGCTCTCACAGAAGTGATGGTCTCTACGGCATACAAATTATTGCGGTAGTAACCAGAACCTCCGTGTCCCGTTCTTTTTAGAAGTAGATCTGGAACTCTCCAAGGTCTAAACGCAGCTGCCATCATACCCCATCCCTGAGAATGTACTCAGAGGAAGGAGTCAGGAAGGGCTGTCTAGAGAAGAGGTCTGCTTGGGCCAATAAGGGGCAACTTGCAAGACCTGCTGTATCTCCTCCCTGACTTTAGCACAGCTGTGTGCAAGAAGGCTCAATGGGGAACGCATTTCTGCAGGGGCCCAGAGTTTTTTCCCTGTCGAGGGATGTCCACTCAGACTTTGTTTGGTCCCAAACAGCTGGACTACCTGGGGACGGAGACTCCAATCTCCCTGGCCATAGGCTGTCGTGAGGCTCGTCAGCAGCATGATTGAGCAGACCAGAAGAAATAAGTGAAATGAAGCGACCTCAGATGCTTCTGTCTCCGAGGGGGAGGGGGCGGGCGAGTTGTGACATGCGAGGGAAGCGTAGCGCAATGGTCGCAATGTTGTCTTTTCAGACCAGTACAAAACCAGTCTCAAAGCGAGATGAACTGCAAGCAACTCGAAGCAATGGATGCCAATGCAATCAGGGGGGCCGCCCAGACCTCCGTTACTGCATGCCCTTTGAACGTGGCCCCTCAGGTGGTATTGATGGACACTTGTTCTAGGGACCATTGGCCCAGAGAAACAAAAGTTCTGTTACGGACTGAGGGTTTGGTGGCAGGCCAGGGTGCTTTCACTCGAGGCGTGCCACTATGCCATGGCCACCTCGGGATTCGGCCGTAAAGTCAGTGTTGAAGCGGTCTTCATATGGAGGAAGTCAAGTGGTTGTGTCCCAGGAGGCTGGCTGGCGAACAAGAGGAGGCTGAAGGGTGCAAGGCTTTGCAGGGTCACACACCGCCAGACTAGCCCTCTTTGGGCCCAGGAAAGTAGAAATCGCTCTTTCCTTGAATATGTGGGTACCGCTGGCTCTTCTTTTTTGGGAGTGAGCGGTGAAACAGACAAACACATAAAACAAAAACTTCACCCGGCCCTCCACCAAGTGAAGGGAGTGGATCGGTGACCATCTCCTAAGAGCATTCCTCCATCTCTGGGTGGCCCACTCAGGAACGCTTTGGCTGTCGCTTGCCACCTGGCTTGGCAGCGCCTGAAGCGAACGGGGCACCCCTTCTGCGGCCGGCTCCACGCTGAGACCTGGGTGGAGGCTGCTGCGACAGTCCAGCTGGAGCGGAGGCGGCTGCAGGCGGACTCCCTCGACGGCGAATAGGCAGAGGATCTGCCACCGGTGGACAGGTGGAGGCAGCAGCAGCAGGCCGGGGCAGGATGTGCCGGATGGCCTCTGTCTGCTTCTGGGCAGCAGAAAACTGCTGGGCAAAGTTTTCTACCGCGTCTCAGAATAGCTCAACCTATGAAATGGGAGAGTCCAGGAACCGAACCTTGTCCGCTTCTCTCATGTCAGCCAGGTTGAGCCAGAGATGGCGCTCCTGGACCACCAGGGTGGACATCGCCAGAGCTGCAACATTCGTACCCCGGAGGGCGAGGTCGGTTGCAGATGCTCGGATGCTCACCCTTTAGCTCACGGTCTGGGCTACCCTCGTGCATGTTCATGAGTGCCTGGTGGAGCTAAAGCAATGCCATGGCATGCAGAGAGGAAGAGGCTTGCCCACAGGCTTTGTAAGCCTTATCCTTCAGAACTGACAAAAACTTACAGGCCTTAGAGGGAAGACGAGGATCCCCCTTCCTCGAGGTAGCGGTCGCTTGACACAGTTGCATCGCAACAGACTGCTCCACTGGAGGAATAGCCTCGTAACCCTTCACTGCTCCCCATTAAGGGTAGTGAGGGGGGAGGAGCTACCGATTTCTGGCAGAGAAAGGTGCCGTCCATGCCCTTGTCAACTCCTCATGCACTTCAGGAAAGAAAGGTACCGGAGCAGCTGGCTGATAACAAGATGGTTCGGGACATGGTGGAGGGTTCCACTCGAGCCCTACCGCCTCAGCGGGCTTTTTGAGCATAGCTGTCATCTCTGGATCCAGCTCGGGCAACGCTGGTATCCCAGAGGGAGGCAGCGCAGCCGAGTCGTCATCTCCAGAGCCCAGCTCTCCTTCCGATGCTGCGACGGAGATCCTGTCCTCTGGAGGGGCCCCGAATTAAATGGCTGGTCGGTCCACCACAGAGGGACCAGCACGCTCATCGGGTATCTCCACTGGCTGTGGTGTGAAAGAGGAGTGAGGGACCCATGGGGCTTTGCCGGGCGGATTACCTGTCACTGTAATCCTCAGGTCACCCAGCCCAGACGGCACTCCAGGGTTCTTCTGGGAAGGTAACCAAGAAGAAACACCAGATCGGGGCCTATGGATGGGGACTCCACCCTCCCGAATGAAGGCGAGTCTCGACCTCAACACCGAGACGGTCACATTCCCGCAATGGGAACATGACTCATCCACAAGAGCTGCCTCAGCGTGCTTTAAAGGGTTAGTTCGCCCATTTAAGACATGAAGTTGTATGCAATCCTTACCAGCACTATAGTGCATACACACTGACCCACTCGGTAGTCACCTCCCTGGTCAGAGTTTTGGCCGCTGGAAGTTTTTCAAGAAAGTACTCCCGGTTAATTTCCGGGGCCTCAAAACTGTGCGTTTTTACGTTTTCAAAGCTTGATTAATTTACCACACAAAAAACACGCCAGACAAATTTCATACCTTAGTTTTAATCGACACTATTTTCTTTCCATTTCTATCAATCCGCGCGGCTGTCAACGTCAACAGTGCGCACGTTCCGATCAGCTGTTGATAGCGCGACTCGCTGACAACATGTCTGCGAAACTTCTGATGATGAAACCAATTTTAGCACAATGTCAGACGGAACAAACATCTCTTCACGTGTTTTCCACTGGAGTCTAAGCATCAGCTTGTTTACCGTACAGTTTAGACATGGGATCATAAAGTTAGTAAATAGAGCTTACCCGTGGTACTGGTACAGCAAAACTCTTTAAAATCTGTTTTTTTCTTTTTCCTCCTTGGTTGGGGATGTAATCGTCTTCGCTGAAATGAGCACTGCACACACGATAATCCTTGATTCTGGATATTTTAGCTCCCGCAGAGTAGCCGATGGCAACCAGCCAAAGCTGTAGCTATATCCGAAACAGGAAAACGATGGAATCTGAACGGTGATCCCGGCACATTCTTGTGGTCACAGCCTGGGAATTTACAAGTTCGCACCATTGTTCATTTTCTACTTTTTACGTCGTTGTCAATCGATTGTGTAAACACTATGGAACAGCTGATCGGAACGTGCGCACGTTGACAGCAGCGCGGATTGATAGAAATTGAAAGAAAATAGTGCGATTAAAACTGAGGTATGAATTTTGTCTGGCGTGTTTTTTGTGTGGTAAATTAATCAAGCTTTGAAACACAAATAATTTTTTCACGTAAAAACCCACAGTTTTGAGGCCCCGGAAAGTAACCGGGAGTACTTTCTTGAAAAACTTCCAGCGGCCAGAACTCTGACCAGGGAGGTGACTACCGAGTGGGCCAGTGTGTATGCACTATAGGGCTGGTAAGGATTGCATACAACTTCATGTCTTAAATGGGCGAACTAACCCTTTAAGCCCAGACACGTGATACAACTCTCTTGACTGTCAGAGGGGGACAGAGCCCTACTGCACCCAGAAACGCACGGATGGAATGGCATCTTGAAAAAGACGCAAACTCACCTGTGTTGCCCTTCTAGAAATGGGACCCGTCACCAGTGCCGGAAAACACAGGGAATGACCACGGCAACACTAAATCAGCGACCTGAAATAGTGAAGCACTCACTTTTCTGAAATAGTGAAGCACTCACTTTGAAGTCTTTTCTCTTCAGAGACTTCAAAACGATTGGCTCCGAAGCGAAAGACAAGTAGTGTGTGCATCCACTTCCGTATTTATACCCGCGCCTCGGGGGCGGAGTGTGTGATGCATTTCACGCACGCCAATGTGCATTGGCTTGTTTTTACAGTACCCGAAGGTGACAGGCTCCCAGGCGTGATCCCAATCAGTCGACACGGTGACTATGTCGAACGTGAGCGACTGAAAGGGAACTGTATATGCTTTGTCTCACTATGCCAAACCAGATCATGTACTTGAAGAGAGGAGCCTTATCTAAGCTGTTACGGAAAGGTTACATCCTAACAAACCAATCTGAAAAATAAATAAGATAAAAATGTGGTTGTTAACCAGGCACGATATAGTCCCATATTCCTTTAGGAAGCCCCCACCTCTTTTCCTCTTTTCTCATTCGCTCTTCTTGTCACATTTCCTGCTGCTGTCTGAGTGTGAGTGGGGCGCAGGGGTCAGGTAGCTGAGCTCCATGATAACCCCTCATAAGAGCCGCCAGCACGGCTGACACTCACCATATGGCCCTCTGACCCTGTCTCCTTGGGAACAGGACATGGCACAGGAAGGAGAACACTGCTAAAGAGATTTCTACTTGGTGGAAAGGGATGGAAAAGATATATATGGATAACTTGGTAAAACTGGGAACATGACGATAAGCACTTTCGGAAAGCAACGTGGATTGTGTTAATGTAGTTCACAGCTGAAATGCTTGTTGACTGACGATAAGGACTTTAAACATGGCTACTCAAGGCTGCTGTTTTCAAATGCATGGAGCTACGATGTTCATTATGGGAATTAGTCTTTTATCTTTGGAATTGCAATCAATAGTTGCACACGTGCACACATGCGCATACGTACGGACTATCTGGACGGTTCCCTGGGGTTGAGGGCGTGAGGAGGGGAATGTGCAGTCTGGCCTTATTAGAATGCTCCATGTGTGATGAGAAGAGAGGAGCAGCAGCTTTCCCAATGCAGACCCCACGTCACATGCAGGCAGCGCCGCTAGACAGGGGCCACTGCCCCCTAACCCCCCCTTCCTCTTGGGAGATAGTCCAGGTCTGCTTTCTGTCACGGTGTCTTCCACACCACACCCCAGGGGGCCGTGCGGTGTGGGAACCCGGTGTTTTAAATCCCATCATTCTGTGAGGGAAAGTTTGATATTTCCCCTGAATCAGAGGCTCTTTCCTTTTTGTCAGTTTGCCATTGTCTATCTCAGCCTTCTCCGGTATGTGCCTCATCTCCCTCTTTCCTTTGGATCAATAGTGTTAATTGGTGTGCTCTGTCAGTCCTGCATTGATTGTGACCGCTAATAAAAGAGATATTGATTGGCAGTTTGTTTAACATTGGCCTGTGCACTGCGCACTGCCCTCTAATGCTATTCCTACAGCAACCTTTCCTGTTTCTAGCACTTCTTAATGTCATAAATTAAGCTGGTCGATTAGACATTTTTTGTTCCTTTTCTTTTGTAGACTCAAAAAAAGAGAGAACTTGGATGGCAGCCTTATATTAATATGAGGATTTTTCTTTTCTAAAATATTTTTGTATACACTTTAAGTAATGCGTTGTTTATGAGAGGGAGAAAAATGTAAAAAGCCTGTTAATTGAAAGTGACATTTCCTTATAGAGTAGAAAACTGTAAACTGGTTTAACATTGGTTAAGACCAAATTTTCAGACAGGAATGTTGTTTCAGGATCAACTAAATATGTTGATCAAGGAACATGTCTTACTTGGTAAAATCACGGTAACCATGCACCATCACGAGGATTGGCCTTTATGGTCAGGCCACTTACGATGAACTCATCATGTGGTTCTACAAGCGGTTGTACCACCTGTATTATTATGGTTGTTACTAGTACTTTTAACGGTAAAAATCTAATTTTGGTTGGTAAAGTAGATTGGTAAACTAACATTCTATCACTTAATGAATATGGTTATAATCTGTAAAATATACAGGCACCAATAAGCCATCCTGTAATATGTACTAACACTAATTTATACTCTATGAGGGCATGGTGAAAGTGAAAGTCCTCTGTGTGTCCCCTGAGTCTGTGTGAGGACTTCAGAAACAGTCTTAAGTACTGTACTTCATAGATTTAATTATCTCCATTAACTATTCAGTAATCAATAGAGTTAGTTTTATCCAATCGATAGGTGCCTAACCACCAGAAGGACAATGTGCATAAGTTAATATTTGCATTTGAAAGTGGCTGATGTCACATGCCCCATTGGAAATCCATAGCGTTTTGTGCAGCTGTACCTTATGCGTCTGTGTTTATGGCTGGCCGCTATTGATTCAGCACACTGTATTTACTGCCGGGACGGTGCCGTAGGATTTAATTGTCAGAATGTTTTAGACCCATCACATATTATCTGCTCCTCTTACCTCACTCCTCACACCTCTGTCCTCTACGTCCTCTCGCTTTCTCTCACTTCTACCAATTTCCTATCTCTCTTTCTCTGTCTTTCTCCCAATCTGTTATTCTTTACTTTTTTCGTTTTAATCCCTGTGGTACAGAGAAACTGATTTCTAAGCAGAATCCTCCTAATTTGCTTACTGTGTGTGTGTCAGTGTGCATATGAAGAAGAGGATTTGTGAGTTTGATTTAAATGGATACCTCTACGAACCCCAGGGAACAGCTCCAGTCACTTCTAAGTGTGTACAGCTGCTTATTGAGGCCTGTTCCCAATGGATTTCTGTTTGTTTACTAACTAATTTTCTGATGTAATGTTTTTTTCCCCCCCTGATCTCTTAGACCGACAGCCCTTCACATTTGACATTTCAACATATGCAGGCAAAGCTATTGCTTTGATTTTATAGCCATACATTTCTTAAATCTTTTGATCTTTGTATAGTCAGGTTTATCCAATTTTAAAATATATTGGTCCCACTTTATATTAGGTATTTTTACTTTACCTATATGCATCATTAAAAAATAATAATAATAATAATAAGTTGACGCCTTATTTTACAGTGTCCTTGTTCCAAATTACACGTTACTGTAGTAATTACTGTAAATTATGTAGAATCACATGCAGCTAACATTAAACCAAAACCTAATCCTAACACTATCGTAAGTATATGTAGTTAATTATTATTAGTCAACAATTAAATGTATAATTACACTGTAACAAGGTCATCTTAAAATAGTGTAACCAATAATGAATAATAATAATTGTAATAATAATAACTGTTACAATACTGGTACAATATTGTGTTCATGTTGTATTACAAAACCCTGTTGCTGCTATTGAGGTGAATACAGGTAAGGTTTGGGACAGGTTTCATGGTATAGTTAGGTTTAAGGGTGGGTTAAGGGGTAAGAGAAGGGTCAACAGTGTAATTATAGATGTGGTTACAGAAATGAATTACAGCTGTAATTACATGAAGGAATTAAAATATATATATAAGTACAATTTTAAACCTCATGTACACAATAAGTGAATTGTATCAAATGATTAATTTAAATGTTGCATAGTAGTTAAAGACACTTCATATTAAGTGGGGCCATATAATTTAATATTTGTATTTACTTAAATACAACTTAAAATATTTACATTCTATATTCAATAGAATCAACCTTATTGCACAGACTACAATTAAAGTAATTTTTTTAGGGTCAGATCAGGTAGAAATAGATCTCTGCATAATGAAAAATTTATCAAAAATGAAAAAAGATTTTCTTGTGGATGAAGCAATGTTCTGTATTGATGTAGAAAGTATTGATGCGCAGGTAATGGATTATACAAAGTCATAAATTCATCTGTCTTATTGACTAATTACAGTTTATGATGGTGGTATCATTATGCATTGATTAGAAATGAAGTTAAATGACCCCCCACTGTAATTTCCTAAATTGTGTAATGATATTAAGGAAATAAATTTAGTTTGGCTCAGTCCAAAATTGAAGCAGCTATTGATTGTAAAGTTGGTATTGACATTTTATTTTTTTTGCGGAAATGATATAGTGACAATCTGTCTCTCACAGCCCCTTCAATGTTTTGAAACATGTAACATGAAAAATGTTTTCACAAACTAACATCTCCCACGAACTACTTTGATAATGGCATGTATATATATATATATATTTGTGTTGGTCAGAATAATTCTCAGATATGATTATGTTGCGGGAGTAACATTAGTCGGAGTGGCTAAAGACACTTTGAAAAGTGAGTCTAGTTTAAATTGCTCCCTGCTGTCTTTTTAATCTGCTAAAAATCAATAGAGCTTTTACTGTCACTCTGAATGGGAGGCAACGTGTATTGATGTCCAGATGTCATTCGGAAAGGATTTGAAGCCTCTATTTCTCCTCCTCTCGCAGGGAATGGTGTGATATATCAGTTCATTCTGTCGTTTATTTTTAAGAGAGTTAGTAAAGCTTTCTGCTGTGTGCTGCATAGTGCAGGATGTTGGGCCTTGCTAGCGTCTCTTTAACGTGCCTGGTTTACACAACAGGGCATATTTTAAAGCCTTTTATTGATGTCTGTCTAAAAGAAAGCTCTTTAAATGAATACAGTCTTAATGGGTTATCACTGTAAGCTCTTACACATAGCTTGGCTCGCACAGGGCGAAGGCAATTTATTTGGCAATTCAATCAGAGGAGAGAAAGTTTTACATGATTCAATAAGGCTTTCCGGCTGGCAAGTCTCTCCGAAAAAGTAGGGTAGGGGAGAAAGACATGGGAAGGAGACAGGAAAGAAGGAAGAAGGGAAGAGGAAAGAAAATTAATGTAGTAAGGACAGATGGACAATAGGCAAGACAAGGCATTTACATGCACTTTAAAAGTTTTATTTCAGACTAAAGCAATAATTCATCTTTCTTAAAATGTAATGTAAATGCCTCAGTCCGACTGAAATTGTACCAGTCCAGTTTTGTGAAGTTGGACTAACAGACCTAGATAATGTTGACTTGCTGAATGAAGCCAAGCTACAATCATGTTGGCCTCTGTGGGATTGTTCTTAAGCGATCATGCGTCCTTGTGTTTTTGTACATCATCAACCATCAAACTGTTTCCAATACTCAAGATCGCAAGTACCGAGAACGCATGGAAGTACCCAGAGGTGTTCTTGATATCGAGAATTAATCGAGTGCAGTCTTGAGAGAATCCAACTTAAAAATCCCACAAGTCATTGCGGGCGGACAACCTAAACTTGTAAGATTTAAACTTCTCTTGTTCTCGCTCAAGAGATTCCCGCTGAAAGCTCCCAAATACGTGACGGCTATTGAAAGTAAACATTCACCATTTTGTTTGGCATACTTTTAATAAAGTTATGAATACCTGGAGAAAGCCTGCAGTACATTTTAATTGGTGTATTTAAAATAATCTTAACATTGAATTTACATACTCAGAATAGAAATATATAAAATAACAATAATGTAAGTAAATATTTAAATAGGTTATGACATCTGTGATGTTATGTTTTATTTATTGTCCATTGGATAGTGCTTTCCCACTGCCTTATTCATAGATGCCACCTACGTCACTAGAAATAGAACGCCGCCATATTGACGACCGATCTCGCCCGGTATGGCCGCCCAAACTGCCCATTTGAATGAGAGAGAAAGACAGAGATGCATGGATAAAAGTTTAATTTTAGGCTCCGATCCTTATTTGTTACCCCCAGTTTTCTTTTGTCCTTTATTATCTGCCCCAGACTTGCCCCAATTTGCCTTCCATGATATATATATTTATATTGTACATAACCCCTCCCCATACAGTGGGGATCGCTTGAAGGCTTTCAAGAGTACAGACGCGTATCAATATGCTGTTGCTGGATGCGTAACAAACGTAAAAGTGCGGCACCTGGCCACCAAGGATTTATATTTAATCATGGGTAATGTAGGTATTATAAAAGATAATTTGGTGGTAGTTTGCTCTGACTAGGTAGCGAGTTGTTAGCTAGCTAAGTGGCTAACAGTTGATAGCTTGCCAGCTGTTAGCCACGGCTCACGGCTATCTGTCATTAATCTGGATTAGGCCTGTTGCGTTTTTTTCTAATTTTTCCAGCCGCGATAATTTCCATTTGCATGCTTGTTTGTTTTCCTCTCTCTCTCTCTCTCTCTCTCTCTCTCTCTCTCTCTCTCTCTCTCTCTCTTTCTCTCTCTCTCTCTCTCTCTCTCTCTACCAAAGAGACTGGATGACAACTCTGTTTAAGATACAACCGACATATTTTACGTGAATACTCTCCAAAACGGACATTTAAACATAATGTTGTGTGTATTTGTCCATTCAGACACGAAACAGAGCTCAATTCATTACTCGCGCACTGTATAGGGGTCTATGGCTGCTAGTGCCGGGTCGGGTGTGTGCGCACAGAAAGATGAGACATGATACAATATGAGACATTTCTTCTATCCTTTTCTTTTGGTATAAAATACCAGTTCGGGGTTCCTCTTTCAGCTGTTGTTGCAGCCAACTGCACAACATATTGCAGGCATTACTGAGACCGTCGGTCGTCAAGATGGCGGCGCAAGGCTACAGTGACGTCATGTGACCCAAACTAATATGTGCTGAACGGTCAGTTGAGCAACAAGATCATGCACATTTCAATACTCACAAAGATGCGTTCTGTGTCCACATGTCCTTCTGAGTTTGTTCTTCCAAGGATAGATGGATAGATAGATAGATAGATAGAGCCACGAGAAAACAAGTCATTTGTGTTCTTAGAATTGAGAAACAGCCCATAACTGGACTTTTCAAAATCCTGCTATAGATTGATTTGATTTGAAAGTGAAACAGGATAGAACCGTTCGCTCTTGTGTACAAGGCTTTCATTACTGATCTATCTCACTTTCTTCTTTCAATTATCTAATTTTTGACTCTTCCAGAGCCCAGAGTATCATTGCATGGGCTGGTAGGTACTCGGAGGCCTATAAAACTAAGTCTGCATGGATGGGTTTGGCCTGTGGGACTCTGCTGGTGGCCCTCTCTCTCTCTCTCTCTCTCTCTCTCTCTGTCTCTCTGTCTCTCTGTCTCTCTCTCTCTCTCTCTGTCTCTCTGTCTCTCTCTCTGCTCCACTGAGCCCACTGCCTTTGTCATTATTTATTTACCCCTTAAGTGTTTAAAACGGAGAGGTCTGGGGGGACCAGGAATAGCTGATGAAAATATTCCCTGATACACTGCAGGGCAAGAGGGAATCATTTATTTTATTTTATTACTTGAATCTCAGCTAAATAACCAATGTGAATGAAGCATGGATATAGATATAATAATGCTGTGTATAAATGTAGTGATGTGTCATAACGAAGCTAATATGACAGGAGAAGGAGATGAGGGGTCGAGAGAGTATCATATTGTCTGAGTGTCTGTGTAATGGGGGATCCACATGAATAACTGATCTTTGACTGGAGGGTCCCCATAGGGGCATCACTGGCCTGAAGCGATTGGCCTTTAAGATAACATCGTCATCAGACACCCTCAGGTCAAAGTTCACTCCAGGGATCACCGAATAGGCCACTGCTTTTGTTAACCAGCTTGAGTTTGGATGTCTTATAGAAAGGTCTTATCAGTCTTGTCAGAGCTGTGCAATGATTTATTGTCTGTTTATGTTGGAACATCAAATATCATTACTCTGTTACCAGTGCTGCATTGTCAATTATTGAATTTTGCAATCGAAGGTGTCACTCCTTTAACATTTTGCTAACACTTTACAATACGGTTCAACTGGTTAACAGTTATTGCATTAGGTATCATGATCTAAAAATGAACTTCATTTTTACAGCATTTATTAATCTATATTAATAATAATCATAAATATTTCTTTGTTAATTCATGTTTGCTCATAATATATTAATGTTAATTTATGCAAGTTAAAATTTTACAAATGTATTAATATATGTAGAAAAGAACATAAACATTGACCAAGATAATAAATAATAATAATAAATGCGGTACAATTATAAATTCAACAAAAACATAATGCAAATAATGTTAGTTTAACCTTACTGTAAAGTGTTTCCAATATTTTGGTTACACACCGTGCATCTTTAAAACGTTTGGGGTCGGAAATATTTTTTAATGTTTTTTTCTTATGCTCACCAAGGCTGAATTTATTTGATCAAAATGAAGCATAGCGTCAGTTCTGGCAGGTCACGTTAGTCAAGCTCACATCAGCTGACTCTCAGCTGATCCACGTCTACCTATAGGAATTCGATGCCTATCGCTGTATACCTGTCGCGGGCCGTGCATTTCACACCTATAAGCCGCTGTACGTGAGCTGTATCGTTCAGTTTCGTTCCGACAAACGGGGCACTACATTTTCTTTTGCTCAATATGTTCAACGTTAATAAAAGGTATCCAAGCAAAAAGTTCTCCACGCATTATCCTGCAGTTAATGAGAAAAGTGTAATTTATTGGCGCACTATATTGACTGCGTATTGAGACATATAAAACTGTTGAGCTAGATTTTCAACCAATCAGCATCGAAAATGTAAGTAGGTCAGAGCCAATTTCAGCCAAAATCAAGCCAATATCACTACGCACATGTAAACATGGAGGAGGACGTAAGCAGCATTATTTTTGGGTGATGCTAATTTACAAACTTTTGTCACATCAGAATCCCGATAAAAACATAGACATGATGAGAGATGTTGTCCTCCGTTGCTTGATCTGTTATCTGGGCGAAAAAGAGGATGACCTCCTCCAAGAGTACAATGTAAGTGACTAGAATTATTCTATATATTTATGGTGTTTTGAGAAATGTATTTTTACATTGTTTTTATTTATAAAAATAGAAATGCAACTTAAAAGAAATGCCCCCCCCCCCCCCCCCCCCCTACAATAGTGTCACCAAATGTAATTTTACATTTATTTTATTTTTTCTTCCTGAATACACCCTCTGTCATTGGTGAAACTGTAGGCCTACTTATGTTATTGAGAAAGTCTTTGTCTTTGTGGTCCACTGAAACATAATATTTTTATGTTTCAGTGATTACAAAGAAAATAAATTATAATGGTTTACTTGTAGTTGTCTTAGCATTTTAAGCTGTTATAAGAAATTTTTACAATCGTACACAAATCAACTTTATAATTATGATCAGACTTTTAATGAGACAGACAAGATAAAAATACTTCTTTAATGTTTGTTTTACAGTGTGACAATGGAGATATCCTGCAGCACATAATGAAAATTGCCATCTGCAAGAGGGATTATCAGGAGGATTTCAGCATCATCTTGGAGGGGATGCAAGTCATGGCATGGCTTGGAAAATCTGGCAAAAGCCTGTGCTGTTCTTCTTGGACTCACGTATGCACTAAACCTCACCTACCCGAAAGAACTGAGGCACACTTTTGAGGCCTTTCAGAAGCTCTTCTTGGAACTGGATGTTTGCAAGTTTTCCCCGAAATTACTAACACTTAAAGGGTTAGTTCACCCAAAAATGAAAATTCTGTCAGTATTTACTCACCCTTATGTTGTTCCAACCTCGTAAGACCTTCGTTCATCTTCGGAACACGAATTATGATATTTTTGATGAAATCTGAGAGCTGGATTTTCACACAGGGTTTTGAACGAAATCAATAAGATCAGTGGGACTTTTGCCTTCAAAATCAGACCTGGCATACATTACAGTCAGTTCTGTTTTTACCCTGACAGATCGAATAGTGTTCTGTGACTCTGCGTTAAGCTGGATAAGGCTAAATATGGGATTTTTTTCGGTAGGTTTGAACCTGCTGGGGGTCGAGGAGGGAAAGAAACATTAATTTTTGGGTTGAAAAACTATGAAATCTACAGGAATATATTTTAGTTTATGCAGTTCGCTACAGATACGGTTAGCTAGCTCTGACTACCAGTAATAGTAGGCTACGCGCTCTGACCATCCAATCAAAGGAGGTGAAAATGCCAACGTTATTGTACGCCTGCTAGATAGCCCCGGTGCAGTCAAAGCGAAATCTGATTGGCTGATTAAATCTGACTGATTATCTGATTGGTTAAAGCAACAGTTTCATTGCCCTTCATTTTAAGCTACAGGCGGCAGGCACCCGCACTATTGATTCTGAAGGCCTCAAGGCAGATTTCTTTGGCCATGGCAAAACATGATGGCAGAAATATAATTGGATAAAAGCTCTAACATAAATATACACTACTGGAAGCTGTAGACCAAGAGAAAAGCTATGAAATTAAGAGAATGGACTATTGGGAATAATGTAATACTCATTCATGGAAAAAATATACTAAAGTGCAAGTCAGTGATTCTGATAGTGTTTAAGCCAACAGAGAAGGCCTTGCTGGCCCTGACGGCCCACCACTGCTGTATACATATATAAGCTCCTTCATTATTATTAGCAGCTATCGCGTTTCTCAGGAGCTAATTACCCTCCTCCATCCTCAGCTCGTCAGTCAGTATGGCATTCTGATTCCCCTTGAATCAGAATATATTCTCGAATTATGTTGTACTTTAAAATCTTGAATTATTGATATCTGCAATACATTCATGTTGGTTCTGTTCTGTTTACCCTAAGGGGGGTTATTGCTGCTCTCCCTGCTTTTATCCATGCTAGGCTGCATAGATGTAGCCTGGCTCTGCCCTCCTACGTACTTCCGCTCAATTTAAATTTTCCTTCAGTTCTACGTCTGGGATTGTGCTGTAGTCTTTGGTTTTCTCCGGTCAATTTTTTACCGGGCCAATCAGCGAACAGAGGGAGTGGCTGAGAACGATGACGTTGATGTCGTGCGAGTTGTAGTTCAGTAATGGCAGTGGAGAAAGATGCGAGCGAAGCCATTCGGTCCGTTGTGGCAACGCTGACGAATATCAAGAAGTTAAAGCCGGAGCAAGAACAATCTTTGCTTAGTTTTGTTGGTGGCCATAATGTTGTGGCCCACCTCCCCACGGGGTTCGACATGACATACGTCACAACTAGGGCTGCAACAACTAATCGATAAAATCGATAATAATCGATTATGAAAATCGTTGTCAACGAATGTCATTATCGATTAGTTGGTCTGCTTACGTCACGGGGAGCGTTTACTGGTTATTGGTTGAAACCGGCCAATCATGATGCTCTCGGTCTTACATGCGCTTCATGAGGCACACACAAGCAGGGTTTCTCTCCCTCTCCCGCTCTACCGTGCGCACGCGCTACACGGTTTGGAGCAGTCTATTCTGTCTCGCATGCGCGCTCTTGCTCGCGCGCTCAAGATTTGAACTAATTTGCGGGCATCAGGGAGCCGCTATCAATATGCGGGAGACTCCCGGAACTTGTCTGTAATTCGGAACTTGTCTCGAGCATCAGGTTGCGCAATCAGTTCGCTTGCAACAAGTGATGAATTAAAATAGCGCTACCGCAGAAATAGGTTAAATTAAAACGGTGTTTACAAAATGAAGCACTAAATATAAAGGCAGTTAATAAAAGCAGCAGTAAAAGATTCTTCTCTTACAAGAGGTTCTCTCGTATTGCGTAAGTTGCTTACGCTACGGGTCAAGTCATCTTTTCTCGAGATATTGAAGCCAAAAATTATCCTTAATTTTCCATTTATTGTCAACGCAGTGCAGCAGCCAGCAGACCTAGAGCAGGCTATCTTGCGTGCTCATTGGCTGCCCTGCGGCAACTGCTGCAGCCTACCACTGAGCCTCGTGCGTGACGTCACAGCCCGCCAAAATGGGGGTGGCTTAGCATATAAAAGTCAGGCTCGGAGACTGCGTCACTGATTTCATCGCTGGACTCTGAGAGAAGCCGTCCACCGTTGAAACTAGTGACCAGCACGCAGAGGAAAGCGCCTGAAGAAGCCGGTCGTCTTCGCCACCTTCAGCCTTCCGTGCCTGCTACGCCATTCGGTGTCGAGTATCCTTTTCAGTGCTTTTAGCCTCCTGTGAGTGTTTTCGCCGCCGCGACACTCTCTCTCTGAGAGAGCGCGAGCGTTTTTTTCAAAATGCCTCGCCTTTCCTGTGGCTCGTGCAGAGCCCCGCTCAGCGCCGGAGACCGCCATGTGATTTGCGCTCTCTGCCTGGGCCCAGACCACGCAGCCCTCGCCCTGGATTCGGGAGGCTGCGTGCACTGTGAAGCGCTTCCGCTGTCGACCCTGCGGGCTCGACTCGAAGCCTTCACCGCGGACGCTGTCACTCCGCCCTCTGGACCGTGCAAAAAGAAGCGCCGTTCACAGCGGATACCGGAGCCTGAGGTCACGGTGAAGGGCTCGCCGGATTACATCCCGCCAGCCTTCCCCCTTTCTCCGCCCCTCCCGGACGCGCAGCTGCTGGCTTCGGCCCTCACTGCGGCCGCCTCAGGGGACGAAGCTGAAGGACTCGACCCAGGTGACAGCTGTTCCATCCTGGCATCAGACAGTGAGGAGTGGTCGAATTCTCATCACTCCGCCTCCACCTCGATCCAGGAATCCAGCGGAACTCGGGCTGGCGTGGACGCTGTATTCATGCGTCTCCTCTTTAAGGCCGTTGACCAACTCGGACTGGATTGGTCACTGCCCAAGGAGCCCGCGCCAAAAAGGCTCGACGGCTGTTTCCTCCACAGCCGCCGCCCACCGCCCGTTTCCAGATCTGCGCCATTTCTGCCAGAGCTTCACGCTGAGCTTGCAAAATCGTGGAACGCACCATTCTCCGTGAGGCTCCACTCACATGTCTCCTCGACGCTCTCCCAAGTGGACGGCACCGCCGAGAAGGGGTACAAAGCAATCCCCCCAGTGGAGGCGGCGGTCGCAGAGCACCTTTGCCCGCCCTCTGCGAGATGGCGCTCAAAGTCTGCCCTCCCGTCTAAAGCCTGCAGGACCACATCAGCACTTGTCGGCCGCGCGTTTTCAGCCGCCGGACAGGCTGCTTCCGCCCTGCACTCGATGGCTGTGCTGCAGATCCTTCAAGCCGATCTCCTCCGTGAATGGGACGAGAAAAGCAAGGACCCAGCCACCATCACGGATTTGAGGAGCGCGACGGATCTTTCCCTTCGTGCTACGAAATCCGCGGCTCAGGCGATCGGGAGATGCATGGCTTCGCTCACCGTCACAGAGAGGCACCTCTGGTTGACGCTTGCTTACATGAGGGAATCTGAGCGCTCCGCGTTTCTCGACGCGCCGCTCTCTCTTACTGGTCTCTTCGGCTCAGCGGTAAACGGGATCGTCGACCGCTTCTCCGAAGTACAGAAGACCTCGCAGGCCATGAACCTCTTCCTGCCTCGACGCTCTAGCTCCGTTGCAAGTCGCCCACGTGAGCCGCCTGCACGAAACACTAGCCAGCGCCCAGCTCAGCCCCAGCCTTCGCAGCGTCGACAGGGCGGCCGCCCTAGATCGCGCTCGTCTAGCCGCCACAGGCCGCCTCCCCCCGGGGACCCCGGCCCAAGATTGCGCTGAAGCCCGTGCACACGAAGCCCTCCTAGCAACAGCAGAGAGGAAAAGATGGTTGGGTCTCGCTGTGGCCGGACCACCGTCAAAGTATCTCGTCCTGTCAGTCCCCTCAGAGAAGGTTACTGCAGATGTACTTTTAGCAGCAAACGAGTCGGCAACACAGCCCGCTCGCCTGCACACAACCGCCGTTGTCATGGTGACCCAGAGAAATCTTAAAAAGAGTATAATTCCTGGTCATCCGGCTCACGCTGTTGGTGTTTTAAGTGTAGCAAAAGTGCCCACAAATCAGTGCTCACCCCTACACATAAACACGGTGCCCCCCATGTCTCACACACTCACAGAGCACACTCTCATAAAGCTGGCAAATGCCGCTCGAGTGCTAGATGTAGAGAATGTGCCCACAAATCTGTGCTCACACCTACTCGCTACCCGCTCTGTTACACGGCCACAACAGCCTCTCTGCCAAGTGATGAATGTAAGTCACGTGCCCGCTCACGAGCGCTCACTCTTACTGACAAACACTTCGCCCCAGGCTCCGCTCGCGCTCAATATTATCACAAAACGTTCCCCATTCACAGCACTTGGGACGCCACAAGTGATACAGTCAGCCACTGCTGTCAGCGCGCCCCGCACACACCTCCGGTTCAGTTTCCCGAGCCCACGAAGTGCGGCGACCAGAACCCGGAGTCCATTCTGCCCCTAGCTATACATGTAAAAGCATGGGAGGCTATTCCAGGGGTGTCAGAATGGGTGCTGAGCACAATAAGACAGGGCTATTCGCTTCAGTTCGCTCGCCGTCCCCCTCGCTTTCGAGCACGGACCGAGACGAAAGTGAAAGCGGATGTAGCACATCTACTCCGCGCAGAAATAGCCAAACTGCTGTGCAAAGGGGCCATAGAACCAGTACCTCCGTCTCTGAGCGAGTCAGGCTTTTACAGCCGCCATTTTCTCGTACCCAAGAAGGACGGAGCTCTAAGACCTATCGTAGATCTGAGATATTTGAACAAAGCTCTCATGAGAAGACCGTTCAAAATGCTCAAGACCAGACAAATCCTCGCGCAAGTTCGCCCGAGGGAATGGTTTATCTCTCTCGATCTGAAAGATGCATACTTTCAGATTCCGATAGTACCCCGTCACCGGCCATTCTTGAGATTCGCATATATCAATACACGATCCCCCCGTTCGGCCTGTCTTTGGCACCCCGTACATTTACGAAGTGCATGGACGCGGCTCTCGCCCCCTTGAGAAAACAAGGCTTGCGAATTCTGAACTATTTGGACGATTGGCTGATTTTAGCACAGTCAGAGATAGAACTGTTATCTCACAGAACAGTGCTCCTCAGTCATCTGGAAAGCCTGGGTCTCACGGTCAACTGGACCAAGAGCTCATTACTGCCCAGTCAGTCAGTTTCCTTTCTAGGAATAAAACTGGACTCTGTGGCTATGACGGCCCGTTTATCGACGCAGCGGTCGACGCCTGTGGTCAGACCAAGAGAGAACTACGTTCCCCCAGGGGAGTGGTCCCTGCACCCCCAAACAGTCCAGTTACTGTGGCGCCTTTTCGGCAATGCGGAAGTTGACCTGTTTGCGCCAAAAGACAACGCTCTTTACCCGATGTTCTTTTCAAAGAATGAGGATGCGCTGGCCCAAATCTGGCCCAGCCTCCCACTTTATGCTTTCCCTCCGGTCTCTCTGTTACCACAGGTAATCAAGAGGATCAGGGAAATGCGCCACTCGGTGCTCCTTATAGCCCCGCGATGGGAGAATCAAATTTTGTTCCCAGAGCTGATGCGGCTGTCACACACAGCCCCTTGGCCGATTCCAGTGAGGAGAGATCTCCTCTCTCAAGCCCGCGGCTCAATCTGGCATCCCCATCCAGAGCGCTGGTCTCTGCACGCATGGTTAATCAATGGATACCCGTTGTCCTGCCAGAAGGAGTGATGAACACGATTACGCAATCTAGAGCTCCCTCTACGAGGCGGCTCTACGCGTCTAAATGGTCGGTGTTCTCCAAATGGTGTGCTGGTAGAGATCTAGACCCACGAACGTGTGGGGTCCCGGGATTGCTTGGCTTCCTTCAAGAGCTGTTGGATAAGGGCAGGTTCCCATCCACGCTTAAAGTATATGTGGTGGCCGTTGCAGCGTTCACTGAGTTGACGCGCGGTAAGTCAATAGGAAGAAACAAGCTTGTCATCAGCTTCCTTAGAGGAGCCAGAAGGATGAATCCCCCGCGACCCCCGTCGGTTCCCATGTGGGCGCTGAGGGCTTACATTACGCGCTCCGCCCCTTTCAGGCGCTCGGAACAGCTCTTTGTCTCGTTTGGTGGGCGCACCAAGGGTCTCGCTTCCTCAAAACAGAGCCTGTCCAGATGGATAGTGGAAGCTATCGCATCTGCTTACGTGTCTAAAGGTCTGCAATGCCCCTTGGGCATTAGGGCTCATTCCACCAGAGGCGTGGCCTCTTCGTGGGCTTGGTCCAGCGGGATTTCCATTCAGGACATAATAATAATAATAATAATAATAATAATAATAATATGATTTTTTTTATAGCGCCTTTCAAGAACCCAAGGTCACTTCACAAAAAAAAATAATAATACAAATAGTAGACAGACAAAAGAAACAGGCAGTCAGCTTATTAGGCTATATCAAGCGAACAAGCAGAGAAGCAGATGGATACAAGCAAACACTAATAACAATGAACATAAGTCAAAGATGACAAACATATAAACCTTTTTTGCAAAATATAAATTTCGACAAAAGATGTAAAATAAAAATAGAGGTGAGAGAGTAGAGGCGAGAGAGAATAGAATTGAAGATTATTTATTGAGCATGGTAAAGATATGAGTTTTAAGTTTTGATTTGAAGATTTGTAAGTTTTCGATGGCACGAAGATTGGGGGGCAGCTTATTCCATTGCTTAGGGCCTACAACAGTCTGTTGTTAACAGTCTGACCGATGTGTGAATGAAAGCATAACGTGGGGTCAAACAAAACTCCCAGGTTTCGCACAGTTTTTGAAGGCCTAATCTGAACATAATCAATATTAATAAAAATGTCATGCCCGGGTAAACGTCCCGGGTTACGTATGTAATCCTAGTTCCCCGAAGGGACATTAGGGCTGCGTTACATTTTCCCGCTGCGTGAAATCGTAGTGGGAACGCCCTCCAGCGTGACGCGTCTGAAGCATGAATGAAATCAGTCAATGGAGAGATGGAGCGTCATAGCGAGTGACGTCATCGACCAGGAAGCTATAAATATCCCCTGAGCACACAATACGCCAGCTTAAAAGTTACTGAAGCAAGCGACCCAAGGGGATGCCGGGAGAATGGCAGGACACGCAGCGTCCGTCCCTTCGGGGAACTAGGGTTACATACGTGACCCGGGACGTTCCCCTTCAGGGACTACCGCTGCGTGAAATCGCAGTGGGAACGCAATACCCACATCCCCATACGACCAAATCCCCGTCGTGTGTCATTAGGAGACACAAACCGACGAGAGAACCTGAGCCCCGGGAGTGGAGCTAAGATCAAGGGAATAAAATCTAACGAAAGTGTGCGGTGAGGACCAGCCTGCCGCATCACAAACGTCCTGAAGAGAAGCTCCTGAAAGAAGAGCTGTAGAGGCAGCCATACTCCTGGTGGAATGAGCCCTTACAGCCAAAGGTGAAGGCTGATGGGCCGAACCGTAAGCAAGCGAGATGGTCTCGACCACCCACTTGCTCATCCTTTGCTTAGATGCAGGACACCCTTTCTTAGGTGACCCAAAACAGACAAACAGTTGTTCCGATCTCCTCCACAGGGCAGCTCTGTGGACATAAGCATCTAAAGCCCTAACGGGGCACAGCAAATTAAGTTTCTTCTGGTCTGACGTCAGAAAAGGCGGAGGACAGAAAGCCTGCAGAACTATAGGTCTAACAAAAGTTGTTGGCACCTTAAGAACATAACCTGGTCTCGGACAGAGAAAGGCCTTAACCATACCAGGAGCAAATTCCAGGCACGAGGGAGCCACCGAAAGTGCTTGAATATCTCCAATTCTTTTTAGAGATGAGATAGCGAGAAGAAGGATAGTCTTTAGTGTAAGAAACTTTTCCGAAACTTCCCCGATGGGCTCGAAAGGAGCTAGGGAGAGACCTTCTAAGACAATGGCCAGATCCCAAGCTGGTACCCTCGTGCGAACTGCAGGCCTCAGCCTCAAGGCGCCACGAAGGAAGCAAGATATAAGTGGGTGTCTCCCGAGATAACCTCCGCTTGAAGGGGCGTGGTAAGCAGCTAAGGCTGCCACGTACACCTTCAGTGTGGAGTGGGATAACCCTGTGGAGAGACGGTCCTGCAGGAAATCCAGCACTGTACCAACCGGGCAGTTAACACTCTGGCGACCAAGGGGCTTTTGGGGCCCTTGGGATGTTTTGACATGCACTGACATTTGTGCTTTTTCTAGTTATTTATAAACATGTTAATGGCAAAGGTGTAAATTCACTCTATATAGCACAAACGGGGCTACCATAATATGTGAGCAACATGTATGTACATGTTTGTATTTTTGAGAGAATATTATTTATGCATGGTTATTGAAAAAACTAAAACTAAAAGTTTCTTAAAGGCCACAAAACACATATTGATTATTTCTTCACAAGACTTTTGAAAATTGTATCACATAGTCTAGAATATTTGCTCCAAAACTATGTGAGAATCATCCTGACTACTCATTCAGAGAAGTCAATAAAGTTTTTTAGAATGTGTATGACGTGTTTTGTTTGAGAAAGCTTAATGCGAAGGGGCGTGATCTCTCATTAATATGTGTGGCATTTCACACCTGAGAAAGACAAAGACCCTCCCATAATGGCCCTATTATGTGTGCTATCAGGCCATATCATTATGAGGAGCCTTGCACAAAGAATGAGGAGATTTAAAAAAGAATGGCTTTTAGATTGTTTGGATTTATTTACAACACACACACACACACACACACACACACACACACACACACACACACACACACACACACACACACACACACACACACACTGCTTAGAATAAGTGAACACACTCATGCTAAAGTTGACTAAAAAGAGGAATAAAAAATCTTAATGCCTTGATTAAAAAAAACGAGGAAAACTCCAACCTTTAGGGACATGAATAATGTCCTTGAATTCTTTGTGAATGAATAATGTATCGCAAATAATTAAAATGTTCTTCTTTAAAATACTGGGTGCATACGTCTGGACACTACTATCACACACCCTTCACCATATAGACATGGTTTTATTTCAGTTCAAAGTTCAAAGTTAGAGTTGGAAACATCTTGAAAAGAAAATTGTCTTTTTCCATAAATGTCTTAGTTTGATCATACATATTTCAAAGTTGAGGATTCATTATTTTGATATAGCTTGCATTGGAACAAACACTATAACATCTTAGTTGATTAGTTTATTGACAAAACATACTATATATTTAACATATGAGCAGAAACTCCTAACAAAAGCTTATTTGATGTCTATTTTAGACTAGTCAACGAAATGTTGTCTTTTATTTCGTCTGTAACAGTGCGTATCTGTGTGTTCATTCATTCATTCATTCATTCACACACACACACACACACACACACACACACACACACACACACACACACACACAGACACACACACAGAAACATGATTCACATTTAAACAGTATGCTATTTTTCCGTTTACAGACACTAACGTTACTCTATATCGCGATTAGAACAAAGCACAAGCATAAAACACTTACAGTTCTCAGCTGAATCTGTTGCTCCTCCTCGACGTGAAAATAAACCAGCACTTCTGTGGTAAATGTCCCAGGATTATTCCTCATAGCCGCGCAAGACGAATCTTAATCTGATTAAAAAATATATTGTGTTTACAGCATTTGCCTGGGGGCGTTTATCTACTTTGCAAATGGCCTCAACACATTATCTTATGAATAGCGCGCTCTGCGAGTGGGTGTGAACAAATTAACGATAATGAGCTGAGACAGGAGAAACTGTACTTCTCTTTAGTTTCAGACAGATTACATTGCAGGAGAATATTTGTTTTAAATATGAATTGTTTTATTGAAAAGTAGAAATTTAAAGCGTTCTTTAGACGTATGTTTCATGTTTGTGTGATAAGTATTAGCGGAGTTTCCGTTCATTTTCCAGACATGTTTCAGAAAGATTTTTGCGGAGACAGAGTGAGCTGAAAGCGCACCCTGTTTATTTTATTTATTAAAAAAAAAAACACAAGGTTGTGATGTTAATGTGAGTGTACACAAAAAAGAAGACCCTCTATAGTTTATAATCATGTATTGATTTTATTTATATGACCATAAATGACAGAGTATTTTAAGTCTATGTTGCTGCTATGTGAAAAGAAAAAAAAAGAAAAAAAAAAAAAACAGCAAAACGCGCGGGCGCGTTCTTGGTCCCCAGAGGGTTAACTGGGTCCTGCTGGCGCTCTCCACACCAAGAGGTGAAAAGTTTCCACCTCGCAGCATATAACTTCCTCGTGGCGGGAGCTCTGGATTGGAGGATGGTCTCAACGACCTCAGTCGAGAGACCAGAATCTATGAGCTGGGCCCCCTCAGAGGCCAAGCCCACAGCCTCCATAGTTCTGGGCGGGGGTGAAGGATCGACTCACTCGCCTGAGAAATTAGATCTCTCCTGATCGGTATCTCCAGGGGAGAGCCGTCGAGGAGAGACACTAGGTCCGCAAACCATACTCGGGCCGGCCAGAACGGGGCTATGAGCAGAAGACTGAGCCCGTCCTGGCGAATCCTCTCCAGAACTCCCGGGAGCAGAGCGATCGGGGGAAAAGCGTACAAACGTGACCTCGGCCACGGATGTACCATCGCGTCCAACCCCAGTGGGGCAGTGTGATGTCTCTCGGGAAGCAAATAGGTCTACCTCGGCACGACCGAAATGTTCCCATAGGAGCTCCACCACCTCGGGGTGAAGACTCCATTCCCCGGGCCTCGGCCCCTGCCTCGACAGGATGTCTGCCCCCTGATTTAAATACCCCGGGAGATAAATAGCTCTCAGAGAAAGAATTTTCCCCTGGGACCATAGAAGGATCTGACGTGCCAGTTTGTAAAGTGGGCGAGAATGCAGACCCCCCTGATGGTTGATATAAGAGACCACCGATGTGTTGTCTGTCCGGACAAGAACATGGTGGCCTCTTAGGTCTGGGAGGAAATATTTCAGAGCCTGAAACATTGCCAACATCTCTAGACAATTTATGTGCCATAGACGTTGATGGTCCTCCCACAGACCCTGAGTTGGGCGACCACTCATGATCGCCCCCCACCCCGTGAGAGAGGCATCTGTCGTTAGCATAACGCGACGACAAGGAGCTCCCAACACAGGGCCTTGGGACAGAAACGAGGATCTTTCCACATAACCAGGGCGCGATGACACCGTTGCGAACTCATGATCATGCAAAGCGGATTTCCCCTCGGGGAGAATCCCCTGGTTCTGAGCCACCACTGTAACGGTCTCATGTGCAGGAGGCCAAAAGGTATCACGTTGGACGCAGCTGCCATGAGACCTAACAGTCTCTGGAACTGTTTTACAGTGGATGACTGGCCTAGCTTGACCTGATCTACTGTGGCGAGAATCGAAGCAACACGAGCAGGTGACAACTGTGCCTGCATCGTCGTCGAATCCCACACTACACCGAGAAAAGTGGTTCTCTGTAATGGAGAAAGAACACTCTTCTTGGAGTTGAGCCTCAACCCCAACCTCTTGATGTGAGCAAGAACGACATCTCGATGTCGAACCGCCTGTTGTTCTGATTGAGCTAGAATTAACCAATCGTCTATATAGTTCAGAATACGGATGCCCTGCAGCCTCAGCGAGGCTATAGCCGCATCCATACACTTCGTGAACGTGCGGGGTGATAGTGCTAGGCCGAACGGAAGAACCCGATATTGGTATGCTTCGCCCCCGAAAGTGAACCTCAGGAACTTCCTGTGTTGAGGGAGGATATATACGTGGAAGTAAGCGTCCTTTAGATCTATCTTGACGAACCAGTCCTCGTATCTGATTTGTGACACGATCTGCTTGAGAGTGAGCATCTTGAATTTGAGCTTCCCTACAGCGCGATTTAAGAGACGAAGATCTAGAATGGGACGCAGCCCTCCATCTTTTTTCGGAATGATGAAGTACCGGCTGTAGTATCCTAACTCCCTGCTGGGTGGAGGAACCCGCTTTATAGCTCCTTTTAGTAGCAGAGTTTTTACCTCCTGTTCTAATACCAGAGCTGCTCGGGGCCCACCACTGTGGGCAGAACCCCTATGAACCGAGGTGAACGCGTTCTGAACTGAATAGCGTACCCGTTCTCTATAGTATTCAGGACCCACTGAGAAACATTGGGGAGAATTTTCCATTCCGCCAGAAACTCTACTAAGGGAACCAGCCTCTCGAGGCTGGCCTCTGGATGAACATCCCGAGTGACCGACACAGCGCCCTGTAACATACAGGCAGGGAACAGCTGGTCGCGAGACGCGACACTCTGCTTCTGCTGCGCTCTTTTAACAGAAGAACTCGGTGGCTGGGACTGCCCTAGCTAAGCAGCCCAAGCGACACGTACTTTGAGGGGGATAAATTTATGGAAAGCAGCCGCCTGTTTTTTCTCTTCCTGGAACCTCTCAGTGACAGAGTGAAGAGCGTCACCGAAAATGCCCACAGGCGATACGGGAGCATTTAAAAGGAGAGTTTTTCCTTCATTGAGGTCTGACTCAGCCATAAGTGTCTCTCTGTGGCCACCATGGCTGCCATAGACCGGCCGATAGACTTAGCGGTCTCCCTGGTGGCCCGGAGAGTGAGATCAGCAGTCTGCCTAAGTTCGTTGATCATATCAGCAGAAATTTCCCCCCCCTCACAAGCATCTTTAAGCAGGTCGGCCTGATAAGCCTGCATAATGGCCATAGTATGCAAACACGCAGCCGCCTGCCCCGCTGCCGAGTAAGCCTTCCCCACCAGCGCAGAAGAATTTTTTAGAGGTTTTGAGGGAAGAGCCGGTGCTTTAAGCGAAGATGACGAAGCTGGAGCTAGCGAGCGTCTCCTCCGCCTTCGGCATCGTCACATACCCTGCAGTTTTTGCACCAAAAATGTTTCCATAGGCATTAGACTGGTTAGTGTAAATTCTACTAGAAACTGGTCTAACCCAGGTCTTTGAAACTTCAGCGTGAAGATCTGGGAAGAAAGGTAAGCACTGGCGAGAAGGCTGAGGTCGTGCAGGCAGAAATCTATCGTCTAGTTTGCTTTTATTTCTAGACTCCTGCCTATCAGTTGGCCACTCGATGCTGAGCTTTTCAACAGCCCGAGATAACACATCCATCAGCAGTATACTGGAGTGACAAAACTCTCGACATCCAGCTCCTCAGAACTGGATAATCTAAGCTCACCATCGTCATGTGCCTCAACCCGGGCAGAAGTAACCGCCGCAGCGCGTGCTTCCAGAGCCGGGTGAGAGGCACTGGATCCCGCCGGAGATAGTGGAGATAGGGCGGAGCCCGTCCCAACGTCGCCAGTGAGATCCATCTGCGAGCCCCAAGACAAGCGCCGCCGCTCTGCCTCAACAGAAGCGGGACCCGAGCCCTGGGGAGCTCGCAGCATACCACTCTCCTCAAAGAGCGATCGCCGCGAGCGCAGAGTTCTCAATGGGAAATGCTCGCAATGCTGACAATCGACCCCCTCGAGGGCCGACTGGGCATGCTGCACTCCCAAACAAGCTACACACAGTTGGTGGGAATCCCCACCAGTGATGTATTGTGAACAGGGGGAAACACACTTCCTATATTGCTGCTCGCTAGTCACTTTTTGTTTGCTCATAATGTTTATATATTTCATATATATATATATATATACATATATATATATTATATATATATATATATATATATATATATATATATATATATATATATATATATATATAGTGAAAACTCCTGTCTAAAACAGACAAACACAATCAAAAGATTCCAGACACACACAGAGCTTGCTGAAGTAACAAAAGCTGGCGTATTGTGTGCTAAGGGGATATTTATAGCTTCCTGGTCGATGACGTCACTCGCTATGACGCTCCATCTCTCCATTGACTGATTTCATTCATGCTTCAGATGCGTCATGCTGGAGGGCGTTCCCACTGCGATTTCACGCAGCGGTAGTCCTTGAAGGGGAACTCTGTGATTTGGGTTCAATTAACAGGATTTCAGTTTTCCCAGCATCAAGCTGTAAGAAGTTATCAGACATCCATGTTTTAAGTTCCTGAAGGCAGGAAGTAACAGAAGCGGGTGGACAAGGTGAGTTGGGGTTAATAGTGAAATAAATTAGAATATCATCAGCGTAACCATGCTGTCTGATGATCTGGCCCAATGGCAGCAAATAGATGAGAAACAGAAGGGGACCAAGTACAGAGCCTTGAGGTACACCATGAGATATAGTAACAGTGCGGGATCGATTCACACCTATCCTAACAAATTGCTGTCTATCCGATAGATATGAAGTCAACCACTGAAGAGCCACACCAGTGATACCTATTGAAGACAGTCGAGAAAGAACAGTAGAGTGGCACACGGTGGGTTAGGTCAAGAAGAACCAGAATACTATATGCACCAGAATCTGAAGCCAGAAGGAGATCATTTAGCACTTTTAAGAGAGCTGTTTCTCTGCTGTGATATGGATGGAAACCAGATTGTAGTGGTTCAAGTAGATTATGTCTCTCTAAGTGTGACTGCAATTGTGCCACAACTACCTTCTCAAGTAGCTTGCCAACGAAAGCGAGGTTCGATATTGGTCTATAGTTGTTCTGAATGGCGTTGTCGAGGCTGGACTTCTTAAGAGTTGGAGTGATGGCCGCTACTTTCAGATTAAGCGGGACATAGGCAGTGGCAAGAGATCGGTTAATAATGTGAGTAATAGGATGAATAAGTGAAGGCAGAAAAGTTTTTAGAAGATATGTTGGGACAGGATCGAATGTGCAGTAGGTAGAATTAGATTTGATAATCAGTTTTTCAACCGCAGATGTATTTGTGAGTAAAAAAGTGTCTAGTGGACAACCTATCAAATAAGGAGTTGAATGGGGAGTGGCAGCAGAAGAAAAAGATTGATAAATGTTATAAATTTTTTGTATGAAGAAAGACTGAAAGCTTTCACAGAGATCAGTAGACCCAGCAATAACTACAGAGGATGGTTTGACTAGTTTGATTATCTCAGAGAAAAGAGTTTTAGGTTTGCACTTAGCTTTATTGATAACAGTAGAAAGATAGTTAGAGCGTGCAATGTTAAGTGCTTCTTTATATTTCACTACCGAATCAGAAAAGGACATGGCATGGACAAGAAGGGAAGATTTTTTGTGGAGTCTTTCAAGACACCAACATTTTGTTTTGAGAACCCTAAGCTCAGTAGTGAACCAAGGAGAAGAATGGGGAGACGGAACAGTTCTAGTTATTAATGGAGCAAGATCATCCAAGACATTACAAATAGATGCATCATAGGTTGAAACTATCTCATCAGGACTCAGGAGATTGAGTGCAGAAGGAAGAGCAGAGACAGCAATAGCAGCAGAGAAGTTGTCAGCAGTTATAGATCTCAGGTTCCGATAAGATATGGTAGTTTTAGTTTTTGGTTTTACAAGGGGAAGTGAGAAGTCAAAGACAATTAATTTATGATCCGAGATGCCCAGATTATGACCCTGAACATGCACATTGTCAATACAAACAGTACAGAGCAAATCAAGAGTATGAGAGTGAGAATGTATTGGAAAATCAATATGCTGAGATACTTCAAAATAATCCAAAACAGACAAAAAGTCTTTTGCAGCAGTACAATCAGAATCAACGTGTATATTAAAATCACCTAGCATCATGATTCTATCATGCCGGGCGAAGGCAAGAGTGAGAAGTTCAGTCAGATCAGAGCAAAAGTTTGGATTATTTCTAGGAGGTCTATAAATCAACAAAATCAGAAGCGGAGCAGGGCCAGCAAGTTGAAGTGATAGACATTCAAAACTAGGAGCATCAAGAATGTCATATTTAGTCACTTTATAATTGTTCTTAAAGATCACTGCCAGACCACCACCTCTGCCACTAAGTCGAGGTTTTGTCAGAGAACTATATCCAGGAGGAGTTAGAAGATTCAGCTCAATGAAGTCATCAGGTGTTTGGCAGGTTTCAGTCAGAAACAGTAAATCCAGGTCTCTCTCAGTTGTAATTTCATTCAGCAGTGTACCCTTGCCAGTCAGGGAACGAGTGTTAAAAAGAGCGCAGTTTTGTCGATGGGGAACATGCATTGACGAGTAGACCGCATCTCTGGTTAGTGGTATCCCAGATAGCATGGTGACATTGATACAATGTTGAGTTTTGATCTAAACCATAATTTTGGTTGAGATTGACATTTCAATGTTTAAAGTGTGCTGGATCAGCATTGACATTTTGATGAAAGCCAACAACACACATGGGTGGAGACAGTGACATTGAACTAACAGTGATTTGTAGTTGATGAGCACAAGATCATTCAGGCGTATATCTGCAGAACACTAGTGGGTGTTTCTCGATCAGTGGGGCGTTTTCAAACCACAATGGACATTTTCAACCGCTTTACCCGATTTGCTGTAATCCACTGTGGGCTTGGTTTAGGGGTGGGCCTTCGTGATTTTAGCAAGTCTGTTGAAAAATGGTTGAAAAACATTTACCTGTATTGTAGTTTGAAATTGGCCACTGATTGGTAAACGCCCATTTTGTCTTTGCATGTGCACTTTTCATTAGTCTAATGCTTCATCATTAGAGAGAAAACAGGTGCATCCTATACAGACCTCTTGTGTGTTGAATCACCTGACATACTTACACGACTAGCAGAGTTTCAAACAATGGTGCATCTACCTTATTTCTCTGTTCCTTTGTTTTGCATGCTTATTTGCATTTGATTTGTGTTGTTACTCACTGTAATTAGATTACAAAGTTATTAGTGTTTGAATAAAGCATCTATTTTTCTACATTCTTAAAAAGTACTTGTTTTAGTAAAGTTTATTAGGAATTTCCTGAATAAAGTTATGTCATTTAACAGATTTCTTAAGGTGCAAGAGACATGAACATGAGCAAGAATGTTAACATAGCCCATGTCTTGTATCGGTCAGTGTTTGCATGCAGAACACATTGCTCCTTTAGTAGGAGTGAAGGCAGATGAAGATGGACAATTAAAAAAGCACCTCCTGATAATGCTGACATTGATCATACACTGAGTTGTTGTCGACAGCATAATCACCTGACCTGGGACTTGATGATATCCTGTATCTTATCACTGCTTAGTAATCATTCATATTCCTGAATCTGTATTAAATTTGAGAAATAACTGATTTCCATTCAGTTTAGCTTGTTTCCACTGAAACACAATAAAAAAAAAAAAACATCTAGTGTTTATTAAGAAAGTGACTGACTTGGCTATTTTGTGATATTTAAAGAGATTAGGGTCTACATAAGGTGAATCTGCAGCTTTAAAGGGATAGTTCAGCCTGAAATTAAAATTATGTCATTTATTTACCCTCAAGTTGTTCCAAACCTGTATGAATGTCTTTCTTCTGCTGCACACAAAAGAAGATAGAGTGAAGGATGTTGGCAACCAGACAGTTGATGTTAGCCATTGACTTCCATGGTATTTATTTCCTACTATGGAAATCAATGGCCACCGTCAACTTTCTGGTTACCGACATTCTTTAAAATATCTTATTTTGTGTTCAAAAGAAGAAAGAAACTCATACAGGTTTGGAACAACTTGAGGGTGAGTAAATGATTACAGAATTTTCATTTCGGGTTGAACTATCTCTTTAAAGAAATTTTCATTGAAAAAAACTAAGTTCTTTTTTATTCTACAAGACAAAAGTGTTATTTGAATGCTGTAGTTTCACAGAAAATGAACAGAGAAATTTAATGGCTATAGCTCAGAGGTGTTTGTTCCTCTTCATGAAGAGTTTAGCTCCAGCACCTGGAAGTGTTCATTGATTTGATGACCTTGATTATCTGCCTCAGGTGTGTTTAATTAGGGCTGGAGATAAATCCGACACCCCTGCTAGTGCCTTCTTTTGATATTAGAGCATTAATAGAAATAAATAAACAGAATTTTACGGTACTATAATCGTAGTTAGAATATTTTGTTTTCAGTGACTTAAAAAAAAAAGTGAATCATATTTTGTTTAGTATATTAACATTATTGAATGTGACTGTATGTATGACAACTGATTTGACTTGTTCTTGAGTAACATCATGCTTTCTTTTTCTGATTTCAGAGAACCCAAAGGAAAAGAGGCAGAATCTGATGATGCAAGACAGATTTTTATAAACCTGAACCGCTGGACCTGTAGTTATGATGACATCAGACTTCTGAAGCCAATTTTATTTTTAAAGCTTGAAATGCTTTTGTCCTATTTCTCCCCCTTTCTTTTTTAAAAAAATGATATTTTAATATATTTGTTGTCATTGACTGATTGAATAAAATAAATTGACTCAACTGCTGGAAAGGTGTCATTTATATTTTATAAGGTTTTTGACAAATTTTGAAATGGTCAGGAATTTGTTGACGCACCATTGAAGTGTGATTGAAATATTAATGTTGTTTCAACATTAATTGGTACATCAGATGGTAACATTGTTTGATGTTCCTTTTCAGTCTTTCAACAAAATGTATTTAGAATCAACATCACATTGTAACATGGATCAAACCATATTACCAAAGATTATTTTTTGTTAATTTCAGTGTTAATTCAACAGCAGTGATGTAGATTCAACATCATAGTAACGTTGATTCAACAATATTACCATTGATTATTTTTGTTAATTTCAATATTGATTCCGCATCAGTGATGTAGAATCAATCATAGTGTAACGTTGATTCAACAATATTACCATTGATTATTTTTGTTAATTTCAATATTGATTCAACAGCAGTGATGTATGATCAATCATAGTGTAACGCTGATTCAATAGCATTACCATTGATTTTTTGTTCAACATTATTTCAACATTAACTGAGGGTGCAAAAGTGATGTTGATAAAATATCACTTTGTAATGTTGATTCAATACTATTACCATTGATTTTTGGTTGAATTCCCAACATTATTTCAACATTAACTGAGGGTGCAAAAGTGATGTTGATAAAATATCACTTTGTAATGTTGATTCAATACTATTACCATTGATTTTTGGTTGAATTCCCAACATTATTTCAACATTAACTGAGGGTGCAAGAGTGATGTTGATAAAATATCACTTTGTAATGTTGATTCAATACTATTACCATTGATTTTTGGTTGAATTCCCAACATTATTTCAACATTAACTGAGGGTGCAAGAGTGATATTAAAGCAACATTACTTTGTAACGTTAATTCAATGCAATTAGCGTTGACGCATCAACACTGAGTCAACATTGTTTCAATGATTTCATGCTATCTGGGATGAGAGTCCTGGCGCGGCGGAGAGTCACATCGTTGTGGTAACTATGGTTACGGTTCGATCTCGGCGACAGGATCACAGGTATTGATAGAAAGGGGTCCTTGACATAAAACCATCGACGTTTAGCGGACCGATGGATATAACGTGCACAACGTGCAATTCCTAGAGTAGTACATAAGTCAAATGTGGAGGTTTCCAGTCGGGATGGACGATTTAGGTTATGCAGTTGCAGTGAAGTGTAGTTTAAATTCATACCATAAATGAGAAGCAGAAAGATCCCTACAAACCCCAGGGCCAGCAGTCTCAAAGGCGGAGAGTTATTAATAGCAAAGTACATCTCTTTGCAGTTTAAGACAGCACTCACAGAAAGCCGAATTGCCACCCACGTTACAACAACACCACGTTAGCCAAACCCAGCTGATGTTAAGTTAAATCCACAAAACTAAACGGCTCGCTAAACAAGTGCAAATTTGCTTACCGACTGCATCAGATATTATGGGACTCACAGATATGCAGTGGTAGAGGGCTCGCGGGAAGAGTAAAGAGAGGCCACCACGTTAGCCAGACCCGGAACGGCAGAACCACAATAAAACACTGCTCAATGAACAAGAGGAAACTTACCCACCGCGAGTGCAGAGTGGTAAAGCCGAGACAATGGGCGGAGGGCTCGTGGGGATTTCACAAAGTGAGACGCTGAACAGAAGTTTGCAGAGATTGTCCGGGGAATAACATAGGGATTTCAGAATAAAATCTGGTAAGTTAGTGTGTATAGCAGTTCAGGAAGCTTCACTCAAACAACACTGTTCCGTTAAGTCCAGATTTTATGTCCTGAGAATGCAGATCCAGAAACTCTTTTAGAAACTCTTTCCCAGTGACAGGTTATCCAGATTATTTATCCAGTTTTGATGTCCCGAGAAAATATCCAGACTCAGATGATCCGTTCCAGCTGTGTCGCCCAGAAGCAAACAACACGATGACATTTAGCATTAAAAGATTAAACGTAACAAATAAAACGAATAACAAAACAAAACAAAACAACGATGAGAAGCGGCAGTCATTTCGTGCACAGCGTACTCTCACCGGAACAGGAAGAGCAAAAGGACATTTGTGAGGCGGCAGGCTGGGCCTCCCCGTCCACATTTGTTAGGTTTTATAACCTGGAAGTTCCCGCCCTGCAGGCTAGACTTCTGTCAGTATGAGCGGTGTGTATGTCCTGCCCAGATTTATCATGCGCAGACTACTCTCACGCAACCTTAGCTCTCCTGGTTGAGCTGCACTGTATGGTGAATATTTATATAGACCGGCAACACCACTCTGTATACCCTGTATGTGCTTATAACATGTGCTGATAGTGCTTATAACACGCAAGATAGCCTGCTCTAGGTCTGCTGGCTGCTGCACTGCGTTGACAATAAATGGAAAATTAAGGATAATTTTTGGCCTCAATATCTCGAGAAAAGATGACTTTACCCGTAGCGTAAGCAACTTGCGCAATACTCATTCCCTCTTCTAGAGAGAACCAAGGTTACGTATGTAACCGAGTACGTTTTTTAGTCACTTTGGTCAGTGGTTTTCAGCGAATGCTTGTGCACTAATGCATCATTTTTCCTGTCCTTTTAATCAAGCCTGTTAGCTTGCTGAGTACCTCAATTCCGTTCTCTTTTTGTAGCATTTGTCTATTATTAAGTTTTAATTGTTTTTCAAATGTGATCTACTGCTCTATGTTCACACGCTTGTTATCAGTCTTTTATTTTATCAATATATCCTTATAATTAATTTAATTTTAAATAAAAATTAAATTAATTAAATAGACTATTTTAGATGTTTTTGGTTTATATCTTCACATCTGAACAACATGTCTGTGTAAATTTGTTTTAACAAAAAATGTTAAAACATAATATGTTGTATATAATTTTGATTTTTTTTTTACATTAATCATGATTGTCAACTTGCCATCAGCAATTATCATTAAAAGCAATGCAAATATTGATATTAGTAAAACTCAATGTGTGGCTTTTGCACTTTTTAAAGTAGGGCCTACACTTTTACAAATAAATACCCTGATTTTGGTTTTTATTTAGTTATAATAAACAAAAACTGGAATTGAAGTTTTTTTTATTTATTTTTTATTTATCCGATTAATCGCAAAAAAAAAATAATCGTCCAATTAATCGATTATCAAAATAATCGTTAGTTGCAGCCCTAGTCACGACCAAACGTTAGCGATTGGTTATGGCAGATCCAGAGTGACTCCGGGCAGATCCAATAGTTTTAGACTTCAATAGAGTACCCGTCTACAAGGAAGTTAACGCTTGTCAATGGAGCGGTGCCAGGGTCTATGTACAAATGAAATGTACGAGAGTCTGGTGGGACCAGGCTAGCATGGATGCGCAGGGAGTTCTTGCCCAGAACAGAACCATACCGCCAATCCTAACTGTATGCTAATTGTCAATCGTATTTGAAGATAGTGGTCCTGACAGAAATACAGTAATATTGCTAAATATAACTGCAATTAAATGTTATTATTTCAGCAGTCATTACTCCAGCCTTTAGTCACATGAGTGCTATTCAATATTTTTCAGCACACTCACAAATAGGTCACACACCCCATAGGGACCCTGCTGGTTTCCCCCTTTACTCTCCTTTTCAGTCTCAATTTTCAATTTTTTTGTTTGGTCTTTTACTTTATATTGATTTTGTATTGTCCAATTTTGGTTCTCTTGCTCTCTCTCATTCTGTCTTTTTATCTTGCCTTCTCTCAAGTTTACAAAATCTGGGCCTCAGTAAGAGCATCTGTGAGAATAAAGTGCCCCATCAGGGAATCATACTCACTCATGAAACACATCAAAAAACGATGACACAAACCTGTACTGATCAAAAAAGGTTTGAAGTAGTCTGGCCTTTGTGTGTGCAAGGATGCCAGCTGAGATTTTGGTGCATTCCCTCCACTCCAATTTGACAGAAATAAAATGTACTTAACAATGATTAAAATGCATTTTTATTGACTGTTGCTTATGGTTTGGCATGCAAACAGGCCAGGGTTTTAGTAGACAAGTCAGTGAAACAATATTAACAACTGAGAGCTCTCACTTTTTATTGCATTCTAGAGCAGAGCTGACAACATTCACTTCCACTGCAGCATTTCATGAAACACACATCCAGTCAATAGCCTTAAATCTGTGGAGAATTTAAGCTGAAAATTAAAGGAAGTCAATAAACTGCATTGCAGATGGGATATTTAGATTAAACTACACTTAATGTAATTTCTACACAATACAGTGTTGCGGACCCCCTTATGAATTGGCCATTTTTCCAGTTCTATATTCTAGGCTAAATGGCTTCTGTCATATCCTGCTAAGCCTAACCTGGTAAAGGTTATTAATGGGAGCAATAAAGGGCAAATTATACTGTGAAAGCAATAAAAAAATAAATATCTAGAGTCATAATGTGCATTTGTTTGTTTACCTTTAGTGGTTATTGCTTGTGCTGTGTGCTATTGGTAACTGTCTGAGATGTGACAGCAATGTTGTTGTCTTACTCTTGAAAGGGTAAAGATAATTTTCATTATCTTCTATTACTTTTTACAGGATCCCTGGTGGAGGTACATTTTAGCACACCAGAAGTGACTAGCCAAACATTAGAATTATTTATCACCTCCATTATATCCTGTAATTCCCGCATTGGTTTTTATAAAGTATTAGTCTTCTGTAAACTAGCACCTGAAACTGCTCAGTTGTCAAACACACTCATGCAGTATACTCTAAACTGGCCCTCATTCATATCGTCCCTCTCTCTTATACTGAATGAACCTTATCAACTGCCATTCTCCAGGGCAGACACAGCAGTGTGTATTGATTCACCTCTTTCTCCATAATGAACTACTCAGCACAGCTTTATCACAGGGCTGTGCTGCCATTGGCTGATGGTAATATGAAATTAGGCAGCATGCAACCAGCCTGTCAGTATCGATTTCCCCACCCAGATAACTTGTTATAAAAGAATAGAGCTGTCTGTGGCATAATTGAACAAGTTAACTCCTTGTCTCGTAAAATCTAAGCTAGCATCGATTCATAGGGACTTGCGATTTCACGCTGGATAAAAAGAAAACACCTCCGTGTTTTATCTTGATGAGATGTTCATAGAATGTGTTTTCTTTTTCTCTGTCATATGTTCCTTCACACTGGCTTTCTGTGTTTTTCTTGCTGAATTGCAAAAAAAAAAAAAAAAGTAAATGGGATTTTGTTTGATGCTGTTGGTCTTTTCCTGAGCGAGCCCTCAGCCCATATTCTCTGTAGTATTTGTTTTTGTTTTTTTGCTAATGTTATTTACTGGTGTAACAATAAGCTTAATCAAGAAACTGTGTTAGAGCAAAGAACTGCACAGATACATATTCAGACATTCTATCTATCTCTATCTATCTATCTATCTATCTATCTATCTCTCTCTAGTTAATAATTATTGGTTTTCATTTTTTGAATTTCAATTAATTTTCATTCCACTGAATTTGAATTCTACATCTGTTTACTCAGTTCAATTAAATTCTTAATGTCCACACACAACTCTTATATGAAGTGGAACACCGGAAGGAAGGGGAGGATACTGAAACAAACGCGCATGCACGCACACACACGCACGCACGCACGCACAAACACACACACACACACACACACACACACACACAGAGAGAGAGCTGCGCCTCATAAAGCAGCTCTAAGCAGGTGAAGACTTTTTCCACACTGTTACTCCTGCTAATTACAGAATGGCGCTCAGTCAAGGGGAAAATGCAGTCTATCTGAACAAACACTCCAGAATCAGCCTTTCAGGCCTCGCACTAAACCACTCCTTTTTGTACAGTGTGGGGGGTCAGCGGGCAGGTTGGGAGGGGGGATGTAAATTGTTTGATGAGCGTATGTAGCTCTGGTCGTAAGTCCAGATGCAGGCTAGATACAGTGTTTTCCCTCAGCGGGGTTAAGGGTTAATGAAACGCTCCCTCGCTCCCTGATTCTCCTCTTCTCCTCCCGGCACAGTGATAAGTAGCTAACCAACGGTGCCTGTAATTACAATCTTACAAAAACTGGCCAGATCTGTATATAAATCTCACCATCCAATTACAATGTGTAATAACTTTGCACTCAAGCTGGTAATGAGCTCTAATACTGCAGCATGTGATAATCCCCTCTGGATGCTGGCTTGATCAGATGTTGGCTTTGTAATTAGACTGGCAGAAAATCATTATTTCGTGTTCAGGAAAAAATGAGGTTGGTGGGAAGTTAATTTTGCTAGCGTTCTCCGAAGCGTAGACAAGAATTTAATGATTTAATCATGATTGTTAGCTATTTTGCAATCAATTTGTAATGATTGTGTCAAAACAGAGGGCTTTGCTAGGGAGAAAGACCTGGAAAGTGTCGCTGATATGACATGTTAGTGTGTGTGTGTGTGTGTGTGTGTGTGTGTGTGTGTGTGTGTGTGTGTGTGTGTGTGTGTGTGTGTGTGTGTGTGTGTGTGTGTGTGTGTGATCGTATGCCAGTCATAAATAAATGTCTCACTGTGATTTTTACATAATACAAAAAATGTGTTGTTAGTAAATACATATTTGATCTCTAGAATTTGAAATAAATTAACATTTTTAAAAATCAGTTAAAGGTCCCATATTGTCAAACTGAAATTTCCTGGCTTTTGTCATGATAACAGAGGTCTAGAGGCTATGAAACTACCATATAAGTTTCAAAACAGTCGATCTACAGACAAATTCACACAGCCTGCATAAAGTAGCTGTGCCTTTTCACGAGCTGTTGTGACTTCCGTATATGTGTGATGTCAGATCTACTCAGTCAACGCCTTCAGTCACCACCCCCACTAATGGTGGGTCACTCAGAAAACAACAGTAAAAATATATTGAGATGGTTTTTGGTACTTATACGGCAAATATGTATTCTTAAAGGGATACTTCAGCTCTGGGAAGATGAATGTGTATTTAATAGTGGTCATTTATATAGTAGAAATGTGGAATTATTTTTGAAATTGAAGCATTCTAGACTGAGAAAAGGCAGAAAATGTAATTTTTACTCATGTGGCTGAAAGACAACAACTCCCAGAATGCACTTGCTTTGCTGCCCTTACTAGGCCAAGCCACTCCCTAACCACGCCTACCGGTTACAGGCGGCAGTATCCGAAAAAATTTTCCACACATTCTCTAGGTTAATACATACTATAGTAACAGTAAAGGTTTATAAAAAGAACCACAACCAATGTGAGTTATAACTTTTAATTTAAAAAATAATTAATATTAACACTTTTACACTCAAAGCTCTTCCAGAGCTTCAGCTGTTCCCTTATTCACAGTATTGCCCGTCAGGAGCTAGATATCTCCGTCTGATATCCTGGACAACACAGGTGGGCAAAACGAGACGATAGCCTTTACTATGTCTCTCGCCTTGCAGGACCCATTCCATAAAGTGACGGTAGGCTGTTAGGCATCGCGATATTGTCTACAAAACAGTAACGTTAAGCACAACGTTAGCAATGCGAACTATTTGCACATACAGTATGCTAGCATAGATGTAAATATAACAACAATAGCTCAGCTGACTACGCGTGAAGAACATTGTGATAATGCCGAGTGTCCAAACTCTGTTCATTACGTCTTAGTAAAAAAAAGAAAAACAAAGCACGGTAGCACGGTAATTCTAAAATACTACTGGTTTTCTACTGATACAAAGCTTAATGCTAAATCCTGAAGTAACCAAAATCAAAACCTAAAATAAAACTTCAGAAAGTTGTACAATATGGGACCTTTAAATAAAGGGAAAGCCATTTATATAATATTGGGGGAAATAAAATAAATAAATAAATAAATACATTTTTTAACATAAAACACATTGCAAAAGCCTCTTATTGCATTCATTACTGTATTATTTAAGTTTATTATTTAATCTGTAATTTTTTAGACAATACCGTAGCCTGAGATAGTTGGGAGCATGTGATTTCTGTGCTCTTTGAAGTAGTGTGACGTGAGCTGCTTGAAAATATCTTTACTCGCTCGGTGCTTCTTCTGAGGGACTGTGTGTGTGTGTGTGTGTGTGTGTGTGTCGATGTGAGATAGGACTAGATTAAACTATCCACTGCTGTTATACTCTCTCCTCATCCTGATAATCTCGGGTGATTTGCACTGAAAAGCATATCGATGCAGGACTTGCTGCTTTCCTCAGAGGCTCTACTCCATAATTGATACTGTTTTGAAGTCTTCTCAGGAGACCCATATCTTTTCAGCGAGTTGGTGTTTTTTGATCAATTATTATAAAGTGCTATCCTCAAATGTTTGAGTGCACCCAAAATTTGATCCTGTCCGTTTAGAGTGCTCTATATTTAGAAACGCACTGCCTGTGCTGACCAAACTTTCGGCGAATCACATTTCAGATGGATTGATTTGGTTAAAATTAATCATAAATCGTTTGTTCAGTTTAGATTTTGGTTGCACAACTTTTTATGTCTGTGCATGTGCATTTAATGTTAAAAACACAGATATTAGAGCATCACTTTTCAAAGTCAGCTATAGCTGCTCCACCTTTTCCCCAGGATAGACTCTCCTAAGAAACAGGAATGAAACAGAGAGTAGGCGCGAGAGGCACTTGGGTCTTTCCAATGAATTGAGAGCGATCTAGATCTCAGTGTGCTCCTCCTCTCCAGCACTCCAGCTCCTCACACCCCACTGCCCACCTGCTCAATAGCCTACCCAGAACAGCTTTCAAGTGTTCTTTGAAAAAAAAAAATCATCTTGTCTTCCTCTCGTTTCTCTATAGCTTCTTCCTCTCACACACTCTTTTGCTCTCTGTTCCTACAGGAAACACATCCTAGTTGTGACTCCCGAGGTATCAAAAGTTCAGCATTAGATTAATCATTAGGCCGGAGACACACTGGCTGCGTGGCGTGTCCGTTTTTATTTCGGCTCCCATGTTAACAGGTTAGAGCTTGCACACTGCCTGCGTGACACGCGCGTCTCAGGCGCGGCTAGAGCCGCACGGAAAACGCGTGCATGCTAGAAATAGAACCGACGCCTATTTTTCACGCGACACGCAAGCGTGTTGGAAGCGTTTCCAGGCAAAATAGAATAGGAAAAGATGTTTATATGTTATTTTGTACACGAATACATATTAATAAATTACATTTTTGACAAATGTAGATATAAATATAGGCCTAATTTAAAAATAAATAAATAAATAGGCCTAATTATCAATTTTCAAATATTGCACCTGTCAATACAGAATGACATATTCAGTCTGTTTTGCTGTCAATACTGCTGTGCTGACAGTGTCTTTATCAGTAGGCTTTATATTTATGCTTAACACGAAGTATAGGGCTTCCACAACTCTCTCCCATATGTCGAACAAGGATGATGCGTGTCAGCAGCGCCGCGTCAGACACGCTTCTGATGTGCAAAGACACAGAAAACGCGACGCAGCCGCCACGCAGCTGACACGCACGAAACGCCACGCAGCCAGTGTGTCCCAGGCCTTAGACTATGGGCGTTTTCACACCTGAAAGTCCGCACCAAGGTCCGAACCAAAGTTCAAGTTTTGATACATTTTATACTTTCAGAAAGTTTTGGTTTGGTTTCACACTGCAATTATGCGAGCGCACTAAAGAACTTTACGTGACATACTTGCGTCCTGTCGTCATCATCTATGTGGGCTGCATCTCGACAATAGGCTTGTTTGAGATGCGCCTTGCCTCGCCTGAAATGTAGGTGAGAGTAGGCGGCTGCAGTGAGGGGAGGAGTGGAAAAAGCGCAGGCAAGACGGACAGATCTCTCTTCTCGCAGTGGATCAGACACCTGTGAGATCAAAGGCGGATATCGCGGGATTCACGCTCGTGCACGGTGTTGCTAATAAACTGGATGTAATTTAAGTTCTGTTGCTTTTATATGAAAATAAATATAATGAACAAGACACCCAAAGTACTTGTTATTTAATTCCATTCCAAATATGTGTTTATGAATATTTTTTTCTTTAATACAGACATATGTTTATATATATATATATATATATATATATATATATATATATATATATATATATATATATTAGGGGTGGTTAATCTGTCTGATTTCTCGATTCGATTCGATTACGATTATTGAAGTCCCGATTCGATTACAGTCGATTTTCGATTATTAACGATTCTCAATTAGCGATTATTGATTTTCCATTTCACAACATTAAACGAAAATACACTACAAGGGATTGCAGTATTAAAAAAATCAGCTGCTGAATTACTTAACTCTTTTATTGAGTAACAACAATAGTTATAACTTCAGAATTATTTGTATGTAGCTTATGTTCTGTAGAACACAGAAATGAATACATCCCATTGTATTGTGACTGATCAAGTTGAACTAAACAATAACAAATAAATGAAAGGCTTATTTCCTTTAGGAAGTAGATCAGAACCAACATACTGTAGAAATTGGACAATTTTCTTCTAGAAAGACAAGGTGTTGTTCAGGTGGAGGAAGACTGCAGGTTGCAGTCGAAACATGTCAAGGTAAAGAAAAAGTTTATAATGCAAAAAATGTTTTTTTGCATTATAAACGGCGGCGGCGGCGGCAGCGCGGGCGGGAGGAGGGGGCGGAGAAGGAGAGATAGACGCTCGAGAGAGTCATTCCGGGGAGCGTTTGCATCAGAAAACGACGGCAGTGCGGCTCGTGAGAGGCAGCTGCGCGTCTGTGAGGGGAGGCAGAGAAGGCGAGAGCGAGACTCGAGGGTTGAATACTTCGAGCCGAGCCCGCAGGGTCGATATCGGAAGTGCGTCGCTGAGCTCACAAACCCCCTGAGGGCAAGAGCTGCGTGTTCCTGGCCCAGGCAGAGAGCGCAGATCACATGGCGGTCTCCGTCGCTGCGCGGGGCTCTGCACGAGCCGCAGGAAGTGCAAGGCATCTTGAAAAAGACGCTCGCTGCTCTTTTAGACAGTAAGTTTTGCAAGAAAAGATACGTCGCCGGATAGCGTAGCTCGCACGGATGGCTGAAGGTGGTGAAGACGGCCGGCTTCTTCAGGCGCTGTCCTAAGCTGGCTTGTCGCTTCCTCGACGGCGGCGGCGGCTTCTCTCTAGATCCAGCGATGCGGCAATAATAATAATAATGCAAAACATTTTTATTTTTTTTAATAATAAAAAATCGATTTTTGAAAATTTAATAATCGATCCATACTCGTCCATAACATACTCGTGATTAATCGATAATCGATTTTTTTCACCACACCTAATATATATATATATATATATATATATATATATATATATATATATATATTTTTTTTTTTATAAAAATGACATCACATAACCCATATCGCACTGTCAGAGAGTTATTCACACATAACGTACGTATACACATAAAACATGATACCAGAGTTTTAAAAACAAATATTTTAAAAAAGAACAATACATCACGGTTGTTTAAACCAATGAGCATTAAGCTGTGTTGTAAGCAAGTCGTTTCCCATCATGCTTTTGATAAGCGCAGTCGGTGGAGAGCAACTGCGCGCGGCTGCAGAATCCGACACGTGCGCCTTGCGGTCGCGAGAGTTTTTTGACATAGGTCAGCATGACATCAGAGCAAGGCGGGCCGCTCTCGGACACATTTCTAACCGGCATGCATCTCTCGTTGATCACCGGTGATCGGTTCTGCGCAGATTTTGCTCATCTCAAACAAGCCTATTGATTGGTTTGTAAACGGACGTGCGTCTGACGTCAGCGTGTGTTGTCAATTCGGCGGGTAACTTTGACAACATGAATGAACAGACGCATATCGTTGCAACTGTATTGTTATTTTTTCGTCGTGCGAACATTTTATCGTCGCCGGCAGGAAAGGAGGAGAAGACTGCAAGCAATCATGCGATTATTATTATTATGTCATCAGACCATACTTCAATTAAAAACCTCGTCTCCTCCTGTCCCCATGTGCTACCACGGCTCATTTTTCCTGCCACCTTCTGTTTTTTCGGCTATGCGGGAACCACCGGAACTTCCTGTAAAAGGTCTGAAAGTCCGAACCATACAGAAATGCTTTCACACTAGAAACGAACCAAACCTTTGTTCAGTTTGATCCGGACCGAGACTACCTCTTTTCGTCGGACCAAATTTCATCTGTTTGGTCCGGACCGTGGTCCGGGGTAGGTTTCACACCTGTAATTTTGATTCGGACCAAACTGAAAAGTCCGAAAGTCCGGACCAAACAAGGTAGGTGTAAAAGGGCCCTATGGCTCTTGCTATTCCAACACAATTAATAAATAAAATCTCTGTTAGCTCTGTCGGTCTAGAGACAGCAGAAATTGCTGTGGGCACATGACCTGGCACAGATCCACTCCTCATAAATCTCCCCAAATCATACCCGCCAGGCATACTGGCATGGGCCCTCACCCAACTTATTTGAAATATTACTGTCAACCTATAAAGATAATTAGGCCGGTCTCATCTTCTACCCCCTTACAATTAAATATGACCCCCTTGTGTTTTATGAGCTTTTGAATAAACCTCATACCCACCCAGGACTCTCCAAATAATGTAGCGATAGCTTTGTGCCCAGAGAAAAAAATATATCACACAATAGATCGTATAATGTTTGCATTTGCCTTTACTGTGTTGCAGATTAGTATATGTGCATGCATTTGCTTGTACAGTGACACCAAAACATATGCCTGACCCACAATTAAAAATTAAGTAGCCTATCACACTTCTAAATATCGAAATATATATATATATATATATATATATATATATATATATATATATATATATATATATAAACATACAGAAACATTTCAAAGGAAGCAAATTTGCTTCAATATAATAAAATTAATACATATTATATTATTATATTATAATAAAACTTAAAATGAAGAGAAAATGTATTTAGATACTTTCTTTTAAACTTCAAGTTAAATTTGTTCTGAGAAAATGTCTAAAATCATTTAATTTATTTTTGATGTTTTTTACTTACTGTAATGCAATGAATAATTTAGATTTTTTTCTTCTGTTTTGCAGTTGTAACCCTGGTGATTTCCCCCTCAAAGTTAAATTGGAGTATTTAAGACTACTTTGCTAACTACAAACGAAAAAGTGACTGAGTATCTAAATACTAAAGTGGACTTTAAATATCAACGTGAATAACGGTGATAAGGAGGAGCTGAACGACTGGATATCCAGGTAGCGCCCTGAATCGCCGAGGGGGGATCGTAACGAGGCCAGGACGCGCATATCAGGGACAACTGAGTGATTAAAGTTTCCTAACTCGGTAGGACTCATCACCACGGATTGAAGGTATCCCATTTACGGTTTATTTGGCTCTTCGGAGTGAAGCGGCCAATTGTCTCTTTATTTTTGCGACCACAACGCACGCGAGCAACGGTACAGGCCTGCAACGAGGGGTGAGAGAGAGTGTGTGTGAGTGGGCCCACGTGAGTTAATGTGTTTATCTGTCAATTTATAACTGCCATACTATTTTCCTTAGAGAGGTTCAATTTATTGTTATTCCTTTTCTGTAAAGGGCAGTGCATAATATACATGTAAAGAGATTTTATGGTGCATTTAAAAAAGTGTTAAAACCATATCAAGAGGCATTTGATTTATTATTGGTTGAAATAAGTTTTCTTAACTGCTATATTCATATTCATCTGTGGGTTGTCATACAATTCTAAAAGTACATTAATCATAGAGATTGTGTATTACTAAAATATTCTAACTGCCTTTCTGTGACATCACTGTAAAATAGATAGTTAATTGTAGTTTACTGTTTATTTATCACCCTTCTAGTTTAGTTTCATTTTTTTTCCATTTCATTTAAATTCATTATTTGTTTAAATAAACAGTGTAATTGTTTACTTGAAGTGATTTCATCGAGTTTACTAATTGGTTTGGTTGAAGATTAAACTGAATATTTCTATAACGTAAAATGCTTGGTTATAGTTAAACAGAGGAAATTGTGTATTGTGTGTTGTGTTAAAGGGTGCTAAGAGAGTTCCCTTATAATTAGTCGAGAGACTGCAAAGTTTGAACCCGAGTACCCGCCCTAAGAGCTCAGGTACGTCATAGCTGAGAGGGTAGAGCGTGCTACACAGTAATTTAACAACAAGTACAGAACACCTGAATATACCATTCCTCAGATGAGAAAAAAGGGTTTGCTATATTGACACTGACATTTAAATTCAATCAAGTGTGACTTAATTGTTCAAATTCGTTTAGGGGACATTATACATGCTCAAACACTGTACTCTCATTAATTCATAAACTCTGTTAAGTCATTATCCACATCTTTTTGATATGACAGTTACAGTACATAAAGTGAAGTTATTGTCCAGGGATAATCCTCACACAATACACGCATCAATGACACCTCTTACAGTATTTGCTAACAACTGATTTTCCATTACAATATTGTGTCTATTCTATTGTAGACACATTTACCAGTATAAAGTGATTCAGTTTTTCTGCTCTAAGTTTGTTTCATTCTGAGTTTAGAAGGCCTTTGGAAAGCACTGATTCATCTCCGTTGCCCAAGGCCTCTAATACTCCGATTTAGCTCACACATTCTGCTCTCCTCACTCTCACCATGACATATCAGACTGTCATTTCTGTTTTAGACTCTCTTATCTACTAGCACACTATCAGGGCAGAAGTAGGTCAGGACTCAATTTCCCCATAATCCTCATTATTTACCCTTGTATGAAACATATGCCCACTCTGCAACGATAGAAAGACTTATTATAGGCTTGTAAAATGGAGATAAATGTGATGAAATTACTGAATTGGCCCAGGACAATGTGACTGAGTGAACATTGGATACAGTTTCAACCATTTTATCTTATCACACCAGTTTTTCAACAGTTTTCAACGTTCACGTTGACAACAATGGCAGCATAAAGCAATGCCAAAGTCACACTCCAACACTTCTGTGTGTGTGTGTGTGTGTGTGTGTGTGTGGTCAGTGAAGTAAATATGGTTATCCCCTTGCAGAAAAGTATAAAACAGAACAACATAAGTATGTTGTGGGTTTTCTTGACAGCATCAAAAACAGGACCAGGTCTATTTCTGCTCTCAGACATCTTATTTAGTCCAAGCTGCACATTAGTGTTGGGTGTGCACCATTAAATGCTTCCAGTTTGCTGTTTATGATGGTTCTGCCACACGGTGGAGTTGCCCTGTCTGAATGTGTCTGGATTTATAAATGTATATGCAATTTTGCCATTTCTTTTGGATTTTGGCCCTGGTGTTTCTGTGCATTTTCTCTTATTGATTGTCCAGCATATTCTCTATACTGCAAGAATGTTGTTGGGATGATGATATAAACAAAGTCTACCTAAATTTCAGTTTGAAGCTTAATTCATTAACCATGCAATAAATTATATAAAAAGAGTTTTAAATGAAGAGGAGACTTGGAAATAATGACAGAGAGTGATTTTGAGCGAGAAGACTGAGGAGGGCAAGACTGAGACTGAGAGAGAAAGAGAGAGCAGAGGAGAGGAGAGATCAGTTGAAGGTCAGAAGCAGGCAGTCTTCCATTAGCAGAGTCTCTGTTTACTCTCTGCTAGACCTCACTAGGGATTTGGTGGCATATGCTTGTGCCCCCGGCATCCCAGAAACGGCCCATTTAGCCAGGGAAAGGCAGGGGGGCAGGCTGGGACCATGTCCCAGGGCACTGCTCCTGGGCAGCATCATTTATCTAAAACCCTCCCTCACTGCCAAACACCTAGCGGTGCCTGCGGGATTCTCCTCTGCCCTCTGTTTAAGTACCATTACTGTCTGAATGTGTGTGTGCTTGTGCGCCATCAGTTTTTTCAAAGTTGTTACAGTATTTACTTGATCTGTTTGTATGTTTTCTTGTTTTTAAGGAGTATTGTCTATTTCCAATTTGTTGCAAATTTATTTTCAGTTAATTTTCCTTTGGGAATGACAGAATAATGCAAAACCAATTGGCTCTTTTTCAATTAAAAGCAAGTGATGCACATCACTGGGGGAGAGAGGTACAATTTCACTCTTCTTGCAGATGTTTTAGTCTGCTTTTTTATCAAATTGATATTGCCCCATAAATATACAATTATATTTAGCTTTTATGGAAAGACATGTTCACGAGACAAATCTTAAAGTTTGTCTTTTATGATATCATCTCATCCTTAAGTCTAATTGATGAAAATGCTTCTTAAGAGGAGTACTGTGTCCTGTCATCCTGTAATCGATTGGACTGTCGGTTAAGGAACAGAACAAGCTGTTTTAAAGTCATATCAGAGAGATCATCATTAGCTTGCTAATGAGTTCTATCTAATTTAATGCTTTCAGTTAGGGCTGGACGATTTTGGCTAAAATCATAATCGCGATTAATCGAACAAGTTACCTCGATTACGATTATTGAACGATTATTTAAAAAAAAATGTTTCGATATATCTCTGGCAAGGCTTATACTGTAATGTTCACGGTTATTTTTTCTAATGAAAGAGTGCATAATCCTAATGAAAGAGTGCATAATCCTATCTTTGTGATTCTAAAATAAGGAAACACACAGATAGCTTTTAATGCTTATTTATTAAATATTTCAAACAATTGAATAAAACAAAGCATACAATGCTTGAAATAAAAAAGTCAAGTTTTAATGTAAAAAGAAAGTTTCCTAAAAATGTAGAAAATAAAGAACTATAAAAATAGTTCTTTAAAAATACTTTAAAAACTTTAAAAATAGTTATTTTTGTAAACAAAATAAATTATAGTAAATATTGCCATCTTAAAAGTAAAATATAACTTGTATAAAACTAAAAAACTAATCCTTTTCACATTGTGTAGCATTTGTAAATGCTTGTGTTATCGAAACCTGCTTTGTGGAGGCACTTGTTGCTGGGCGTTTGTCAGTCTCTTTCTTTTTTCGCGTGTTTCTTTGGTACAAGCGGCTCCTGTTGCTGAGTTGACTCAGTGTTTGAGTTCCCTTTCACACAGAGATTCCGGAAAATTTGACCCGGGTTCGTTTGACTTTGGTTCATTCACACTGCCAGTGGTTTTCCGGAATCAGAGAGTGCGTTCAAACACAACCAGTAAAGACACGTGACATGTCTCAGCGGCGTCTATAGTTTGCTTATGAGCTGCGATTTCTCTCTCGAGAAACCACGCTTACGTGCATTTTTTTTTCTCTGATTCGATAATAAACTAGCGCATTACGTACCGTTTCACGCTGGCAAACGATCCCGGCTTAAGTGCCATCATTACGACACGGCATTGATTACGGCTTTTGTTCACACAGCGCGCGTTCCGGGACTGAACACGGCAATGTTACTATGTCCCCAACCTGGCATCAATCCCGGGTCGTGTTTGCGTTCACACAGAAGGTGTTTGTTCTGGCAATTTCCCGGGATCAACGCGATGTGTGAAAGGGGCTCATGTTGCTTCAATGTTGCAGACTGGACGGGGCGGAGTTACGTGACTAGACAAGCGGTAATATGTTTTAAGGGTAAAATTACGTCGGTTATAGGTTCTGAATTTCGGTTTCGATTATTTTTCGATGAATCATCCAGCCCTACTTTCAGTCCACCTGACCCTTTGGAGAACCCCTAAAGAGAGCTCAAGACTTCATGACAGGACACTAGGGATCCTCTGATGTTACTCTTGACGCACAGCTATATCTGTGTTTACCGTATTTTTGCTAAGGCTGTTAGCTGCAGCTAGGCAGTTTATTGGTACTGTTTGGCCTGTAACGCTGCCACTTTTTTTAAAGGCCTTAATGGGCATGTTTTGTTGACATATTTGTTCAGCTGCACAGCTTTCACAGTAGTATCTGTAGTAAGTCTTTGTTGGCGATGTGATACATCTTTTTACTTCGTTATCCACTCTTAGATCCAAAAGAAGCAGATACAAACAAACAGAAGTAAACAAAGTTTTCACAAAACAAAAGCGACCATACTGCTCTCCAAGTGACTCAAGTGATAATGACATTTTATCAGACTATATTCAGCACTATGGTAGTTCATGTTCACCGTCTTGCCATTCCATTTGACTTTCTTTCTTCTGTGGAACACAAATGAAGATATTTTTAACATGTTTCTCATTAACTCACAAACAACATGATTGACTTTCCTTGACATTTGACAATATGCATTTGACTTCTTTTGTGTTCCACAGAAGGAAAGAAGTCATACAGATTTGGAGCGACATAATTCATTATCCCTTTAAAAGCATAGCAGGAATCAATAGAGACTTTACTGTAGTCTTCTCATTTGTGTGTGTGTTTGTTTGTTTGTTTGTGGTCAGACACACACACACACACACGGTTTGATTTTATTCTTTTGATGATTTCTCCAGACGGTGTATCTTTTTTGACATACAATAAGTCAGGCTGCATTATGTCATTAGTGTGTAGCATAACAATAAGTATTTTGTTCGTTTCCGTCAATTATCCATGTTATATGTTCTTTCTTTTAGTAAAAAGAAAAAACACCTGATGTATATCTGATGAGGCTTTCATAATTTGATGTAGGTTGTTGTGACATTGTGTGTTTACTGTAACCTGTGTGAATATTTTGAGATGTGTAAATGCAATTACTGTGAAATGTCAGGCTAGATGCTAATGGTTGGGCACTATGAATATATTTGAGAAGAAAGTATTTTAACTCATTTTCACAGTTTAGTTTCAATGGAGCTGAAAATGGAATATGTGGGAAATCAATATCCATAATGCCTTACTTTTGTTCCTTGGTCCTCTCTTGAGTGTGTTGTGTTGTGAAGAGGTTACTGGGCAGCATAGGCTGGATTGGCAGGCACAGATGAGTCAGTTTGTTTCTGCAGGATGTCTGATGTTGAGGGGTTTGGATCCCTAGTCTCAAAGTGGCCTCTCTGGAGGGAGAATTTGAGACCATAACCCTCGATTCTCAATTTAGAGTGATGCACTCTGGGAAACAGCTAAGTCCCTCTCTTCCTCTCGTAACCTTTCTTTCTGTCAGAAAATCAGTGCTTTTTACAGCCCTCCTCAAATAACAGTTTTCATATTAGCAGCTTTCAAAACACCTGAATCAGCCGTGCTTATAGCAGTGCAGTGGGTGGATAGAGGTTAAGTAGATTGGGATGTTTTCGGATGACTTGCTAGTACAGCACGAGTCATCAAACAGACAAATATAAAGCTAACTTGAGTGTGTGAATTAGATATATAAATATAGACATAATTGGAAAGGAGATCATGCTTTTTCTGTGGTAGGTCCCAAACTCTGGAATAGTCTCCCATTCCACGTGAGGTGAGCTCCGTCAATTGCCACTTTTAGTCTTATTTAAAAACCTGTCTATTTTCTTTAGCTTTTGAATAAGTTGTTTTTGCTATGTTGTATGTAATATTAAATGTTTGTTTTAATGTCATCATTGTTGCAAAGCACTTTAAAGGTTTGTGGCGAGGGACGGCCGAGGGACGTGAGAGAACGGCGCGAGGCCAGTGGTGCGATTGCTAATGAGCAACACCTGTGAAGCACACCGGTCTCGCATCTCTCATGGAGGAGCGGAAGCATAAAGGAGGAGCGACGACGTTGATGATCGAGAGAGGAACAGGCCTGTGTTTTAGTTGTGTTTGGTTTTTGTATTTGTATTTTATTTTAGCCAGCAGTCGTCCGCGAGGGGCTGCTGGCAGTTATGTTTATTTTCGGTAGCCAGCAGTCGTCCGCGAGGGGCTGCTGGCGGTATTTTGGTTTGTTTGTTTTATTTTAAATAAAGTATATTTTGATTGTTTGCCGGTTCCCGCCTCCTTCTTCCCTGAACATTGCTACAAGGTTAAAATTCACTCTAAAAAAAGATGGTTATTTAAAGGTTCTTTACACGCAGTAACAGTTCTATTTAGTACCGTATCGTCCTGAAGAACCCTTTATATGCTGAAATGGTTATTTGTGTTAGAGTTTAGGGGTCTTTATTCCCACCTTTTTTGTTTTTCAAATTTGTAACTGTCAAAGCCTCCTCATTACTGATTTTCTGGAGCTCAGCTAACTACTACACAGACTGTCAACATATGTCTATAAATTATAACTTATAAAATTGTAACAATCATTTCCTAACAATCATGTCTTTTTCTCTTTTTATTTTAACAGAACATGTAAGTGTGAGCAGCTCTGTTCAGTTAAAGGATACTCATCTTCTCTTCTCCACAAAGTAACAGAGATATGGAATTTATGATCCATATTGTTTGATTTTTTTTAAATTATGACTTTATGCCTAAACATACCCAGTCACAAAAAAAAAACATTAAAGCTATACCATGTTTTCCTTTTTCCTTTTAACATGGTAAAGGGCTCATTCTGTCCATTTTGCTAATTTTGGCCTTTATGAACAAGTGGAAGAGACACAATATAACTCTAAAGTCAATTGTTTATTTCAGATGCTGTCCCGTATCATAACCTCATCATCTGCAGACAGAAACTGACACTCAGAATACACACATAATGAAGGACGTAAAGACATCATAGGGGATTATGAAGATTTCACTGGAACTTGGTCTTCATTACACCTAAATCGTTTTCAATGCCAATTGTTATTTATTAATGTATTCAGCTAACTTCTGTTGTTAGAGCACTGTCATTTTTGCTACACTCTGCCATGTCAATAAAAAAATAAAAGTACCTAATTGACACAACATGCTGTTTTTTTAATGTAAAACCCAAATAGAGGCAACAAGATATAAGACCAGGCAGATAGAGGGCTAAAAAAACAATATTCATAAATATTTTATAAAAAATAATATTAATCATAGTAATATTAATAATATGAAGATACTAATAATATTAATGAAAATAAATATCGTTGAAAATGTTACAGTATTTATAACACCATTAAGGCCCTGCAGTATATAACACTTTCAAAGCATGGTTCTTTATGGAAACTCATAAAAATGGTTTTATTTAGCACCAAAAAGGGTTCTGCTATTGTTACAAGCCGAAGAACCCTAATTTGGTACTGTTTAGAAGCATTTTACTTAAGAGTGTAGAAAACCGTTCTTTTAAATTCTAATAATATTTTACTGCATTGCTGTGTTTCCTGGGGTTTTTTTTTTGTGTGTGTGTGTGTTTTTTGTTTGTTTTTTTTGTTTTGTTTTTTTGATGATCACATACATGCAACGTAAGTGGGCATAAGAAACTTCAAAAACATAAAAAAAATCTAACCATCCCCAAACGTTTGAATGGTAGAGTACATTTAAAACTTTCTTTCATCATGTCATATAATACATGCCACACAGGCTTTCAGGTTCTTGAAACAAGAAGACTTCGAGTTGCATTAAAATCCTTATCTATTTTATTAGCATTGTATTAAGTATATAATGTAATAATTATAGTTTATATAATGTGTAAAATTGCTGTTCAATAAGATTACTCTAAAGAGGTTTGTTGATAAGGGAATAAAGAGGTTTGTTGATAAGGGAAAAATGAGGTAAAATAAAGCGGCAGCCACTCACTGACGACTGCCATATAAACAAAACACAACGTAAATGTCCCAGGCCTGGTCCTATCTCATCCTTCTCTGTCGTCGCTCCTCCTTTTATGGTCCTGGTGCTCCTTCGTGAGAACTTGTAGCCGATGCGACGCTCACTCGCGCCACCAGCCTCGCTCCGTTCCCACGGCTCTCAGCCTCGTCCAGTTTGCCACAATAGAGGGAATGCATTACCGTCACTTTCCCACCGGAACACGCCCCCTCAGCCGGACTGAGTGGCAGAAGAGCAGCTGCGTGACTGGATTTAATAGGGGAAACTGCGAAAACGCAAGTAAAACAAACGATTATCAGTTTAAACTAAAGATTGGACTCAATATAGTGTTCCTTACAACTTACTAAAGATCCAGTGATCCATGGATATTGACATGCAGCCAGAAATTGTGTTTCCTGACATTTATATGTGCCTGATTTTGACACCGGGGAAATACATACAGCAAATTTGCCTGTGAACGCTTTATATAAATACAATATAGGCAGGTCTAAATCCAGGTGATCACTTATATCAATGTTATATATATCATCATATCGTGTAGACTTAAAACTTGTATAGTTTTTTGTCAGTGTTTATTTA